>WEIT01031798.1:104111-162657 GCA_013389985.1 Dryoscopus gambensis | reverse complement strand
AAAAAAAAAAAAAAAGATGAGGGTGATTATAGCTTAGCTGAATGCAAAACTCCTCAGTGCCTGTAAGAACAACGTGGCGGGAAAACTGTCATACATAAGACAAAGTGGAAAACCATTAGTAACATTTTTTTTCCCCTGGCTAAAGGAGCAGATGTGCAGGAAGTGCTGTTGCATGGACTCTCGATCAAAGTAAAAAACTATTTGGAAGTTCTTCAGTTCTTTACTCTAACTGTACTTCAGGCTTTCATTGCAAGAGAGGATTGGTTTACCAGACAGAAAGAATTTTTCAAAATTACTCACATTAAAAAGAAAAACAGGAAAAAAAGAAAAATGAAAGAAACAGTCAGTGGATAAACCAGCAGCTGAGCAGAGGCTTAGTGTTAGGTTTCTTCACATTCTCAGGTTCCCCCTGTCAGAGGTGTCCAACAATTAGGATTAAACAAGACTCCATATGAGAAAGACCCTCTGTGACAGAGGAACTCTGCCCCTCAGAAGCTGTGAAAGCCAGAGAGGAGCAAGTAACTGCACTTCTTTTGCTTACCTGCATAGGAATGAAGTTCAAGATCTGGAAGTTCAAAAAGATTTAGGTACATTCTGAAAGCCAACTCTACGCTGTTGGTAGACAGCTGGCAGTTAGGGACATAAATGCTGGGGATAAATCGCCTGTTTGGGCACCTGACTGAAAAAGCAGTGCTGTTTTCCTTGCCCCCAGAAACTTGATTGCAACTGCTGCTCATGGATCCTGCTGAAGTAGTTTTAGTGTGTCAGAAGGTAACTGCTCTGCAAGTCTTCAAGAAGCAGCTCTCAGAGAGTTATAGCTTGAATTCCTCACTGTGTCTTTGTTCCCTGGTGACATTGAAAAAAAAAAGCTTTGTGGTTATTGAAGCTCTGAACAAAAAATTTTTCACATTTGAAAAACTGTTTGAGAAGAAATTTGTCAGCAGTACAACTATAGATGAAATTCTACCTCTGTAGAAACAGACAAGTTGAAGGCTGTGGTTCCGCCACAATATCTCACAGTATCTGTGAGTCTCTTTTTGGGTAGCTGAAATTGCAAAATAAAATTGGGATTCAGAGGACAGTTAAGGGACTTAGCAGAATTATTGAACCCAGGACAGGTGATTTTGTACTTCAAAAAATGATTTCAGGTTGATCAAGGCAGTCAGTATGGCTTTTTTTGTAGAATAAGTCTAGGTTCCTTGAGAAAATTCTTCTCAGTCATGGGAAAGTCTGAGAAAATGCAACATGGGCAGTGTAAAAATAATACTATTAGAGCAATAATAATATGCTTTTCTTTTTATTCTAACTATGTATTTCTCAAACATTAAATTGCATAAAATACTCTTGGGGGAATAGAACATAAGACATGAAGTAAGTATCACATATCAGAAAGAAACAGGCAGCATCTGACCAGAAAGCAAGTCTTGCACTGCAATAGATTCTTGGAATCTCATTCTGTTTAGGATGCAGATCTTTGTGTGTCTTCAGCACAAATACAGCTGAAGCTAACAAATAATTATGTTAATCTCATTATGCTCTGTCCCTCCTTGCACCTACTGGCTTCTACACTTGCGTAATAGGCCATTTTCTACAGCCTAAAATGCCTGCCATTTCTACAGAGGCTCCTGCTGGAGGTTGGGAAATAGGCTGAGATTATTTTAGCAAGATCATTTTCCTTGGGCTCCTGGCTCAGTCAGTGGAGAGTGGCTCCTCTGGGGAGAGATCCTAACCAGGCACCTCCGAGCTGCTCTGCCTGGTTCCCAGAGGAGACTTTGGTTGGGATCCCTCCATTGCAGAGACGTTAACACAGGGAGGTAGCAGCGCGAGTCTCTGTGATTTCCAAGGCTGTCAGCCATTTACCAGCACTAAAACTGCCTTAGTAAGCTGTGTGAGCCCTCAACAGAACCTCTAACACATCTTCTCTCCCATCTGCTTCTTGCAGACAGTGCTATTCTGGACGTGTGAAAAATACCCACGCACCAAGGATTGGCGCTGCTTCCCTGAAGCCTTTCTGAGGCTGGTACAGAAGCTGCACAAGTGTGTAAGCCAGCACTTCCTCAAGCATTACTTTCTCAAGAACACCAATCTGCTCAAATATGCCAACACCAGTGACCTGGACCTGGTGGCCAGCAAGCTCGCAGTCTTCCTGGAGAACCCTGTTTTCTGCCTGGACTAAGGCAGGCAAAGGTCTCGCCCCAACCCCGAGTCGATCCCCCAGCTCCTCTCCCCACCTGTGGTTGCTCTCCGTGTCCTTCCAGTAGCTGTTGCAGCTGGCTTTGTAAGACAGTTGGCACATGCAGCGCGAAAGAGAAGTGTCGAGCTGGCAGCAGTGGGCGGTGAAAACTGATGGGAGGTATCACTTGATGCCCAGCTGATCTAATTTGCTTTCAACAGTGACAGCCTGCCTGGAAGCAACAGCCACTGAAACCCAACTTTCTGTGTCAGTCAGAGCAGGCAACTGCCTTGTTCTGTGTCTCTAGTCTTGCGGCACCTAAGCAGAAAGGCAGTGCAAAGGAGTCTCGCTCTGCTGCCTCTGTAACCCAGCACATGTATTGTTGCTGCAATCGCCTTTCTCACAAGGACAGCGGGTTTAATTGCCCACTTACCTCACAGGCCACCTCTGCACAAGGGCAGAGGAACATTTCCGAGGTGTTCTGAACCTGGAAGCTTTCTCAGAGGCACTTTGATGCCTCTGTCTCCAATTCAATTAAATCCTGCTCCTGTAGGTCCAGTAGGAATATAACCACACTGGTAGTGTTGAAGAGCTCAGTGGAAGCAAGAGGAGGAACAGTGGGTTTTGCCTCTTCATTTTTCTCTCCTCTATTTATATTTTTCTTCCAGTTGCTTCAAACATGTCTTTTTCATGTTTGCATTTGCCAGTTGTGTTAGTGCCATACAATCAGGGGGCTTTGGCAGGGCTGATTTCATTCCCATCCCTTGTTCCATCCAGCAGGCTGGAGGAGGAGCAGCTCTTTCCCTAGTTGTTAGCACCCAAGTATTTTTGGGTGCCGTGCAGAAGGAGAATATTTTTCAAAGGCTCCTAACTCCAAGACCCCCAGTGATTTTAATTTTGTGGATGTTTCAAAAGAAAATGAATTTTAGTCTTTCAAAAGAACAGAGCTCTAAATGAACAAAGAAGGCTGGTTTTAATGTTATTAAATCACTGAAACTAAACCAAAATAGGGTTTTTTTGGGGTTGGGTTGGGTTGGGTTGGGTTTGGTTTGGTTTGGTTTGGTTTGGTGGGGTTTTTTTGTCACACCTGTACGGGAGAGTAAAGAAGTCCTTTGCCAAGAGGAGGGGCGGAGATGGGATGTGCATCCCGCGCTCCAGGGAGCTGCACGAGCCGCATCCGCGGCGCGGCGTCTCCCCCTCGTGGCAGGCTGCGGTACAACCACGCGTCTGCAGCGCAGCCTCCCTGCCGCGGGCAGCACCGGGCCTCGCCGCTCCACCGGGACGGGAGCGTCCTGCAAGGAGTCCAGGGCGTAGCAGAGCTGCCGGGAGGGCTGGCAGGCGTGTCCTGTGAGGAGCGGCTGAGAACTTTGGGCTTGTCAAGTTCAGAGAGATGGAAGGTGAGCCAGGACCTCACGGCCCACTACAGCGCACTGAGGAGGAGAGTGAGATGCTTGATTCCTTCTCCCTGGGATCCAGTGATAGAACACATAGAAATGGTTCAACGCTTCCAAGGAAGGTAGTCGATGCTCCAAGCATGTTTAAGAGGCATTTGGACAACGTGTTTTTTAACTTTTGGTCAGCTCAGTTGGGCAGTTGGACTACGTAAACACTGTAGGTCCCTTCCAACTCAAATAATCTGTTCTGTTCTGTCCTAATCTATTCTATCCTATCCTTTCCTTCACCCAAGTATAAAAGAAGGCTTTCTTCTACAGTTCTTGAGCAGAGTAGGTACAGGTCAGGAAGGATCCCAGCTGTGTGCTCCTGGTCTCCTGCATCGGATCCCACCATGTACAGACCTGATCCTACCATGTAAACTGGCACCTTCTTTGCTCAGATCCTCGGAATTCTCTCCAAGTTATCTTTCCACATGGGTAACTGCGATGTGTGGAACTGTTTTGAACAGTTAACTTCTCTTGCTAAACCTTTGTTCTCCAGGCTCCCTAAATGGGACACAAGTGTCAGTTTCATGATGACACATCCTGTTAAAGTGTGGCTTTCCTGTTGCCTGCCAGTGGAGCTGTTTTGGTAAAGTGCAAGGAGATGCCCATCTGCCAGGCAGAGTCAGGCAGCTGTGGCAATGAAGTCATGTCTCCTGTTTCATCTTGGTTTTGTCTTGTGGTTGAAGGGCTGGCTTCTGAAGTTAGAGGAGGGCAAAAACAGTTCAGACTGTTCAAGGACAGTGAAAAACATTCAGAGCTATTAATCCCAAATTTGGTATTTTAGTGCTCTGATGTATTTTCCTTTTTGGATTTAGCTGTGGTTATTGAATAATTTATCCCCCTTTATAGCTGGGTGAAAAAAATGTTTCAGTGGTGATACCTTAACTTGGATGCAGCTGTGTATCAGAGTCCTCAGCTGCTGTGGTTCACAGCCTGCTGTGAAGCCAAATCATGGGCATGCACCGTGTGCTGCACAGCCATGACACAGAATGTTCCTCTGCCAGAGTGGCAGCCTCTTACAGCCAAGAATGACTCAGCAAAGCCAGGAAATAAGCACAGAATGTTATGGACCCCTGATTTGAGCCAAGCCTGATCAGTCTGTGCTCTGTTTTCTTGTTTACACCAGCAAGTGCATCAGCTAGCATATGCTGCTGCAGAAAATATCCTTGTCACTACTGAAACATGGAAGGTACATGACTATTGACCACAAAGGCACAGGAACAATCCCCCAGCTTTTTCTCCAGAACAGCAAGATGTGATACAGCTGGCCACTAGCAAAGGGAAAAGGCTTTGAGGAAAGGACTAAAGTGTTCATGGAAGTACTGGAATTCATTCCTCTCAGAGACATCTGTGAGATACTATCTTGTATCATCTCGTGCAGGTCTGCCGGGTTTTTTGTGGTTGTGGGGGAGTTGTGCAGGAGGTCTCTTATTAAAAAAACCAAACTTGCCAAATATATTTATCGCATTTCTTACCGCAGTAAATTTTCTGCAGATAGCTTTTCACTTATACACCAAGCCTGACTGCAAAATCGTGGCCTCATCCCAAGATTTTCCTCCAGAAAGAGATACCGCATTGTGTTTTGGCTACAGAATAAGTTTTATGTTTCATGTTTATAATTTTTCTTTTTAAAAAGGTGAGCATCTGGACAAATACAGACTTTCTTGAAATAGGTTTAATCAAAAGTTTTATCTTTGTTCAGAGCATCTGGGAGGAATGTGATGACCATTTTCTCTCCCTCTCTTTTTCATTGCTTTCATGAGTATTTGCTGCATTCTCAGCCCTCACCACAGTCAGCATCACTCTGTCTGTCAGAAATTTCAGTTGAAGGTATTGCTCTGCCATATAAAACCATGCAAAACTCATGATGTTTTAGTCTTTTTACACAGCCTGCCTTCTGGTCACTAGAGGGCAATGTCTCTCTGAAGCTCAAACATGGAGCCACAATCTCGCTCTTAAAATCAGCGTCTTGTTATTATCCTCGAGCTGAGACAAATGAGTTCGATTAAGTTAGTACTGAATTCTATTGCCAAAAAGGAGAGAAAAGACCATGGGAGAGCTTTCTAATAGATAGCAAGACTTGGGTAAAAAGTCTCTAAACTCTGGAAGCCACTCTAAGAGCTGGAATATGGATTTATTGTTTCTGATGGTCTTGCAGCAGCCTTCAGTTGGGAAAGCACCAACAAGCAAAGTGCAGGCAGGGTTCTGGGAAGGAGGGAACTTGCAGGAATAGCCACTGGCCTGGTCCATTAGGGTCCTGTCCTCTCTCCATGGGGCTAGGCCATGACTCCCATGTGTGTGTACTCCTCAGGCTCTGTCTCCCTCCTTTTTTTCTCCCTCCTCCAGAAAAAAAAAAGAAAAAGAAAAAAAGAAAAAGAGAAAAAGAAAGATATTTTCTCTGAACAATCTTTCTGCTGCCACCCCTTTGGCTCTGGTGGGAACAGTCATTTCTCAGAGCACATCAACTCTCTTTCAGTTCATGGAACCTGGGTGTGCACAGAGGCCATTACAGACCATCTGTTCACCCTCACTTATACTCCATCTTTAGTTTGAAATGGTGCCCAGCAATGAAGTTAGAGCACCTTGCAAATTGTGTTCCCAATGGGAGTAGCCTGGCCTCTCTGACCAATGCTGGGACACGGACAGTGATAGATAACAGGATAATTCTGCCTTCATCCTAAATATTTTTCTGCTTACCAGTGCTAGGATTTCTGGGTTTGAGGAGAAACATTTTTTTTTATTATTATACCCCACCCCCACTCATCTGAGGTCCTTGCAATGTCACATGAGATAGCGACACAGCTGCCAGTGCTCAAATCATGGTAAGAGATCCCACTCACCCTATCAGGCCAACCTGTGCCATTACTGTAGGAGGTGTGTGGTGCCCTTGACCTCTTTGGGATCTGACTTCTCTGGCTGGAATACCACGCACAATTTCAAAGGAAATTAAACAGCACCAGGTAGCAAATGTGTTGTAGCCTGTTCTGACACAAACCATTGCAGCACAAAGAAATGGACAATACTTTCATCATGTTACAGGTACTTGTCAGTTCTGCTCCAAGCAACATCTTTGAACTGAACGAAAGGACAGGATCAGCACCTGGCTTTGAAAGTATCTCCTGGATGGGTGATGAAGAATGCACAGATGCCACCAGAGACCAAGCCTATGGAGAGTACAAAATGTATTTTTCACAGGAAAGATTCTCTAATTTACCATTAGCATCTTCACAGATAGAAATTACAAGGAAATGCATTAAGGGAAGAATTAATCAGATTGAAAGGCTTTGTAGTAATTAGAAAAAAGAATGGCATCTTCCTAGGCTCCCCTGGGTGGTGGTAATTACCAGCTGCACAACTGTGGCTTGTGCCACTTAAAAGATTTCTGGACTAAAAATCTTAATATCTTTTTGTTTCCATTCTTAGAGAAGCCACTCTTGGAATTAGGCAGCAACACAGGCCAACAGCACTGAGAAGCATGAACTGAGCCTGCTTCAGCCTGGGAGGGCACCACTCTACGTGCAGGGTGGTCCAGAGCCTGATCCCAAGCCATGGCTCAGTTGCATCTGGCCCAGCACATTTTTCCTGTTGCCTTGGAGGAGATGGATATCATTTGTTATCCAGCAACTTGAACAGCCAAACCTCTACTCACACAAGTGCAGGCACCCATCTGCTTCTGCGGCACATCCCAGCAGCAGAGGGCAGGCCATAGCCCCTTCTGGTGCCAGTATTGTCACCAAGACAGCTGGGGGACCTGAAGGGCAAGCCTGCATTCACTGCAACCAGGGAAGAAGTTTGGTTAATTCAGGAGAACTTGAGAAAGTCCAGTTCCAAGCTAGTAGTGAACCAAAACAAGAATGCAGCTCAGAGGAAATTTTTAAAAATCCATGATAAAAATGGGTAAGAAAATGAACATCAATGTTGAATTCCTGGGATCCCATTTTAAAAGGGTGAGGATATGTAGCTGGGAGGAATAGATCAGCCACCAAATCCATGTGCTGCTCTTCCTGGTCCTTTCCCCCAAATTAACCAAGAGCTGTTTCAAAGGTAGGTAGATACTTGGCCCCTGGCTCCCAAGGCAGACAGATTATTTCAGACCCACACAGATCATTAGGAGCCTTCTTTGAACTTTCAGCCTAGATGTGTTCACAGCCAGTGCAGTCTGGTTTGTACCAGTACAGATCAAGCTGCTGCTCACCCTCCATAGGGTTTGCTGTCTGTGCAACCATCACAAGGGTAATCATAAGCTCCCTTGCCTTTAGCTGAGCGTGACTCGATGTGCCAAACTCTGTGGTCTCGCTTTCTCTGATAAAACCTCTGTTCCAGTCCTGCTCTACACTGAGTGTAATTCATCACTGCACAGATAACCAGGGTGGTTTGCAGCCTTCCAGATGGAGTCTCATCAGTATCTCCTGTAATGGCATGTCACATTGATAATACTAATCCATGCAGTATATCCCCTGTGCTGAAGAGGAAAGAACATACAAAAGTCAAGTTCCCTTAAAAAACAACTGCAGCTTCAAAGGAGGAGCGACTATCATCAATGATTTCCTTTGGCAAACCAGGTTAGGCTGGTTGAAAGGTTTGCCGTGGGCTGGTTGTCTTTGAAGTGAACCATATTCCTGAGGCCATGGGCCAACAGCTTCATCATCTCCATAAGACCTGAGCTCAGGCCAGAATCAATGAGTCTGCTCCAGCCTGTTCCTCTCTGCCTTCCTCAGGCAACCACTGGCTCTAGCCTGTAATTCTCCCACACTTCTTCCCCTTGAGTTAGTGGTAGACACCATTCCTCCTTGTAACACATATCCAGCTTTGACCACTAAGCTGAGGAGTTTGCCTGTTTTCTAGCTGTGTCATTAAAATGCCATAGACTGGAGAGGCAACAGATCAGTGACCAGAGCTAATAGCAGCAAAAAGGATTAAATGAACAATAGATCTTGAGCGTAATTTATGAATGCCATTAGCCACTGAGAGGGAATTATGTTTTGGCTGCAGTTCTGAGGGGGAAGGGTGGGTCTTATCTAGGCAGGAAGAAAAGAAGTGTCTGCATTTAGATTAACAAACAACTATATTGGTTTGCCATGTGATACATCTTGGGGTCTTATGTGTAGATCAGATGTAATAACATCTGACCAAAGACAAACTGTATTTTCTCTATCTTGTATTCAGACCCTCATGGCCAGACAACATTGTGGTCACATCTCACAGCTGCCAGTCACGGATCATCTGCCATGCTACCTGACAGAACACAGTTCTCCATCAAAACTCTTGCAGAAAGGCAGATCTTCTCCTCTTAGAGAAGAAACACGTTAGTTGCATGAGTGTTTCCTTGTAGCCCATGCCCCACGTCCCAGGGATGGGACTGAACAAGCAGAGCCTTTGTTTGCAGTGTCTCCTCTGCCTTCCGTTTGACAGCCGACACAGTATCTCATTAAACTGCTTAGCTTGGCAGCTGGGGCCATTTGTTATAGTGTGATACGAAGGATCATAATCAGATTAAACCTCAGGATCATGTTGTGGAGACAGAGATTAGACTGGAGAATAAAGAGAAAGTTTAATTTTGTGTGACAGTGCAGAGTTCCCTCTGCTTGGGGTGGTAAGAAGAGCAAAAGGTGATTGTGGAGGCTCAAGCCTGAGGGGATTTTTTTCCATGTCTCCCTGCTCAGTTTTGAGCAGAAGGGTTTTAGCACCCACTTTGAAATAGGGAGTAGCTCTGCAGCCACCAGCCCCTCACTGCGTTCCTTACCAAATGAGGGCCTGAACAGGGGGCTTGCGTGGGGAAGGAAAGCTCAGAAGGTGTAAATGATGCCAGAAGCCAAAGCTACATGTGCACTGAAGCGTAGTACTTCTGGGAGGGGGTTGCTCTTGGCAATAGCCACTTAATTATCATTATCTCTGTGCTGGAGGCCCAGGTCCTTGACTTGAACTGCTGCTCCCCAGTTCCTTCCTGTTCCAGTGCATTTAGCACAGCATCCTGTGAGTCCTCCAGCAACTGGGGGACAGGAGACACCCTCCAAAAGTCAGCAGGAGCCCCACAGTGAGGATATGCATCTAGGAGGTCTTCTTGTGATCTCCTCTGAGCTGGTTTGGCTAGTGTTAGAAGTAGCAGTAAGAGAAGAGCTGGCAGATTGGGAAAGGCAGCATACAGATGGATTTCTGGCATCTGTGCCACCAGAGAGAAATGACCACAGGTTGGAGCAGCTCAGTCTCTGTTGTGAGCCCATTTAACAGACATCTCAGGAAAGACCCTAGCTACCACCAGCTTTAGAATCAAACTCAGAGCTCTGCAGTTGTATGCATGAACATTATCTATTCACATGATCCCATGCACATCCCATCATTACCAGTGAGAACAGTGGGAATATACAAATACGCTCATTTTCAAAAATGATGGCTAGGCAGAGTCCTAGCCCAAATGAAGTAAACAGATGTCAAAAAAGAGGAGAAAAAATGGGTATATAAATTTTTTACAACTGTACCCAAGACCATTGTAACTTCCCTTCCTGCACTCCCTCTGTTATTTGTTCTGGAGATATACTTAATGAATAATATATTATCTCACTGGCTTGATCTTTTGCTCAGATATTGTACCCTCTTTCTTCTCTTTTGTCTCCTCTCCATTCCCCAGAGACTAAGTACTTTAGGGCAGGAGCCTGGCATACAAAGATCTTCAGTTTCATTGTGCTTCCTGGAACTTAACACAATGCAAACCCTTAGCAAAACCTCAGAGTAACACAGGAGATCCTGATCTGAACAGCTAGAAAGACAACAGAGCCTTTCCAGCCACCCAAGGTAACTCCTGGGGTGATAAGGAGGTACCTGGGGAGGAGCAGACGGATGAGTGCTCCTTGTGAGTGCCACAGCCATGCAGATTGCTAATGACATCCCCTGGTTTAGGATGATGAAGTGGCAGCATGCCGGGGATGGCAGTGCCAGATGCTCGGTATATGGCTTTGGGGAACTCACACCCGACATTAACAACCAAAAAAAAACGGCAGCAGACTGTCTTCCCCTCCTGGTGCCTGACAGAGACTGCAGAAGGGCACTCGCACAGTGGGAAAGCACACACCTAGCTATGGCACTCCTCAGCCTTGCAGCAGGGTGGAGTGATTCTCTCTGCTTCCTCCAGGACAGACGTAGTCCTGGGCTGTTCCAGGAACTTCTGCACAGCATGGTAACTTTGGGCAAGCTCTTGGACCCATGAGGAGCCAGGGAAGCTGCTCAGGAGGCAGAGCATTTTGACAATACTGGGAGGTTTTTCTGCTCAGCCTACAGCCATGGTGGGAGTGCGGCAGGGGCAGAAATCCTGCTCTGACTGGCCAAGCCCACCTTGGGTATAGTGGAAGCCTGAGAAGTGTTGTACAGGATGACAACAACTGTGTGCCCCCAGGAGCTGCTCCCCCTCTGGCACCACAAGCTGCCAAAAGCATCCCTAATGATGAAGGAGGCTGCTTCCAGCAATGGCACCTTGAGTCTTGATGAAGATTTTAATAAGTGGTGATGATCATATGCAATATGCATACAGTAGATATTCTATAATGTATGCACCAATCTAGCCCTGGACTGTATTTTCCTTCATCACTCTCTAGAGGTACACAGGCAGCATGAATTTGGGGCAGAGCCCAAGCTCTCTCTGCCTGTGCTTCCAGCTGGAACTGAAGGCAGCTGCCCCTGTAAGTACAGTGCAAAATGAACTGCCCAGCAGAGCAGACCGGTCAAATGTTGTCCTCCTGTCGCCCTGGTGACCCTGTCAGCTAAGCTAGCCTGTGCGCAGGCACTGTCCTTGTGTTAAAGGCTCCTAAATGCAGTGATCCTGCTTGAGCCCCCACGCAGAGAGGTCCTGGTCCTTATTGTGTCCCTTGGAGCTGCTGCAGCACTAGAACTTACTTGGAAGTGCTTTCAATTAGGTTCCTCCAGGCACTGAGAGAGGGGAATCTGAGGCACAGTGGTGAGACATCAGAGCTGACAAAGTCAAACCACACGATACACATGGATTTGGGACCTATAGCAAGGGAACACCTAAACACATGGGTACCAACCCTGTGCCAAACTGAAATACTTCAAGAGCTGCTAAAGAAACCCCAAAACATGATCAAAGACCTAAGATGATCACTGCTCTTCCTGCTGCATGTGAAACAGCCACATGGCAAACTGGACTGATGGAGGTTGGGCTGTGACAGAGGTCAGGATGTGGGGATGGCTGGGGTTTGGAAGTGGCAGCAGCCTCATCGTGTAGCCTGGGCAAAGCCCTTAATGTGATCCCAGCACAGGGAGGCTGTAGCAACTAGTTGCTTTCATTTGCTAGGATTTGACAAGAGCAAAATTTTTCCGTTCAAAGTGGAGGGCCGCTTCCCTGTTTGTGTTCCAGTACTTCATATTCCCCTTTTGCTTAGGAAACCACAGCAAAGGCTACTCCTGGTGTTCTAAAATTTAGTTTCTTTGAACCTTCAACCTACAGTCAAAACAAAATAGAAAATGGCATTTCAACAAATAGTCACTGTTTACATCCAAAATATATGTAATTTATGAAAGACATGGTAGCATCCAAACCCAGTGTTTTCTTCTTGAGCTCTGTGTAGCACTTGGTTAGTGAATAGGAGGGCACTGGGGGCTTGGGGTGTTTTTCTAAACAGGAAACATCTCAGAAAACAAATAGAAGTTTGGGCAATACTCAGGAGTTGTTGAAATACAGTCTAAGGCAGTCTGGGAGAGCCCTAGTACTCATTTCTGTTTTACCTAGGGCACTTCAGGAATAGCTCCTTGAGAGGCTGGTCAGGTACCCACAAACTTGCTGTGCTAAACCTTCACTGAAATTTCACACAAGACTCATAGGTGTAAACAGGTGCATCCTTTTCTCAGTTCACAGACTGATCTGGTCTGTGACCAATAATGAAGGAAAACTGTAATACGTGCCAGAGTCTATGGCTTAACAGGCAGAAACACCCATGTCAGCCCAGCAAGCATCTTGGAATGCTGACAGCAGGGCTATGTGGGAACAAAACAATGGTTCTTACCTACATACACTGGACAACAGCTCAGTCTAAACCTCATTCTGTTAGAGGCTGCACTTCAAACTTAGCTTTTACTGATTTTTTTTTGTCCAGTGGTCTGCTCTTACAAGCTGGAAAAGCCATATAACAAAGCCTAGTTAAATGAAGTGCAGGGCCTGGGGTCTCATTTGAAACACTTTTAAGACAGACACATGGTAGTGCTTTGAAAGATGACCATTAAAATCAACAGGACTCCCTCTTTTTCATCCTTCAGTTTATCACTACAACATCCTCAAAGGCATCTTCAGACCCTCTCCCTGGCCTGGGCAAGACAGGAACTGAACCCATATCAGCCCATCTTGAGAACCTGGAAGAAGTGGGTAAAATGAGCTGGATTTAGCAGGATTTTTAAGGTGAGGGATCTGTAGTTTTTCCTTCCAAGCATGACCGTTTGGCACTGGTAGAACTGCGCACCATTTTGGGAGGAGGGAGGGAGGTGTGATCTTGGTGTTGCATATTCCAGGCTTCTCATTACTTGTATTGGTGCATAGGGCAAAAGGATGGCCTGTAACTTGTCCAAGGTGGAACAGAGACCTGGACCCAGCTCTCCCAGCCTTCTGGCCTGACTCCTTAACATGTGCTGAGCTGTGAAAGTCATCTGTGACTGCGTGGCTGCTCTGTAGGCAGAAAAGCTGCTGCTGCTGCTGCTAGTGAGGCTGTGTTGTTTTTCGCTCTGTTGATATTTGATACCCTTAATGGTATGGTTTCCTTTCTGTTTGTTTGCTTGTTTAAATCCTTCTTGGTGATTATCGAGACATCTCTTGCCAAATTGAAGTACTCTGTCTGCACATTTTTTGTGCCTTGGGTGTAAATATTATTTACAATCGTTTCTGGCTGTAAATGCAGGATTGTCATGAGGAGAGCATTTTTTTTATGCCAGTGCCTCGGCCTCTGTTTCAAAAATGGTCCCTGCAACAGGGCAGGACTGACTGATAAGGTTGTATTCCTCAGACTGACCAGAAATAGCAGTATTTTCAGTAATTCTGTTCCTCTGGCTTGGGCAGGAAGCTGTACAAGCATCTGGACTACTGTCACTATCTGCCCAGAAACACAGGGGCAGGATGTCGGTGGATGCTATCACACTCTCCTGCTGCAGGGAGGCGACATTTCTCTGCCGTCCTTTCTGCTGCCTGATCAGCCAGCTCAGGTGGGAGCCCTGCCATGTGTTGTCTGTGTCTCAGCTCCAGAAAAACACCAGCTGTATCTGGGGACAGTTTCTGCACTGCAGCTGCACCTCCAGGTGAAGGGGGTATTTATTTCTCCCCCGTCGGGGGCAGGGCATCACTCCGGCCCCGCTGCCGGCAGCTGGGTGCTCTGGTGCCCATCGGGGTGACCGTGGTGCGCAGGTTCAAGCTCTGTTCGCAGCCTTCCAGGGAGAGCGCTTCTTGCTCTCCTCCCGGGCTCCTGAGCTTGTAGGGTCTGGCGTGTGCGAGCTGGCGAGGGCGCAGGTCACGCCCTACATCTAACGCATGTCAGCTGGTCCTCTCTAGAGTATCACATCCCCCTCTTCTTCCCCTGGAAGAGCTGCGAGCACTGGGGAGAAGGGGCTGGGAGGCTCCAGGTTGCCTTGGTTGTGTTCTCCCTTGTGCTCCATGTCTCTTCGGTGTGTTAGGGAAGGAGGTGCCGCCAAGGGTCCTGCTCTGTTTACTTACTTTACTCCTGTGTTCCTGTATCTGCTGCAAGCAGCCCCCAGCTCCCCAAACCCTGTGCCGCAGTCCTTGTGCGAGCTTTTCCTCTGGCTGCAGTGTTGCTGGAGGAAGACTGGGACAGAGGGGAAGCAGCGTAAAGGGAGGCACTAAAGTGGCTGTAATGCTAAAAACGTCTTTGTGACAGAGAGGCGCTAGGGAGGGCTAGGAGCTGTCGCAGTGGGAAGGCTGAGGATGGTCTGGGGGATGTGTAGGGAGCCCGGGAGATCCCTTTTCCCACCGGGGATTCTGTTTGCGGGAGCTCGGCGGCCGCTGGGGTGCAGTGCAGCCCCGCCGTCCGCCCTCCGCCCGCGGCCGGGCTCCGGCACCGCCTGGGGCCGCGAGTGCCCGCGGCAATTCCTGGCTCGGGTCCCCCTCTCAAGCCATCGGGGTGGCCGAGGGCTGCTTGAGAATAGCAGTCCGGGCACATATAAACCTCCTTCTTTCCCCCCAAAATCTGATGTGGGGAGCGTGGTCCTCTGTGAAGCGTGCCTTAGGAACAAGCTCCACTCGTGGGCAGCGGCAGAAGGAGCTGGGGCAGGTAGAGCTAATCCTCCATCCCGTTTTAAGCAGGGGGCTCCTGGGTTTGGGACAGCCCAGCACCTGGCAAGGCAGTAGGTACTTGCCCTTCCTGGGCAGAAGCCAAGGGTGATCATGTCTCCACCCCCGGGCAGAGTTCGCTCTCACAGTCAGATAGTGCAGAGCATTGCTTCACACATAAATCTTCCTAAAAAGTTTAGCACGCAATTTCATTTCATCTTAAGGTGCACAGGTTTGGGCTTTTTTTCCCACCTGCTCTGATCCAAACCGAAATTTTTCTCTGCATTAGCTGTGCCAGCATGACTGAGCAGGCCCTCCCTGGGCAGCAAATGTGCCCATTGCTCCATGCCTGCCCCGTGTCCCTCCTTGGCCCTAGCCTGGGCCAAGAACATCATGTACCTGCTGGTGGGTGGTGCTCATCAGTGACTGTTACGTTCCTCAAGCCAACACCAAAAGTTGTCCATTTGCCTTTTTTTTTTTTTCCTTTTAAATGAATGCACTAGATTTATTGAGTAATGGAAACTTTCCATTCCAAGTGACTCAAGTTACACTGGAAACTGAAATATTTAAATATTTCTCATCAGCCCTTTACACAGCTCCCTCACGTTCCTTTTTTCTGGAAGGGCATCCACAGATGAACTGAGACCACTCTCTGCCCCCCACTTCACCAGACCACAGTGCAGACTCCAGGTTGCTGAGCACAGCAGCCCCTCTTGCTGGGATCGAGGTGCCCTGAGCCAGCACGGGGTCCAGATGCAGCCAGGCACTTTGGATGCAGTCACTAGTCCTAAAGCCAGGCTTTCAGCCCGTGATGGCTGCATGTGCCTCCTTAAGAGTGCTGGCAATCAGATCCAATGGGTCCAAATTCCTTCCCACCCGCCCAGATACCAGCTGAGGAAGGCAGTGGGTGCTGTGCCAGCCTGAAGGAAAATCCAGGCACAAGGGTAGCTGGCATAGGGGGATGGGGATGTCCTTTAATTGCTTAGCATGGTGCTTCTACCCTCCCACTCTGATTTGGGGCACCTCATGGCTCCCCTGGTCACACAGGGCAGTCCAACAAAGTCAGGATGATGCTGTGTGGAAACTGTAGGCAGTACCTTGGATCCGCTTTGAGCTTCATCCATCTCAAAAAGCTTGTCTTTAAATGGAGTTATTTCAGAGCATGGGAAAAGCACTCACACTTTTTGCCACACATGGCATTACTTAGGCAGAGTAATTATCATGCAAATACCACTTGCATCCAAATTAATTGCTGGGCACGGGTATGTCCTGTGTCAGCAAGTCAGCCCTACCCTAGGTTATGTGATTTTTGAAGACAGCGCTTCCTGGGACAGGCAGCCAGGGCGCAAAGAGCATTGGGCTCTTGGTGTGACTCCCTGCTGGCACTCAGCACAGCTTGGCTCAGTCCTGGGCCCTGTCAGCAGTCCCTTGCCCTGCCATCATCCCCAAACCTGCAGCAGCCCCTGGGTACAGGAGGAAAGAGGTGGTCCCTGCAGGGATACCTCTCCTCCCGCGCACCCTTGCAGCACAGCAGCCAGCCCTGCCCAGTGTGTAAGATGATGGGGTGTGGGATATAGGATGCCAAGGGGGCCTGGCTTCTCCAAGTGCCTCCCAGTCAAAAGAGTCACAGTAAAAATCATATTCCCCTGCTTTGGAGAGGACCTCTTGCGAGCATGATGGTGTGCCCCTGGTACACGCATCTTCTGTCCCACGAGGCAGATTTCCAGTACTTAAAGGGGGCCTACAGGAAAGAGGAAGAGAGACTATTTGCAAGGGCACATAGTGATAGGACAAGGGGGAATGGCTTCAAACTGAAGGGGTAGGTTGAGATTAGATATTAGGAAGAAATTCTTTACTCTTGATGGTGGTGGGCCACTGGCACAGGTTGCCCAGAGAAGCTGTGGATGCCCCATCCCTGGAAATGTTCAAGACCAGGCTGGACAGGGTTTTGAGCAAACTTGTCTAGTGGAAGGTATCTTTGGCCATGGCAGGGGAGTTGGAACAAGATGACCTTTAGGGTGCCTTCCGACCCAAACCATTCTGTGATTCTATGTGTCCCCATGTCATGGGCAGGTGCTTTCAGCTGCAGCCATGCAGACCACAGAGGATAAGCATGGCCCCATTGCAGCCAGCGGGCTGAGGATGGTCTGTGCAGCTGAGCCAGCTGTGGGGAGCCCAAAGTGTTTGGCCTTGTCCTGGTGTGACCAGATGACTCATGTCACCCTGGTTTTCTGAAGAATAGCAGGCGGCATTGGGCAGCCAGGGTGAGGCTGAATCACTGAGGCAGAGCAGCTGTACACAAAGTGCAGCAGGCCCTCTCGGACCCGTTCGCAGCAGGAGCGCTGCCGCAGTCAATTCCCTCCGGCCGTGGGCTGGGTGGGAGCGGGAGCAGGGGCTGGAGCCGCGCCGCAGCAGGAACAGCATCGGAGCAGCGTGCTGCCTGTTGCAGCGCGGCTGGAGACTTGGCTCTGCCCAAGAGGTTAAAACAATCCCTCCCTGTGCTTCGGGGGGGTTGGATTTCCACTGTGAGAAACATCGGCTTGGACGGGAGATTTCTGACTGAAGTGCTGCTTTGCCACAGTTCCATAGGCGATGGAGAGAGCGAGTCATGATGATTTATTTCCCAGCCCCCCCTTCTGAGCCCAGGCTCTGTGTATGCCATTTGCTGACTTCC
The DNA here is from genome assembly GCA_013389985.1 of Dryoscopus gambensis. NCBI lineage: Eukaryota > Metazoa > Chordata > Aves > Passeriformes > Malaconotidae > Dryoscopus > Dryoscopus gambensis. Next base: position 145,099 of record WEIT01031798.1, on the reverse strand, counting down.
CCTTACTCGCACCCAGACCTTCTTCTGCATCCTGCTGGGGTTTTCTTTGCATTACATACAGGGCAGGTTTTAGGTCTGGGTAGTTTCCCTCTTGATAGTAATAGTTTAAAAAGACAAAACAACCCAAAACTCTTCCATTTGAGCTGTTTAGTACATCAAACCTATATCAACCATCACAATTATTTGTAAATCATTTCCAGGGTTTTCTTAATAAATATTACCTCTCAAAGCCTGAAGGAGAAGATGAGAGACCGTGCTCTTCATCTTATATGTAATAGAAACCTTGATTTTTCTGCATGGGTGGCTGCAGATTTTTCATGCACTGGGCAGCACTGAAGAACACCCACAGTTACTAGTTATTCCAGTAAAGCTCCATATTTTCATTTAAAAATAATAAAGTAACTTTCCAGGCCTGGGCTGTGTGTGGGGGAAAGTGTGAAAAATGTACCTACAAGCCTCACATTTTTCATACGAAGCAGCAAACACACCCCCTACAGATTAATTTTAAAATAAAATCTCGACTTTTTTTATCCACCTTCATGGCACTTCAAAACTTCACATATGGGGGGTTTTTATTAGTTATTTTTCTCCTTCTCGCCTCCACCCCACCCCGAAAGCTGGGAAGTTGGCAATAAAAAGGCAGCCATTAATCCACCCATCAAGTGGTTCTGAAAATGTAACCTGTGGCCATGTAGCTGAGGTGGATGGTGGTGCCAGTGTGGCTGTGTACATAACCAGGGAGGAGCCTTCTATATTTAAAAGGCTCATATGGTGGTCAGAGCAGAAAATAAGACAAGTGAGTCTGTTAATTAGGAATAGAAAGCCTCAGTCCCTGCAGCTCTAGTACACATCACACTTTCCTCTAGCCCTGGACTTCCTCTCCACCCTGGTTATTCCACCTTTCTTGTTTGTCTTACATTTGATTACAAGGTCTTGGAGCAAAGGCTTCCTTGTCACAGCAGAGCACAGCAGTCAGCTGTAATGGCCTTTTTTTCTCCTCAGGTAACTTAGAGAGTTACTTGGTGCTTGATTCCCGGCTCATGTGGATGGAGAGCTAAGAACAGTGGCCTGAAAGACTTACCAGCACTGGTCAGCTCCTCTGTCCCTAAGGGCAGTTTCTCAGGGGATCTCATCCACTAATTCTTTAAACAGATAGAAGTTCACTCTTCTGAAGTTCACTCTTCCAAAGTTCACTCTGCAGACCCATGTTCCTCAAGATCATGGGCTCACCCAGGGCCTGGCTGCTACAGCCCAGACAGCCTCCACTTAACTTCTCTGGTGAGCTCATCAGCACATGTGAGCACCAAGTCCAGCAACACTGCTCTGGCTGATTTGTCCAATACCTGGACCAGTGGGTTGTCCTCTAGGCACTCCAAGAGTCTCCTGGATTGCTCTCAGCCAGCTGTACTGCTTTCCCAGCAGATGTCTGGATGGTTGAAATCCTCTATCTGGAGGAAAGCATGTGGCTATGAAGCTTCTGTAGCTGAAGCAAGAAGCCTTATCAACCAGTCAGGCACCTGGAGCAGAGCCCACCCACAAGCTGTCCTTTGGTGGTCGCGTCCTCAATTTTCATCCACAAGTTCTCAACCTGTTTGTGGCTGTTTCTCAGAGGCAAATCTCCACAATCCATCTATTCCTTAATCTAGAGCACAACAACCCTCCCTCCTTCCCAGCCCCTCTCTTCTGGAAAGCTTGTAGCCCTCAATTGTAGTGTTCCCGTTGTGCTACTCATCCCACTGGGTTTCTGGGATGGCAATTAGGTCATAGTTTTCTGATTGAACCATGGTTTCCAGCTCCTCTTGCTTGTTTCCCATGCTGTGTGCATTGGTGTAGAGACACTTCAGCTGGGCTATCACCCTCCTTACCTTTTGGGAAGAACCCTCTCTAACTCCTTTGGGATGATTTACAGGTATTGCCCTGCTGCTTCCTAAAGTGTTGGTGTTTCATGGTTCCTCTCTGACACTCAGATAAATGAATTTTGTAATTTGTGGTTCCATGTGAGAGTAAAAGAGTCATACTAAAATTTGGGAGAGCAAGCATTGCTGTGTTGTGTTTGGCCTTGTATTCAAAGAAGGAAGTGCCTGAGGTCTCAGGAAGCCAATTTTCACAAATCCAGCCTAATTTTGACAAATTTAGGACGCTTGGAAACAACAGCCAGCTCTTATATGACCTTAATCACGTGTAAGCGTGCAGTGGTGAGACAGGGAAAGGCTGTTTTGGGCTCATCCAGAAAAAGCAAAGGCTAGGTTGTGAGTGTTCTCAGAGAACGGGGTGGGAGGGAGTACCTCTCCATCAGAGGCTCACTGCAGCACTCCAAAATGCGGCAAAGGACTACCAAACCCAACCCAGTCATTCCCTGGGGCAATAATGTACCACACTCACTCCAGCTGCTTGGGTTTGCTCCACAGCTGAGAAACCATTCTGTGCCAATCAGGTGGTTTTCCATTAGAGGTCCATTACATTTAATATCATCCATCCGTAAAGCTCTTTGCTTCACCTGCAGCCTTAAGAGATCTCCTTAATAATTCAGTGCCTTTAGATACACACAGTAACAATTTGGCTCCTTTCAGTGGGGATTTTACCTCCCCAGCAGCAAGCAGAGGTCTCTCAGTGTAATGCTGCCCTTTTCCCTCCGGGACTGGCTTCCCTCAGCAGATACTGGCAGCAGAAATGCAGCTTTCCCTTGGCGCTGGAGAGCTGCCATGCCCATCTGCCTTCCTGGAAAAGCCAATTTTAGGAAAGCTGTAGCCCTCCAGAATTGCCGTCTTGCTATGATTGCTGGTGGAATCCAACGTAGGGCATCGCAGAGCTTCCCAACAACACCTCATGTGGGGCTGTGCCGTTACCCTGGGCTCCCTATGGCTAGTGGTGCTGAGCTGATTTAACAGTTGTTCCCTCTGTCCCACAGCTGCTCCTGGCTGTGCCAGGGCCTGGAGAGAAAGAGCCTGTTGTTCCCCACAACGGGTACAGTCTTGCCAGGTATATCATGTCCTCATTAAGAGAGGGCTGCTTATCTCCTACCTGCAGTGGTGATTGCAGTGTGCCCTCTGTTATCTCTCCATCCAGCTGTACAAAGCAGGCAGGGACAGAGCCTGGACACAGGGAGCATTGGGGTGCACACACCCCCACTCCTTCCCTGCAGCTGGCCAAGGACTGGGAGACCTGCACACCTCCCACACCAGCCTTCTGCCCCAAAACACAGTCATCTGTGGAAATTTAATTACATAGCAAGGAACAAGCGGAAGGCATGGAGAGTTAAATGGGTGGTTGAGGGAAAGAAAAGTAATGAGTTGGTTTGGGGTTGGTTTTTTTTTTTGGCTTCTCCCATGAGCAGTGAAGGTGTCCCCTCCTGCTGCTGTACCTGAGTGCACTGGCAGCTGCAGGCATCCCTCTCTAGACCTTTAGCTGTGGCTGCACTGATTTTTAAAAATTTCTCCTTAATTAACTGCCATCCATATGCCCTGCCCCAGCAGCAGGAAGCTAAGAGGATGAGAGGGAAGAGAGTTGTCTCTGCCCAAGGCCTCGTAGCTCTTCTTTGCAAAGTAACTTGGAGTCAGACTACCTGGCCCAGAAAACATCGCACCCCTATGTCAGGGACATCCACCTGCAGTCCTCATTTTCATTTCAATTACGACTTTGGAGGGGAGTCTCTTTGTCAAGAGCATTCCTGGGAGCTCACTTCTGCTGGTGGGGTTTGCTCTTGGTGTGGTAGCCAGGCCTCGCTGAGCTGGGGGGTGGGGACAAAGCCTGGCTGGGTGATGTGGTCTGGTGGCTGTGACATCATGGAGGATTTGTCACCAGGGGCATCACTGGGCAGCCCCAGTTCCACCGCAGCTGGACTCATGTAGGACTCAGGTGATGGTGAGTGCTCATGCAGGGGGAAGGCCGGGCTGGATGGAGGTCAGGGCAGATGCCAGGGGCTTCTGAAACAGAGAGAAAGACAAGCCCCTAGGACAGGGCACAGTACTGCCCTTGGGTCTGGGGGAGAGAGGCTTGGGGCTCCCACAGATGGCAGGTACCCGGAGAGGCTTTGGGAATGTGCTGGATACCCCCAGCTCCCTACTCTCCCCCACCCAGGCCTGATGAGCCCCCTTTCTTCCCACCTCCTCCAGGCCGTGGCTTCAACTGCTCTCTTCCTAGCTTCTCTGGCCAGAAAGATCATCCAGCCTGGCCAGGAGCAGCATCACCACATCAGCAGAGCCACAGCCAAAGAGATGCTGGAGCGTGAGGTGCATCTGCACCAGGAGTTGATGCGTCTGCTACAGGAGATTGAGGATCGCAAGGACGCAGAGGAAGCCAGGCTCTTTTCTGGGTGGCTGTTTTGGACCGCTGTAGTTGCCCTGGTCGTGCTTGCTGTCATCTGCTGGCGGGCCAGGCGAAGAAGGAAGCTTCAGGCATCTCCTCAATCAGTTAAAGTCTTCTGTCCTGATCTCCCAGAAGACATCGCTGAGATTGAAATTGGATTAAGTGTTTATAAGCGCAATCGCCCAAGGCGCAACAACTTGACCTTGGATTTGCCCCGTTCTTAAGTTTGTACCGGTTGTCTGGATGGCATCCCTTGCTTCCATTGTGTCAACTGCTTCATTAAGGCTTCTTTGGCTTCATATAGGGCTAAAGGAGTCATATTAAAATTTAGGAAAGCAAGCACTGCCGTGTTGGTTTTGGCCTGGTATTCAAAGTAGGACTTGCGTTGGTAACTTCTGCTGCAGTAGTTTTCCGTCGAGGCTGGGGATTTTCCAGAAAGTGAGACAGAAACATTGACATCTTCCAGGACCCCCCCAGTCATCACTGGTACAGCTGACTCATCTTGTGCCTGCCTCTGTGCCTCTTCCTGTCTCCCCACCCCTGCGTCTCCCTGCACGTGTGTACACTGCCAGCATTGCCGGTGCTCCAGGGTGGCTCTGCCCATTTGTGTGGCACGTGCCTTGCAAGAAGCAAGAGCCAACCTGCTCCATCCCTCCTCCCAGCTATATCTCCAGAAACCTTGCCAGTCCCTCCTCTTCCAGGGTTTCTCACCTGACCTCTCTGCTTCTTGTAATTTGGCCCATCGGGGTCCTCTGCACTCTTCAAAGCCCACAGCAGCCACAGCTCCCCTGCCCTTTGCAAACTCTTTTGGAAAGTGCCGACATGCCTTTGCTGCAGCATCCTCCCCCTGCACCACCACACCTGTGGGCACAGCACGGAAGCTCCTTATGCAGGTGGCACTTCATCTGGCGTGCGATGTGGTGGCCAGTGTGTAGGGAACAGAATTTTAACCAAGGCTCTGAGCACGTATTTCCAAGCTATGTCATGCAGTGCCGGCTGCCCTTTCTCTGTGAGGGAGGGGTGTAATGTTACTCCTGTTTTAAACAGGCTTAATTGCATAACCTGCATTTTTCTGAAATTGGAGGATTTTTGCTTTGAGTCTGCATTTTCCAAACCTCTTGCAGCCCTCCCCTTTTGCCTGAGCTCTGGTGTGCATCTGTGCCCCCCACCCTTGACCCCCGTTAGCCTAAGAGGCAGCTGCCTTGGTTCATCCTCGTCCTTGCTTGTCTTGGAGGATGAAGGAGAGCTTCTCTTCACCTCCAGCTTGGTGGCTTGCAGGCACTAGGTTGTTATCTTAACGAGCAGGCTTATCTGAGGATCTTTTCCATGAGAGCAACGAAAAGGCAACAAGAAGCTGGCTTGTCCCTTAGGCCTTTTCCAATAGCCCTTTCTCTCCCCTTCACTTCCCCCGCCCCTCCTCCTCTTCCCTGCCCTTTGTCTTGGCTCTCAGCCGGCGCAATTCCAGCCAGCTTGGGCGCACGGGGCTTGGATGCACGTGCCTGTCCTGTTTACCAGGATAAACAGGACCAGTGGAGGCAGATGTACAAATGCAAGCAGAGACGCAGGCAGGCGCTGGAAGACGGACGCAGGGAAAGGCACACGAGCGTAACTGAGCAGAAAAGCACAGATGGACGTAGATGTGCAGGCAGCCCCGGGCAACCTGAGCCATTCCTGAGAGCAAGACACGTGCTGGGGCTACGGGAGACACGCAGACAGGGCTGCACGTGCAGGCAGGCACATGGGGAGAGGACACTGGCACACGCTGAGGAGACAGACGGACAGACAGACAAGCAGAGAAATACCAGGCAGGTAATGAGGGACCAGGACAGGAGGAGCTGCAGAGGCCTGTGGTGAGGGGAAGCAGCAAGAGGTGCTGTGCAGGGCGCATGCCCTGGTGTGTGCCACAGCCCCTCTTCCCAGGAGAAGGGCTGAGGGGCTGGATGAGTCTGGCCTCCTCTTTCCTCTCTCCTCTCTCCTCTCTCCTCTCTGGCAGGATCCAGACCATAGACAGCAGCTGCTTTCAGTGCTGGGACCCCACCCGAAGCAGTTGCCCTCATTTATAGACAGTTTCCTGCCCTTGGCTGCCTTACAGACTTGTAGGGAAAATTACGGTGAAGGAAGTTCTTTGAATGTTGAATGCTGACCTGCACAAGGCCAAACCCAACAGCCCAGAAATATGGGCTTATGAATGCCACCGTGCATAATGAGCAGCGAAAGTAAAATCCCTTCTCAGTCAGGAAATTTTGGGGCTGTCTCCTGGCTGGAATACTTGCTTGGCAGCTCCAGCCTCTTGCTATAGACATGACACGAACAATCCTTTTCCTCTTGGCTCCTTGATCTCCCTGACCTGTCTTCCCTCCCTCCACCAAGGAGAACAATAAAGTCCCCGTCAAGATGGTTTATGGAGCCCCTTTGTAGCAGGGGCTCCAGACCATGTGAGAGGTGCAAGGGGGGCTGCCCAGAGGTGCCCTGTCCAGAGCCTGCCTCACACACCTTCTCCTCCTCCTCCTCCTCTTGCTGATCTGGCACTGCGGATGGGAAACCAAATCCCCGTCACTTGCTCTGAGCCATCAGAGTCTGCTGCAGGTCACTTCCTGGAGACAATGGCTTTATTCCTTGGACCACTGGACGGCTTTTGGCACGGGAGCCAAATCAGTGAATGGAAATCTCCTCCCTGCAAGCTGCAGTGACATCCTGCTATTGTTGGCACCCCTTGGCAGGTTTGTTCAGCTGCTTTGTACCAGTTGACATCTCCGGGCTTTCATCAGTGCGTCAGCATCACTAAGGCACGCTGGCTTCCTGACCTAGTGCCCAAGGAAAGCCCTCTTCTCCTGTTTACGGTCAGGATGCGAAAGTAAAGGAAGCTGAAATGCTACTCAGGAATCCACTCCAGGCTTTAATCACCACTGTCACTGCTCGAAGACATGGGGAATGTTGAAAAATAATCACCATGCTGTGTAATAGGATGCAGATGTTCAGGTTGTGATCTGTGCAGACACTGTGACCTCCTGGCTACTGGAAGACAAGCCCTAATCAAAACTCTGGAACTGAAAAAAATTCTTCCTGCAAGCTTCCAAGAAATCTGGAAGACCTTTGTGTGTGATCAGTAGATGTACAATGGCTCTGAACACTTCACTAGGCTAGGACAGATCCCTCTGTTGACAGCACAAGAGAGCAGTATAGGGCAGACAGGGTTAACTGTGTCTGGAGCTGGTTTGGAAAGGCAGACAAGAAAATTAAAATTATGAGTGTATTGTGAGCTGTAGGGTATTAAGGTACATACACGCACGTGTGTGCATACAGTATGTGTGCACTCACACCTCCCTCGGGAGGGCTGTGGGCTGACAAAGTCCTTTCCTTTCTGTTCATGGTTGGCCATGTTTGGCCCATGCTGCTCTTTCCCACACAGGAGCTGACTGTCTGGGAGTTGCCAGGGCAGCTTTGGGAAGAGCAGAGGAAGTAAACTGCCTTCTCTTAAGGAACATCACAGTCTCACCATGCCTCTGGGAGGCAAAACTGTGCCAGAGTTCCACGGTGAATTTTCCTGTAGCTACAAGAGTGCTAGCATGGGAGAAGAGGTCCAACTGCAACCAGTTGTGCCATCCATCCCAGTCTCCTTCTCCCCTCTCCTCCAGCCCTCGGCACAGCCAGAGGTATCTACACTGGGGACTGCTGAGCCACTGTGGGCATCAATGCTCTCTGAAGAGAAAGAGGAGGCAGAGAGATGAGGGGATCAGAACTGCATCTTCCCGTGGTACCCAAGTTCCCAGAAACGAGCACTGCACTGGCCAAAAATATCAGCCAAGCAGCACAGACGCTCTCCCTTCCACTCACTCACACCTCATTGGTGCAGACAGTTACGGCAAATCCCAAAATAGCGGGGTTAGATAAATACAGAGAAAAGGGTTTACAAATTTCCGAGAGGATGACAAACAGCAGCGCTCGCTAAGGAGGGGAGCTCTTTTTAACTCAAGGGCTTTTTCTTTCTGAAGATCCTTTCCCCACATAGAATAAAAGATAAGGTACTTTTAAAGCAAAGTGCCCTGTAACTTGAAGACTGACTGATAGGAAGTGATGCTGGGGGCTGCACTGAAGCAGAGAGGAAATTTTTGGCAAATACATGCCTGCAAGACAGAGAATAGGCTGAGCCTCAAGTTTACTTTTTCACAGCTCCAATGCTTTCTGCTTGCTTAAAGCCTGAGAGAGTAGCTATTTAGGACACATGTAGGAAAATAAGTATGTGATGTAACTGGATCTGGGAACCAAGTTGCCTGCTTTTTCACCCAGCTCTGCTGAATGCTTCCTGCATTGCCTAGCTTTGATGTACTTGCATGGATACAGATCGTGGTACCAATTTCACTGAAGTCAGTGAGGTACATTCACCTGCCATTTAAAGGCAGCAGCTCATGGAAAACCTTCCCACACTGCAAATGACCTATTTGAAAATCAGAATTTTTGATCGTATCTGATCCTCATGCCATACCTGATGAGGATGAGGAAAACCTACAGCCGTATGTTGCCTTCTGGGGATGCACCATCCTCTGCCAGTGCTCCCAGAAGGCATGGGGTGCTGCTGAGGCTGGGGAGAGGGGGGAGAGGGACTGGACACCATCCTCATTTTACTGTCAAATAGGCACTGGGTGCTTGTGAACACCTCAGCAGAGAAGCCGACACTCCTTCCTGAGCTCCTGCGCTTCCCGTGGGGGGGGCACTGGGACAGCAGCTGCTGCAACGTGTAGAGGGCAGCCCAGGGGATGCTCGCCCGGCTGAGCTGCAGCTGGGCTTTCAAACCAGACTGGGAGCACTGGGAGTAACGGAGACCCTGCCGGTGCCCCTTTCTGAAAGGAGCATTGTTATTCCACGGAAATGACCTTTGGAGTCCAAATGTCTTTATTTAAAATGAAACAACACCAAGCCTACCCGCTCTTCAGGCAAAAACAAATTAGCTGTTATTGCTGCACAGCTCTAAATATGCTGTGGTGATGTTCCACACTTCTCTGTGAATGCCTGGTCAGTGAATACACGGGGCTGCCTTAACTCCCAGCTCCTGCTGCTCCCACACAGGTGAGAATGACAGGAAAACCATCAGGTCTCCTCCCGTGCCTCGTATTTAATTTCACCTCAGTGAAAAGACCTTAAAATGACCAGAAAAAGAGGAAAGCAGTTGGGTTGGCTTAAAACTGTTGATCAGGAAGCAAAAACCACTGCAAGTCTGAAGTATATTATTTTATGTTTTAAAAAAACCACTGTTGATTCACCAGGGCTCTCCTCTTTCTTCTGTCCCTGCCACGAATTGCTGGTTTTTTTCAAGCATCTCCCTTTGCTGTCACTCCAGCAGAAGTTTGCAGGAGCTCTGCTTCATCTGCCTCTTGGCTGGGTAGTGAAAATGAGCCATAAAAAGCAAATTTGGAAATCAGTTTCTCTGGCTGCATGACTCGTTTGTTTTCTTTTTATATCACCTAACTCTTTTCTTGGACCTTTATGTCCAGACAGAGCGAAGCGCAGAGAGTTTCCTGGCTGAGTTTGCGGTAGCAAAAATGGTGTGTGCTCATATTCCTCCACTACCTCCCTCCTCTTCTACAGCCCCAGCCAAACATGGCTTGTGTTAAAAGTTTGTGACCCTTGCACGGTATTTTCTGAGCCTTTCCAAGCCAAACCCAAAGACTTTGTTTCCAAACAAACTTGAATTTTCCATTGGGAGCTAGATAATTGCAGTGCAGAGGAGGACACTAAAACGAGAGCTTGTGCCGTGGAGCTGCATATTTCCATAGCATCCTTCACCCAGGAAAATTCCAGAAGCCTACTGAGGGGTGCTAGCTGTGAGAGGTGGGCAGTCAAGCAACCTGCTTGCCTGGAGGACTTTAGTATTTGATCAGCTGGTTTAAGGAGGCAGGAGGGAGCTACCCAGGGGAGCTAGGGGAGGAGGGCTGATCCAGGAAGGGGGCCTGGTATGAATGTGCCACTGCAATGCAAGCACAAAGCAACCCAGACATCTCATGCCAGCACTGGAGAGCAAAGCCCCTGCACCTTGGAGGCAGAGGTACTGCTAGTGTCTGCCCTTGGGGCTTCTGCCCCCCTCAGGGCTGCAAGTCGAAGGGGAGCTGTGTGTAGGGGCACAGGGCAGGCAGTGGGTTTCTGCCCCAGCCCCTGCACGACCCTGCGTCCATGGCAGAAGGAGACTTCCCATCCTGGGCAGACACGCTGTCTCCTCTCTCTAATTGCAGCCTTGTGCATGTCCCGGAGTGGGAGCTGGCTCCTTCCCCTCCATCGCATTGTCTCTTCCCACAGCCCAGCTCCCACGGGGCTCACGGCTTTTCCTCTCCGGCTCGCAGCCCAGCTCTGTCTCACTGGCTCTATCTTGCCCCTCTCATCTCAGCGTCATCTGCTCTCCCTTCCCCCTCCTATTCATTCAGTTTTCCTTTTTTTAGCCACCACCTTATATCATCTTTTGCACGGAAGTCCAAAAAGCAGTGGGGCTGCACCGTGAGGACACAAAGGTGGGCTGCCTGCTCCAGAGGCTTGCATCCATCTCCTTCACCTTGTTGTCTGTGCTACTGGGCTGTAGAGGTCCTGGCTGTGCCCGCCTGGTGGGGATGAGAGGGCCCAGAGCCCAGCTGGACAATGGCAGCACTGTGCCGGAGAAAGCAGCTCTGTCCGGCTGCCACCACGGTCCGCATCCACTGAGCACAGGGCAGGGGAAGGGTGTCCCTCCATGCCCCTGCACGCCACTCGCTGGGCAAAATCAGGGAGAAGATGGAGAGATTGATGCCTGAGAGCAGCGTCATCCCGCTCCCCCACGCACTGTGAGGGCTGATGCGGGGACTATGGTGGCTCTGCCTTCACCAGGCACTGGCTGGCTCACACCGAGCTTGGACCTTTGCTCTGCTGCAGACTCAGGGGAACCTTGGGCGGGTCCCTTGGGCCATGCTGGTGCTTTGTGATCCCTGCAAGGCACGGAGGCTGCCCAGGCCAGCTGCACAGCTGGGTCCCTGCAGCTCCACACTCCAGGTATGGGCTGGGAGCCCAGGCATGGAGCCACGCTGATGTGCCCCCAGTCCCAGACCAGCACTGCACACTGGGCCATGAGATGCACAGGCTCAGGGGTCTCCGGGGCAGCCCCATGCTGTGTGGGTTGGGGAGACCCGCAGACTATCCCTGTGTCCCTTGCCCAGGTGGCAGTGGAGGGGACAGCAGCTGCTTATGGGGGCCACCAGACAGACCTTCTTCAGATCCTGGATGCACTTCTGGCACCACTGCTGGGCTGCTGTAAAAAGTGATTTCTCATCCCTGTTGTAATCCATCAGCAGTACCTCACAAAGCAATGAGTTACCAAAAAGGAGTGCTTGTAGCATCAAAATAATATTGCTGCCACTGCCAAAGCCGTGGTGGCACACAGCACCCCTGAAGAGGGCAGGAAGAGGGAGCTCCAGTTGCAAGCCAGAGAGGAAAGCTTTTAGTCACAATGTAGTGGCAGTAGGGGCCAGCTGCTTTGCTCTGTGGCCTTCCTGAAGCCCTGAGAGGGACAGGAGTCCGGAGCAATGCCCACATGAAGGCACCACTATATGCCTCACCTAGAGAAAGAAAAGGCAGCTCTTTCCAAGCTTTCCAGTGCACTGTCAGCCAGCATCAGTGGGGAAGAAATCACAGCTTGCTTCCTTCTGAGCTGTCTCTAAAGTGTAGTTTGTGCTGAGACAGATGCAACCTTGAACAGAGACTTTCCCATCAGAGCTATAAACCCCCTTTGAACCTTGGCTTGAAAAACACCCAGATTTCTGCTTCTTCCTCTAAGGTTGTCACCATAAAAAGAACCATATGGGCTCCGCCAGCCCGTGGCAAGAATGAAGGACCTGTTTGGGTTTCCCTTCATGCCACAATTCCTTCCATGCACTTTTGTGCACATACATGCCATGGGCAACATCCCTATTAGAAAGCCTCCCTGCAAGATTTCTTTTATCTCTTGAGGAAAGAGAACATTTCCTTTGCTTCAATTCATGCACTGAATTGAAACTGGGCCTTCCTTCTTCTCCCCTGCAGGGACTAGAAGATCGGGATGGGAGTTAGGGACCAGGAGGAAGCAGGGGGTCCTGGGTGTTCCATCCTATCCATGGGGGCTGTGGTGGAGACATCCCGTTGCAGCCGCAAGTACGCGGGGAAGCTCCCTCCTGCAGAGTGAGCATGGCTCATACTGGGATATCCCAGGGCCAGTCCTTCCCTTGGCCTCATCAAAATGGGTCCAAATCCAATCTAATCCAATTCCAGCAGCAAAGCTAGGAAAGGCCTGAGCAACTGCCAGGCTGCAAGCCAGTCACTTTGTGATGGGGACACCTGAAAAGCCTGGTTCCTCAGCTCCTCTGTCTGGGACCAAAGCCCTGAAACAATAGTCTGGCTTCCCAGCAGCCGGTGACCCAAAGGATGCCGTGTGCTGAGGTCGTCAAGCCCACAAGGATTAATGACAGCTAGAGGAAACGGCTCTCCGGACGCCTTGCTGTGGGATTTGGCAATACAATAGCCAGAAGGAGCATGCAGGCTCCTCCACTTTTTCTCAGGGCCTAGGTAAATAATCCCCTTCCATGGGAGCTGTATGGATTCCCATAAAGCTGAATAATAGAAGCAGTTCCCAGGCTTATGGTTAATAGTAATTTTTTCCAGGCCACATAATTGTTATTATTTTGAGAGTCAGGAACCTGAGAGAGAATGCACAGACACAGTATTTTCCCAATCAGCTCAGAGTGAGCAATTTGATTTCACTCAGAAGGAGCCAGCTGTGAAACAGTAAGTACCCCTTGACCCTCAGGAGAGGAGCACAGTGGGTGCCCTCATGGTTGTGGACCCACTGCCCCTGCACTAGCCAGGACTCAGAGCTAAAAGCATATGACAAACCACATCTCCACAGCTCATGAATTTTCCTCCAGGTCTTGGATGCCACAAAAATGCTTTGGAAATTGCTGCAGGGCAGAGAGAAGGGAGAGAGGAAGGAATGTGCTTAATCAGGCAGGGGAAAGCAAGACAGCTTATTGCAAGGGCTAGAAAGGAGCAGTGGTGCAGGACCTTCTGCAGCCAGCAGTATCCAAGTATTTTGCACAGCTCATGCAGGAGAATGCAGCAAGAAACTGGTGGACATTTGTTCACAGCTGAACTGGCAGTGTTGGAAGCCGGGTCTCTCTGGCTGAGGGTGGGAGGACAGCTACATGGAGCTGGTAACTGGGGGGGCTTTCAGCAGGGAGAAAAGGAGGACAGGAATACCAGCAGCTCCAATAGAGGTACCTGGTGCAGATCCCGCCTCCTGGTTACCAGCAAATTAATTTGCATGCCTGGAGAAAAACATGCCGTGGGCAAAATCCTGCCTTTACAGGTTGGAGCAGCTGCCCTGGCAGTAGGGGTGGGAGCAGCCTCAGACTTCACCTGAGGAGGCAGGAGACAGCTCGAGCCTGTACAGTCCCACCACACAGTGTAGCACATGCCAGTGCAAGGAAACAGGATCCATGCCCTGCTGCTCACACATGCCAGAGCCAGCCTGCCTCAGCCAAACCCTGCCCTGGGAGCAGCGGGGCCAGGCATGGCACGGCACACTTACCTGGCATGGCATGGCACAGCACACTAACCAGGGCCACGGGTGGCAGGCTGCATCCTGTGGAGGTGCCTGGCACCTTCCCAGCTCCGCCTCAGGAGCCTCCTGTGTTTGCACGCTCCAGGGGAGGGGGAAAACAGGATGCAATTCAGTGAACACATGGCTGACTTGACAGCTTTGGACACAAAAGGGTGATACTTGAAACATGTTCACAAGGGTGAACAGCATCTGCACATGCCTGCTGTCTATTGGCTTTTCAGATTCAGTCTGGCTTGTCTCTTTTTCCACCAGTGTCTTCACCTTGTTGTCCAGATGTGTCCACCCTTCATGGCAGAGATGGTCTGGGAGAACAACAGCAAGGAGGGAGACAGTCACGGGAGTGGGGGTTGGAACTAGATGATCTTTAAGGTCCCTTCCAATCCAAACCATTCTATGATTCTATGACACGTGTATCTCCTCTCCCAGGCTTCTCATGGGACATGGTGTTCACCTCAGCAACTGGAGCCTCCCACTTGTATCTCCTTTCACGTGCCCCTGCCAAAAGGGTTTTACCTCCTGCATATTGCATAACTGCTTTCCAGTGCCAGCACCAATTTTGTCTGCTCAGGTTACAGGAGGTTTGCAAGAGCCATTTGAAGTACAGGAGCGGCATTTAAAGGGCCCAAGCCGCAGCTCCAGAGGGTCTATTGGCCGGCTAAATGTGGAGACTCGTATGTGCTGGGCTTGCAAAGGAATTCATGTTCTTGGAGAGTTAAAGCAAGACCAGGAAAGGTTACTTTTAACAGGTTTGAGGTGCAGGCAACCAAGGCAGTGCCTTGCCGGAGGCTACACTCAGAGGCAGGGCGTACACACAGCCTCTTCCCTGGCACTAGGAAGAGGGTCCTAACTTTGAGAGCCTGCTTTTGGCTGCAATCTGGTCTCAAGGCAGTTCATGGTAACTATGGTTCTCAGAGACCATGCTATGGAGTGAAGAAATGTTGGCTTTTCTGTTTTCAGGTCTGAGTAAAGGGTCCTCCAGCTTCAAAACTCTTCTTGCAAGCAAGAACACACATGATTGCTCTTAGGCTTTGGGAGCTGCAATTCCCTCAGCCCCTGCAGCTCTGCCAGCGAAGGGGGAGCCAAGTTCAGGGGTCTACCTTGTGCCCATTGCCAGTCAAAGGCATTAAAAATAAATACCTTTTCGCTGTATTCAGTTCTAGGACAGATCAGTTGTCATGGGTCCTGTGGGTGAGGTTGTGGTTTAAAAGGGAAACTTCTCTACGTAGACCTTCTCCAGGGACTTTCCTGGCATTGTGCCCTCTGTGAACCTTTCTCTGCAGCCCGTGACACTGTCATGGAAATGGGCAGTTGAAGTTGCCAGACTGTTGGTGTGGAGCACGGATAACCCCTGTCCTCTGGCTCTCCTGCTGCCCAGGGATGGATGGAGGCAGGTGGTGGGGGAGACATGCCATTAGGGAAGGGTGAAGCAGGCTTCCTGAGGAACA
This sequence comes from Dryoscopus gambensis, assembly GCA_013389985.1. Classification (NCBI taxonomy): domain Eukaryota; kingdom Metazoa; phylum Chordata; class Aves; order Passeriformes; family Malaconotidae; genus Dryoscopus; species Dryoscopus gambensis. Next base: position 129,742 of record WEIT01031798.1, on the reverse strand, counting down.
CATGGTGTTCCTGAGCCCAACACTGCATGCATTGCCCTGGGGAGGTAGGGCACAGCCCAGAGGGTGGCAGAAGAACCCTTCCCTATGCCAGTTCCTTTGCAGGACAGGACCTGTCTGGACCACTCACTTCTTGGACATTCAGCTGAGCCAGCCAGAAGAGGGGCTACGTTGGACCGGGTGGCAAGGGCCAGGTTTCTCTAGGGGAGGGAGATGCCAGTGAGATTCAGTTTCTGCCAGAGGTAGTTGCTTTCAAAAATGTCTCTTCAGGGCCAGCCTGTGAGTGATATAATTCCTTGGTACCCTGTCAAAGCACCAGCACAAACATCAGCTCAGCACCCTGAGAGGCAGTGGTGGTGGGATGTTGGAGAGAAAGCGAGACAGAGAGGGAAAAGACAGAGAACGAGGTGAGTGGAAGAGTGGAGGCTATAACCCAGACCTTCTTGATTTTGTCTTTTCAACAATGCTCCCCTCCTGTAGCATTTATGGTGAGAGAACCCATTTATATTTTGTTTCTGTTCTGTTCCTCTCTTTGGGCTTGATAGAAAAAAAAAAGAACACCAAACAGCAGATGCAATGGAAAAATGAAGTGAGAACAGCAGTCCTCCCAGTTCACCCTCTTTTTCCTTTCCACTGTGCTTGCCAAGCACAACCCATTTCGGTCTCTGCTGACAATGCTCTGTGCTGCAGTGTGGCGTGTTCCAGCCCTCTGGGGCATGAACTGAAAGAGAAACTCCTGGCAGACCCCAGGAAATGCAGTGAGGAACTCATATAACCTCCACAAGACTCCTACCCTGACACAAAAGCTGTGCAGTGTCACTGTCCTGAGATGTGTGTGTGAGGGAACTTTGTGAGGGTTGTGAGGGCTTAGAAAGACACCGTGTCCCATGTCTGAGCGAAGGCCCAGCTACTTCCCCGAGTGCGTGAGAAATGGCAGGGCAGCCTGTGATGAGGCTGTTGACAAGCCCCACGGGGGTTACAGACCAGTCTGTCATTGTTAATCAAAAGGACTTTTTTTTCCATCCGTCTGTCCACAGCCCCCTTGACACTGAACTGCTTGTTTTTAGGTCTGTCCCAAAGAAGAGCTCCAAAATACAAAATGCTCCCTGGGAGCATTGTAATCCAAGGCAGAGCCCCAGGAAAAATCATGTTCAGATGCCTGATCCCTTGCACTTGGTTTTGAAGAGACTAACTCTGAATTCCCTTCAGCAAAATGCCCTTTGACCTGTGGCCTGCAGACCCTCTATTCTGAAAGGTAATTAAGGAGAGCAAACCTTTTGCTGGCCACTTTAAATTCACTGTATGGGGCCTGCATCTTCAAAGGGAGAAAATCATGGGAAGATCTATAATCAGAGAAGTTGAAAGACACTAGTCAAAAAAACTGGAGGCACTTACAGGAGAGATTGCTGTGCTGGCTGTGGTTTATCTTCTTGTTCCCACAGGACAAGTTTTGCCTGCATTTAGAAAGCACTGCAGGACCTGGTTCCTCTCACAGTCCTCCCTTAAGCATTGACTACGGAATAAATAGAGGATGTTTTCCTTCCCTGAATATCTATTTCCTTCCTAAATAAACCATGGGTGAGTCTGTTTGGGTTTTTTGAGTTTTTGTTTTCTTGTTGTCGGTTTTTTTAATGGAAGAAACACAAACCAATAGGGATCTTACAAAGCTTTTAATAGCTGTATTTGGTCCCTCGGTACCATGAGGAATGGGGAAATCACTGAACACAGAATAAGACCTTGGGATCAGCTAACCCATCCTCCTCTCCAAGGCAGGATTAACTAAACCTAGCCCATGCCTGACAGATGCTTTTTGACACGTATTTAACAGCCCTGCAACCCTCCAGCCTACTCAGGAATCACTATTCACTCACCTTATTATTGAGAGAATGTTGATGGCATTGATGTGGGTCTTCTTACTGTGTTTAAGGCACATGAGTTTGATTTTTCCCCAGTGGGAAAGGAGAACACGTTCTTTTTTTTCCCTTGCCTTTTGCAGTGACCTTTCACCTGACTGAAGCCTGTTGCAGTGGCTCCTCACAGTCTCCTCCAGGCTGGATGAAAACACAGCCCGTGCTTTCTCACCTCCCAGCACAGTCAGAGTGGGGGAGGCAGCTGAGCAACCCTTTGTGCAATTCTTTCAGTGTCTGTGATGGTGGTGATACAGAGGGAGTGGAAAAAACTAGGATTGGTCAAATGCCATCCATGTTCTGTACTCACAGAGCTCAGCTGAGAGCAGTTCACGTGCATCAGCACTGAGGTGCCTCCTTCAAACCATCCAAAGGCCTGAAGCTATGATTCTGCAAAACTGCCCTCGTCCTCATGAGTCATTGGACAAAGGAGCTGCTGGACTTTACACTCTGTTACCTGGTCTGAACCCTCTGCTGATATGAACCCTGATCTCTTCTGCTCTGACTTAACCTCTTACACCACTGAGCTTCCAAGAAGGCTTAGACTGAGACCCAGACACCCATTCTGCGTGGGCAAGTTCAGAGGCAGGTTTTTGCAAGTCAGTCTTTGCTTCACCCATGGACAGTTTTCATTTGGATGGTTTTCCTCCAGCCCCATCTGTTGTTGTGGCCTCACAGATACAGTTCATGGCTTGTTCTTGCCTCCTACTCCTTGGCCTGCCCCAGTCCCATCCCTGTTGCAAACACCACAGCCTCGAAGCAGCCAGGTACAGTATTCCCCTTGTGGTTCTGGAAAATCCATCATTTTCATCCACAGAGAACTAGAACTGCATTTAACTATTTTCTGAGTCAGCACCACTCTTGAAGCTAGTGAAATGCCAGGATTTGGTCCATGATTTCTGCAAGGCTGTGATACAGTAAACTTAGGTTGATCCCTTCTGTGTAGGTGAGGCCAAACTGTTTATGACAGGACATTGCTCCATATCTAACCTATTGCACAGGCACACTTCCTATCTTTAGTGTTATTGTCTAACCCTCTTACACTTAAAACCCAGGTCACCCCAACAATATTGCAGTGGAGTGCAATATTGTCTTGCTGTATTCAGCAAGGCAAAATCATGTTTGCAGGTAACATTTCAACAGCTCTCCTTAGAGCTCAAGCCTGGGGCATTTTTAGGTGCTGGGGAGGTTCTGCCTTTGGAAGGCTCTACAAAGCCAGTACGAGGCCCCTGCACTGGGGCTTTTGCTGGGACACAGTTGTCATTGCACAGGAGAACTTTGTGATTTACCCCAGTGAATGTGCTCATAGAGGCTTTTGAGAGCAGTTTGGTGAGCACTTTTCACAACCACAGCAAGTGCGTGCTGCAGACCAGGGTGCACTTCACGTTGGTGCTGGGAGCCATCTCCCAGTGGGAGTTTTTGGTTGCTCACTGATGGGGGGACCACCCCATGACCTCACCAAGCAGCACAGCAGTGCCTCTGGCAGCTCAGCCTTACTGTGCTCAGCACTGAATGGCTTCAGCTCTATCCCCAGAGCAACTCTGTCACTGACCTTGAAGATGTGGTCAAGTCAACCTCACAGGTCACAACACCCACTCAGGCTGCATGCAAGGGAAACATCCTCAAAATCATAAATGATCATATATTCCTTCTGTTGAGGGCACGACTTGGAGTCCCTGCCCTGAGATGGGAGTTTTCCAGTGGAGATCTGTGCAAAGAGATAGGGTCTGCGCTGGGTTTGCTTTCTACACGGGGTGGAAAAAGCCGTATCTTAGAAGTCACACTACTACTGCAGAAATGCAGATGCCACTACAAACGCTCCTGATGCACACAGACCAAACACTGTCTTGCTAGGTTTCCAGCTCCAAATGATGAATTTTGAAGCTCCTGGCAGAATTTATTCTGAATTCAGATTCTAAAAGGGCAGAAACTGTTTATGCATCCCCTTATTGCAGAAAAGGCTGAAAAACTCTTGGATGCTGACCTAGCCTTTATGGTGCTGCTTTTGTTCAAAGAGTTTCTTACATTGAAAGCCAGGTCTGGTGCTTGCTAAGCTGCTTTGACCAGCATGAAAATGTTGTATTATGTGGATGTCAGAAAACTATGATGATTGTCTGTCCACTTGGGAAATTTTAGGGACGTAACTTCTTTGACTGTGCGAATTATGCTGATGTAGCTAAACAGATGATAGATATGACCACCTATGACATGTCATTCCTTAGCTAATGCTGTGCAAAGATTGCCCGATGTGGGCAATACCCTGTTTTGATGTCTCTGGCTTGCATAGACTGTGCTTCCTCAGACTGCAATTAATTCCCAAGATTGCACAAAGGTTATGGACTGCCTCCAAAGTTCCAGTTCAGGACCACTGCTGTGTGCAGGGGTATAGTAATAGCTAAACTATATCCTTACATCTGATCGCATTCACGTCAGGGACTTCAGGACCTTCGCTACATCTGCTACCAGTTAGGGCTGTGCAAAAGCAGGATCTTTTGGGTACTGAGCTGTGTCAGCAAGCCCCTGCTGTGTTGTATGTGGAGGAGCTGAAATAAAGTACAGCTGGTACTTGCTGTAAAGCCCCTCATGTTTTGCTGTACAACACAGCAGTGGGCTACATTGAGAAGGAGTTTCTTAATACAGACTTTGTGAGAAAGTGGCCAGCCAAGAGAATTTTGAAGCTGGCAGCCTGTAATCAGTCTGCATGAACAAAAGACAAGGGTTTGGGGGACTGAAGGGCAATAGGTCCCAAAGCAACTGCATCCCACAAATCCAAGCAGTGCTCAGATCCACGCAGTGATTACAGCAAAGCCTAACAGCTCTTTGTATCCTGCCTGGTCCTCCCTGCCTATGGACACCTTGCCAGCTTCACTATGTGCTGGCGGAAGGCTCCCAGCAAAGAGAATTAAGATAGTCCTCTACCACCCTGCTCAGTCCCAGGTCACTTAGCCTGACCAGCCCCATCAGGATCCCCATAGCTCTGGAGATGGGCAAGACAGAAACACACTAAAGTAGAAATGTCAGACATCTCATTTTTTTCTGCAGCAAACAAGTAGACTCCAGGCTTCATCATTTGCTTATGCAAGAGGGGTGATTAGGAAAGGGCAAAGCTGGGAGGCTGAGCAGCCCAGGTGTAATGGAGATCCACGTTATGCTAACACAGAGCTCTGCACACACGGTACCATTTGTTACGCTGCTGTTTGGCCGGGCTCCTGCAGCTCAGCCGGTCACGCAACAACCTCTCGCTCTCATTAATGCCAGATTGGGTTCCTGCCGCCGCTCTCCCGCTGCTTTTAATTATGTGGCCACAAGCCAAGGACTGCTGGGGAAAACCCTACCCTTAGTTTGGGTGTCAGCTGATCCTAACTAAAACATATGGCTCTTGGAGGGGGGAGAGGGCATAAAGGAAAACAGCAGAAATGGGAACAATTCATGAGAGAAAAAGGATGAAGGTCAGAGGTTAAAAGTGCAAGAACAGGGAGCCAGGAGGGGGACACAGGCAAGAACCCCACCATTTCTGTCCACCTCTCCATCCTCCTCCTGGGGCTGCAGGTGGTCAGTCTAACCAGGGCAAAGAGGAGGCTGCCACGGTCTTGTGCCATAGTGGGCCTGGAGGTGGAGAAGGCGCTGGTAGAAAAGCAGTGAGAAAAACACTCAGCCCTTGGGGAAGATGGGAGAGGTGCTGGGGCATGCCAGGTGCACATGTGCCAGGTTCTCTCTCATGCTGCAGAAGGATTTGTGCCCAGGAACCCCATAAACCATGCTGTGACCATGCCTGTACCTGCTGCTTCTGCAGGGCATGAAGTTGGCCCATGGAACTATCAGTCCTACTGGTGTCCTTCAACATCTTCTGAGGGTAAGGGTTTACTCCACTTAGGGGTTGGAAAAAGGAAGCAAGTGGAGTCTAATCACCTGTAGTTCAGAAAAGCTCCAGTTTTGCTGACACCTGCCAGGACTGTTCTCTGGAGCACTTGGGTCTCTCTGCCACTTGCACACAAGATATGGAAGATAAACAATGAGGGCTGACCAAGGGCATCCCCCCTCTGCCCCTTGGTGGTTGCAGGAGACCTGGTTGCTCTGAGCTGGAAAGAAATCAGTAGCAGAGACAGTCCTGGGCACCCCGGTGTACCGGGATAACACAGAGCATAGGCAAAAGGACACACGTGGCTGGTGCTCTGAGCTGCACTGATGTGGGCAGGGGAGGCTGCCCTGGAGGTCTCCACATGCCCCAGCTCTGCTCTTCACTACATGCTGGTAGCAGCACTTCCATGCCCCGCTCTCAGCAGCCTCCTCACCTCACTGCGCAGAGAGGCAGTGGTCCCTGGCAGCTCAGAAATCCCAGCCTGGATCTTTCTCGTGGCCAGCCCAGAGGCACTTGCTGTACTGGGATATAGCACCAGTACTGGGTGGTATTTTCAGGGGCAGTGACAGCTGAGTTCCCAGGCACTCAGACACAAGGTCAGTCTGACCCTGGTACTCCTTCCTATTGCCCAGCCCCAGGCAGTTCCCCACACAGGCCCTCTGAATTGCTTACCAGCCTCCAAAGAATCTAAAAAATCCCTAACAAGTCCCTAAAAATCTCCACTGTCTGCACACAGGGTCTTGGGGAGGATACAGGCCACCTAAGTGACAGGTCAGTGGTGGGCTGACCATGACCAGCTGCCAGATGCCCACTGAGCCACTCTCATTCCCCCCAGCCCAATAGGTCAGGGGGAGAAAGATGAAAAAACCCCTTGTGGTCATGATAGTTACAGTTTACCAAGAAAAGCAATAGCTGCACATGGAAGCAAAGCAAAACGAGGAATTCATTCACCGCTTCCCTTTGGGAGGCAGATGCACTACACAGGCTGCTGGTGAAAAAAATTAACTTCCTAACCCCATTCCTGACAGATCCAGCAGAGACAGTAGACATGTCTTGTCTCTTTTGTACACACACGTGCAATTGCTCACCTTTTTTTTTTTATTTTTTCACACTCTTTCTATCTCTCTTGGATCTGGGTCTGCTTCCCAAGTGATACTCAGTTCTTAAATGCCATCATGTCAGCTCCATCATCTGTTCGATGAATGAACCATCCTCCGATATCCTCAACAACCTCAGGAGTGCTCCCACCCACAAATGCCCATTTCCCCTGGGCATGTTACCTCAAACACCTGCAAACGGGCCATTACACAGCCCGTGTTCAAACACACCCATTTGTTCCTACCACTAATACAGCTCCGACATGAAGCTGAACCTCTGTGCTGGCAAGCTACTTAGCAACGTGAACTCTTAACATAAATTAGGCTGACTGCACTGGTGAGCAGCTTTTACAATAAAAATCACGTTACCTTCCCTTCTGGCTTCCCATCCAGACAATGTGCCAGCCTGGGAGTCATGTTAGGTCAAGAGATGTAGAAGTCTGAACTAGCTGCAGCTGCCTCAAACAGCTCTGGAAGGATCTTTTTCTCTTTGTTCAGTTTTGATCCTGTTTTAATAGGCAAGAGTAACTGGTTTAAAGCAGCACACAGAGTCCCTGGGAAACCCACGGCTAGAGCAGACACTTGGCTTTGTCTGGTGCCTGGGCACCTCATGCAGAATGGGGACTTTGTATTTGCTTTTAGAAGATAACCAATTCATATAGGAGGTTCATGAATATTCAGCTTGTGCTTAGGGTTGGGGAGAACAATCCCTAAAACAAAGAGGCAAATTCTTTTACCCTTCATTTGGGGGGAATGTGTTTTTCAGCCTAAGGGCTGCAAGTACCCTGCAATCCCTTTCTGTGCAGGATCCTTTAATGACCGGTGTTTTTCCAAGCCTGAGCGTGCATCACTGCTGAAAAATAGATGCAGTCAGCGAGGGCTTGGGGTTAATGTTTCTGGATGAAGGAGAGTTTGGAGGTGAGTCCAAGAGCATAAGGAGCCAGGCTGAAGTCAGTCAATCTTGCTGTTGTAGCCTCTCTGGCTTCGTCCCCTTTCTGTGGCTGTACCTGCTCTGGGAGCCTGTAGCAGAGAAGTCTCCCAGCAGTGGGAAGACATGTGGACACGTCTTTTTCTGTGTAGCTGCTGCAGTTATTCTTCTGTGCAATGAAAAACAGCCAGTGAAGATTCTGTCTTCCCCAAAGAGGTTTGTCAATAGTTGCATGCTATTCCAAAAGTTTCCTGTAGCCTCCTCCCTCACTTTCCTCGCACAGCACACATTTTAATGCTCAGACACACTGTCTAGGTATGGTAACAAACTACTAATAAATAATGATTGTACCTTGTTTTCTATCTGCAATGACCCTGCATGTGTTGTGAACTCAGATGTTCCACCCCAGGCAACATGCAGCTGATGAGCAGGAGTTGGCCATACTACAGTGACCTGGGCACATATCTAGGCTCTTGTATACATTTCCAAACAAAACAGTTGTTGGCGTTGTTTACAGGAATTTCCAAGTGAAATAAGCTTTCCGTGAAAAAGTGAAATCAGCTTTCCTATTAAAAGTGCTCCTTTGCAGTATAACTGTACCCATACTTGGGTTGTTACTGCTCTGACACAGTGCTGTCTTCCCTCCCCTTCCCAAGCCCCTTCCAAAATGATTACACTGGTAACACTGCTAATACAGCCTTGTTTTCCTTGTCTTCATCCTCATGGGATCTCTCCTGTAACTGTTCCGTATTGTCCAACCAAAGCAGCAGAACAAGTTGGGTGACCACTGTGTGACTGATCACCACCCTGCCGTGGGGAAGACAAACAGTCGGGGCTGGAGCTGAGCAAAGTGGGCACTGTTTGCACCAAATGAAGGTGATGTTACCTTTGTGGATCTCTGGCCTCGTCCCAAAGCTGTTCCAGCGGTGCCAGGTGAAGATGGTTGCTAACTGTGTGCATCAGTGCTAGCAGGCACCTGCCTGGAGATGTATGTGCTGGGAAAAAGGCTCTCTGTGACCTCTCATCTTTTCCCACTTGCCAGGAAATGTGTGCAACACCAGCTCCTATTGACAGGCCCTCCTCCATGCCTCCACCTGTTGCCTTTCTTTTGCAAGCATGTCTGTGTGCTCCTTTCTCCCCTTCCAGCTTTTACCTCAGGGCCTCCATTTTTTCCTTCTGTTCAGTTCCAGATTTTCCATCCCATCCCCTGCTGCAACCCTCCATTCTCCCTGCCTTCCTCCAACCTTTATCCCCTCTATCACCATTCCTCTTTTGTTTCTCCCAGGTGAGAGGCCGCCTAAGCTGTCCACCTGCTGACCAAGGAGGAGGTACAGGGATTAAGGAGAGTCATGACCCGTGGGCTGCAGGATCTGGTGCAGCAGGTTTAGACCCCAGTGGTGATGGAGGGGGCTGTCAATATTATTGTTGTGTTGGCATGGCAAAGGTGGGAGGAAGGAGGCAGGGGATGGTGGGGGAAGGGATTTGAAACTTCAACTGCCCCTTTGTCTTTTCACCTCCTCCAGTTTATCTGGTGCCCTGTGGAATTTATGATCCTCCCCCCTGCAAAGAGCTGTTGTATTTCAAGTCACAGAGTGCCTTCCAGCTGGGTGATAGACCAGCTAGCTGGCTCTTTAACAACCTCAAGGTGCATAATGAGCAAAGCCAAACTTTCTCCCAGCAACAGTTTTAGGAAGACTGATTATCTCTCTTTTACAAGTGGGAAAACAGTGTCAATCCATTCCAAATCCCCGTGGTGGAGCTGAGCAATGGATACAGCCCATGATTTCTTCTATGCTATTCTAAGGCTGCTAACAATCTTTTTCCTTTCTTCCTCTCCATGCTCAGCTGGACAGGGAGAATAAGGAGATTGACTCTTGTCATTTGAAGAGGCAGAGAACAGGTAAAGCAGAGAACAGGAGCAAAAACAGAAGTCAGACAGAAAACTCCCATCGCAGCAGCAGGAGTTGCCATCTGAGTACTGCTTTTCAGGCACCCCAGATGAGGGACTTGAGGAGTCTCAGCCTTATCTGTTTCTTGCCTCCTTGCTTTGGTGTGTTGCAAAGGGGACAGGAGGCATGTTTTGAGAGGATGCAGCCCATGTGACAGGCAACTGGAAAACCACAGCTCCCAGAGCAGCCAGTGATGGATTTTACAAACAGAGCAGCCCCTCCGTGAAGGCCCAGTGCTAGCAAGCATGAGGAGCAGCCCCTCACTCCATCGCCTTAAGTCAGATCACTGTTCAGGGTCCACCTTTCCCTCTCCTCCAGCAAGTTCACTGTGGGATGGGCTCCATGTCAGCCCTGGCAGCAGACTCCTTCTGGGCACCTGTGGCTTTTTCTGATTAAGGGGCACACAGCTGAGAGGCACTGGGAATTAGAGATAAGCTCCAGCACTGGGAGCACTTCTGACAGCCCTGTAGCACAATTGGAGAGACAGATGAGGGCAGAGATGTGGATTTCACAAGCCCTGTACGAGGTTTGAGGCACACTCAGCTCTGGAGGATGGAGCTGAGCCCTGAGCACCTAGGATGTGGCAGGCTGGCCAGAAGCCCTCTGAGGAGGGTGCTGATGCAGACACCTGCTTGCTGGGTGAAGCACCAAGTGCCCCAGCTCCGGGAGCAGGTGCACAGTTGCAAGGTATCACATGTCCTGGTGGCTCCATGCCCTTAGCCAGCTCAGCCAGGGGTGGAAGGACACACAGACCTCAGACAAGCAGGATGCCTGGCAGGTACTGCTTTCTCCAAACACTACCAGCCCAGTCTGCTTTGCCTGCACACCTGGGGCGGCTTTTACTGCAGTAGTACAAAATGCAGCTGCACCAGTGCTCCTGTGTGCAGCCTGAGAGCCCTTTGCTTCCACAGGTCATCCCAGACACCTGCAACCCTCCCTTTCTGTATGCAGCCTGAGGGCCCATCAATCCACCCCGCTCCCTGCCTGGGCACATCCTGTGCCTTCAGGCTGGGGTAGGAAGCTACAAGACTGTTAACGCCCTCCTCCCTGTCCTGAGAGATAAATGCACAGATGCATTCGAGCCAGGCAAAGCCTCCTGGCAGCTCAGATCCAGACTGGCTGCTTGACAGGAGTGGCCTCCTCTGTGTATTACCTGGCACTCCAGATGTGTCAGTCTTCCTCCTGGATGCTAAACTTCAGAGGTCAAGCTGTGAGATCCAGCTCTTGCTGTCACCTCCTTACACATCCCCTCTCATGTTCTCAGTGACTAAGACAAGGACACAGAATATGGAAACTTATTTCATTTGCATTTATTTTTGTATTTGTAATTATAAAATGTGAAAGGCCTGTTCTTCAATAATCTCTGATACAGCAGTACTGACATCCTCTCAGTGGGATTTGCAACAGGATAGGCTGGTGGACTGCACATTCATTGGATCAATTTCAGCTTGCCTTCCTCATGGCTCTGCTACGGCTTCTCTGGTTACCACAGGTAGATGTCCTGAAACCCAGAGCAGTAATGCACACCATGCCTTCTGCTGTCCGTGCTGGTGGGACAGGGAGAAGGAATGCCACCTGGAAAGGCTCCTCCACCTCTGCTGTCATAGAGAAGTCACGCAGGCCTTGGTGCTGAGACCTGCAATTCTATCTGTGGATGTGACCTTTTGGTAAGTCAAGCTGAGTGTCCCAAGTCTCTAATTCTCCTGCATTATTAATGTCTTGCTCGGGAATTAATGTGGGTCAGGTTTATGGGCCCATGTGTGTATTTCAAGTGCAAGCTTATCCAGAGTTCAGAGATGGCTAAAAGCATGATTTTGGCTCAGTCTTTTTTAAAAAAAGACTCCATGAAGTAATGACCCGATGACAAGTATCCTCTTTGATTTTGTTTCTATTCCCTCACCAGGGAAATTGTTCACTTAGGGCCACAGTGATTTTTGTGTAGGGGCCAGGATTCAGACTTATGTTTGCACTTTATCAGGATAAAGGCTTGGAGAGGTGAGCAAAAGTTTTAAGAGAAAGCAGCAAGCTGGGCAGAGGGCTCAGAAAACATGACCTCTGAGGTGTGGTAGACTCTGGCCTGTTCTCCTCTAGACACAACAACTGTAAAAGTTGTGATGCATTATTCTCCATGTCCATGGATGCAAGGCAGGCCTGACTTGATTTACAATAAGGATGATTTATGGTAGGCATAGGGGCAATATTTTCAAGTTTTTAAGGATTGCTAGTCTTCCATTAAGTACCCGCAGACTGCTGCTGGGCTACCATCCGCTGGTCCTTAAAAACATGTCTCCACAGTTGGGGGAGGGTGAGGTATCCTGGATCCTGTCTCAGAGCAAACGGGAGGCTTAGATCACCATGAGCTAATCGGTGAGGCAATTGGGCATGGCCCACGGCCTTTTTGGAAGAAGGCTTTTAGGAATGCATTCAATCAGCATCCCCTTCATTCATCTGGGTGGGGCTGGGTGACAAGAGCCAGAGATCTCTGCAGGAGATCTGCAGGATCTCTGCAGGAAACTGCAGGAGAAAATGTGGAGGGCACCTCGTATACAAGTGCATGGTGCAGTGGGGAACTACAGTTTTCCAGTTAGGAAATAGCTGGAGTTTCCTAGGCTCTGTAATGAATCCTCACCAATTAGTACATGGTATTGGAGACTTAAGTATGGCTAGAAGCCGGGCAATGCCTACAAAGTTTACAGATTGATCTCATTCAGGCCTAAACCCTACCCCTTGCATCAAACTTTGCTTTCTCTTTCAGACTTTGGGTAGAAATCTAGTCTTGCAATCAGACTGGTGTAAAGGTCGAGTAAGAGTGAGTAATACTGCAGCTACACAGTTCTAAGAACAGAATTAGGTGCAGTACTTGGATTACCTTTTTTATTACACTACAATGTTCCTTCAAGGCATTCCCTTTAATAGAGGCAAACCCAGTTCATGCTCATTAACTCAGATGGACTGACAGCAAGGAGCTTGGCTTTCCTGCCCCAGCCACATCAAACAAACAAAAAATAAACCTGCATCAACAGAGACACAAGCACTACGTGCCAGCAGGAACCCCAGGTGTAACCTGCATCCACTTGCATGGTTGTTTTCCACCGCAGCCTTCCCTGACCATTACATGTGCTAATGGCATTGCATCTGCAAGAGACACTCTGCAATCTACTGCCCTGGTCCTGAGCAGAGAAATGAGGCTCCACATGGCACAACAGGAGAGTGGAAATTTAAAGAGTTAACAGCATGAGACTGAATACCAGTCATGGCCAGGTCCCTCTGCAGTCCTGAAGACCTTCAGGTGAAGACAGGAAGCTGGCATCTTTTAGCTGTGCTCCAGCCTGCCACACCTGCCTCATGGCACCCTGCCTGGTGGCACCCTCCCCATATCTGATCACACACCCTTCCTTGTCCTGTGATCTTTTTTTTTTTCCTTGCCATATTATGGGCTGATTTCAGGATTGCTAGATGTCCATGGAGCATGAAGGCACCTGTGTTTTGCTGTCAAGGACTCTGGAAGCGCTGCTAGAATCTAGCTGACCCCGCCACTGCTGCCTGTGTTGGCAATATTAACAAAAACTTATTTCCAAAACTGAAATGCAGAGCCAACTACCTGATTGGAAGAGCAATAAAAACATCTCACCTCCTCTTTTACCCACACAATTTTTTTTTTTCTTTTTTTTCTCCCCTCCTACTTCTCAGGGGGTTATATTCTTTCATCACCAAGTCTGTTCTCTGTCTCCTGGGAAAGGTAAAAAGCTCACCATGACAAATCCATCTTTCTTACGGTGGAAGCTCTCCCAAAAGCCTCGGCACGCTGGTGAAATCCTATACCTCAGAGAACCACCCACCTCACTCATGCTAAAACCATTTCTTGAAAGATCACATAAAACAATCTGTTACGCAACTCTCAGAACATCAAATAACCCCCTTATTTATAGTATATACACTTGCAACAATAAACCTCCTTTTTGAGCTGCATTGGTCAATATAGATTTAAAAGGCTTTTCCTATTTCAGTCAACATCTCAATTTGTTGTTTAAGCATGCAGTGCTTTGGCTTGAGAGGAGCTGGTCGCGTGACTTCCTTCAGGACTAAGTGATTAGGTTTGCAGAAACTTCTCCACTGTGGTTCTCCGGGAGGTGGTACTGCTCCAATTTTTATTAATGCCAGCTTCTTGTTCTATAGGCGCAGCCTAGATCAGAAAGCCTGTTTTGAGTTTGGAATTACACCTGGAAAATGTTGCCCCAAAAGTTAAGGAGGAGGGTAAAGGCTATTTCTTCAAGTGGCTAAGCAAGATTTAAAAAATACCTGTAACATTTGAGAGGCCCTTTCTGCAATAGCTCCAGCCCTATAAAGGCCAGCAGCAGAGCACCAACCATTTGCAAGCAATCCCCTCCATGTCCATCACAGCTCCTTTGGGCAGTCAGCAGAAATAATGTTTTTCTGCAGTGCCCTGGGCACTATGTCAGCCCCCAGAAGTCACAGGTTCCTCTAAGCTCCCTCCACAATGGCCAAGAGAGCCAGATGAGCTCAGTGCTGGCCAGTGCTGGGCAGGTGCAGTGCCTGAGCCACCCCAGTCCTGCCAGTCAGCAGCACCCTGAGCTCCTCCAGAGGCCACCACAGCTGCTCAGCTGGGGGTGGACTGAGCCACGAGGGGAGCCCTCTGCCCCACTGCCCGGTCCTGCTGGCCAGCGTGGCAGTTTTGGCTTCTCTGTCACCCAGCTTCACGGAATCACAGGATATGCTGAGTTGGAAGAGACCCACAAGGATCATGGAGTCCAACCCCCGGCCCTGCACAGGACACCCCAAGAGTCACACCATGTCCGTGACAGAATTGTCCAAACACTTCTTGAACTCTGTCAGGCTTGGTGCTGTGACCACTTCCCTGGGGAGTCTGTTCCAGTGCCCAAACACCCTCTGGGGGAAAGAACCTTTTCCTAATATCCAGCCTAAACTTGCCCTGACTCAGCTTCAGGCCATTCCCCCGGGCTCTGTCACTGGTCACCGCAGAGAAGAGATCAGTGTTCCTTTATTGCAGTGACCAAAACTGCAGACAACATTCAAGGTCAGCCCCCTGTTATTTTAGCCAGGGAAGAGCTGACCCCCTCTAGTTATTCCCCAGTCTTTTCCATCACTATTGCTGGTGACTTCCTCAGGGCAAGGAAATACTTTCTTTTACGCGTTGGTACAACACCTAGCGCACGATTTGCATATTTTTATTGGCGGTTCGTGCCCTTGCCTGGAGATGCAGGAAAAGAGGATTGCATGGGTGTGACATGCATTAGCTCTTCAGAACATACCTCGGGGAGGCTGTCTGGTGAGTTAGGCAATGCCCTTGGAGAGGTCTATGTGCACACTGTAAGGGTAATAAGCTTCAAAGAATGAAAACAAGGCTGGCAGTGTTTGTTACTGTTGTCTTCCTACTCACAGGGGCATAAATAAGAGACAGGAAGTTCCCTCTGGTTATGTAGGAACTAGAAGTTTTCTCCTCTGTCCATCGGGATAGACTGGAGATTACTCAGGCTGTTTTCTTCACCACCTCTTTGCAATATGTATATATTTCTATGTATTTACTTCAGTGATGTCTTAGTCTTAAAATTTCCAGGTGTAAGTATTCTAGAAGAGCTATCCAAGCAAACCCTCCATGTGGGAATACTGCTTTTGCTGTCACAAGAGAGTTCTCTTGGTTTAGCTGATTTCAATAAGTGAAACAAAAATGATTACATATTGGCAAAAAGACTTTAAAATGGATTCAACTGCATTGCACTAAGGTTCTTGTCATTATGGAAATTTCAACTTCTCTGCCAAAGGAAAAAAAAGGTGAAGTAAAAAAAAAAAAAAAAGGGCAGTTCCTTAACAATATTGTTATTCTGGCACAAAAAAGACAAAAAAGTCACAAACATGCCTCAAAATTAATTTTCCCAGATATTCACTGAACTCATTATTATCCTCTCCCACTAAGCACTTTCAATTTAAGTGGAGACCAGGCTTGAAATAAGATAATGCATCCAGCAGTCTGTCTGAACATTCATATATATATGAGAACAAGATCTGAACTCTGACACAGCCCTCAAACCAAAATAAATTCCTCAGGCTTTTTAGAAGTGGGAAAATTCAGCTTAGAAAATGCTGGGTTTGGTTGGGGGTTTGGGGTTGGTTTTGTTTGTTTTGTTTTTTCTTTTCTTTTATCTGAAAGAGAGGAATCTGCTGGATTTGAGCACTAGATCAGAAGATCTTGAGGCTTAAGGGTGGATCTCAATTATCCAGCCCAGGTCTGCCTCTAACCATAATGGGCTTTTTGCATCGTTTCTCGAGGACATGCCCATGCAGACAATAGCTATGTGCTGGCAACCCAAGGTCTCAATGTATCTAAATACCATATAATCATTTAAAAAACCACACGGGGGGATGGGGAACTGGGCTTCTGTACTGCATGTGCTTGGCAGATACCTGTGTGCTGTGCAGAGCAGTGTCACCGGAGGAGCGAAGCGTCCTCCTGGGACATGCGATTCCTCAGAGCTGCTCCCCCGCTCTGCCGTCTCCACTGTAATTGCCTCTTGGAGTGCTAGATGTTAACGCTATGGCCCCAGGGAATGCTGCTTTCCCAGCAGCCTGTGGGAAAGAACAAAGAGGACAACAAGAGAGCGCCTGGAGCAAAGCACACGTGGAGACATCTCGCACTCCATCAGGGGAAAACCCAAGCTCCAAGTCAGCAGATTTACCGCGATTTCAGGTGCTGTTGACACAACGTTAAGGTCTTGGTACACATATGTATTTCATGAAAGTAAATCTGCACTTGCCCAAAAGCAGCCAATGCCAGAAGAACATAGACAAGAACCATCAGCATTCTGGTGAAGAGCTGGTGATAACCCCACTACACAGAGGCCGGGCTTTCAGGTTTGCCTGGAACTGTGTGATCCTAATCAGAATACGGGCGGATCTTTGTCGTGAGCTTTCCAAAGAGCTGAGCCAAGACAAGTTTTTGTGCAATTCACTGCCCCTAACTTTAGCTTATTGAAAAGTTTAGGTCTTTGAACAGGACCAAAGTTAGTGGGAAAACACGGGGTCTTCGAGAGTGACACCTCACTCTAGGATCAGTGGTGGATGTCAATAGACTGAGTTGCTCTTTGGAGAGGTGCTCTCTAGTGAGTTTGGCAAGAGCACCAATTCAACCCTCGCCCCGTTGTGCTGTGTTTCTCTCTCCCTCCTGTTCTATGTAGATAATGACACGATGAGGCTTTTAGTATGGGATTACAGCTGGAGAGTTTGCCAGCTGCATAAATCCACAAGTGGCTAATGCAGTGCATCAAAGCAGCAAGGAAAGCACAAGCGAGCTCTCAGAAGGGTGTACCACGTGCACCTCTTCTTACTCATGGCAAATGGGCAGCATCCTGTCCTCAGACCTCAGACTTGGGCAGCCACAGGAACGGATGCATTATAACCCACATGATCTTCCCTGGCAATAACTTGTTCCCATGTGCGTGGTATGTGCCCCTATCAGCTGCCAGCTCATACTTTTGCTAATTTGATCAAACACAGGGCCAATTTTTCCTAATCTGGGTGTAATCCCTCAGACGGAGCTATCATAGCCTCTGGTCTATGTGAACTCTTTTATCTAGGGCAGCCAGAAGAGTGTGACAGCTGCATGATAGTCTGCCTGGTACAATGGGTGGCCCCAGTCAGGAAGAAAGGACTTGGCACCGTGTTCCCCTCAGACACATAGAGGGACCGCCGAGGTGGGTTGGTGGTGCAGGGGAGAGGCTGGAGCAGCCCGAAAGGTGTAACTCACCAGCACATCAGGAAATGTCACTTGGAGTGGCCTTCTAGCCATCTCAGCACAGGGCTGTAAATCCCCTTGGCCTGCAAGGTCCCCCAGGGTCAGAGAGGGTGGAGGAAGCAATGGAGCAGCATCCTCCCCAGAGCTTGCTCTTGGCAGCTGGCTCTGCCCTGCCAGCACGGACTATGTGAGCTGCACGCCCAGAGGAGATAATGCAGGTCCTTCCCTGGTTTTAGCCTGAGCCATTGCTGCTCTGTAGGAACTTTCGGAAAGGCAATGACTGCTCTGCTCTGCAGTCAGACCATGGCTGTGCTCAGCACATGGCCACGAAGGGGTGCTGGGCTGGCAGTGTCCAGACGTGCTCCTGGGAGTGTCATAGCCCAGTGCCCATGGCCCATTCAAGCCCTCTCTTTGCAACACATGCTGAAGCTGATTAAAGTGTGAGAGCCTCTGTGTCCTCTGGTCTTTACGAAGAGTAAGCAGCAACAGAGACAACACTTGCTAGGACTTTGCTCTAATTTTTACAGATCTAGTGAACTTCATCCACAGTACAGGTGAAACTGCAGGTTTATGCAGGTTCTTTCTCAATTACTGCCAGTTGAGGCTACTTTTTAAGGTCTCTTGTTTGGATTCCGAACATATAAGCACAAAATTTTTTAAATTATATTTCTCTAAAAGCCAGTGACCTTGTAAACTATGCCTGTCATCTGAGTTCTCTCTCTCACTCAGCAACGCTTTTCTTCTAATTAATTTTCTTATTTTTTTTCCATGGGGTAATATTACATTGTGTTGATAAGCAGCTCTTTTCTTTTGCCCCAGAACAGTGATCTGTGCCAATAGGGAGGTTTTAAAAAACTTGAGGAGAAAGATTTTCTGCAAGCAGGACTTGTTACTGAATTAAAATTCTGTTGCAGATAAGGAAGACTTGAAGCAAAAATCTATAGCTGGTCAGTGCTTTGCTTGCTCATGCTGATTTGAGTTGCTCTGGGCAGTAAGTACTGGGAATATAACACATCCTTGGGCTGCAGCCCATCTTCACAGAACAATTTTGCTGCTGAATATGCACTTCTTAATAAGGGTAACTGCTCATCTCGAGACTATAATACCAATGCACTCATGCCATGGACTGCAACCCACTGTTCTGGCAGTTCTCTTGTTTTATTTTCCCACCGCAAGAGCTGGAATGAAATGTATTTGTTGGTGAAGCTTATTTTTGCTGGCTTTCCATCTCAGGCAGTGGAAGATTTTATGGAGCTATCTTGTCCATTTCAAAACCTTTTTTAAATCATCCTTCTCCCCAAGTTACATTGTCCTGAAATAGCCCTGTATATAAACATCAATCATGCATATGTGCTTCGTGTTTCCCAGGGTACAAAACTCCCTCTGCAAACACAGTGTAGGAGAATTACTGTGAGCCTGCACCTTCTAACCACCAACTTGGCTGGCTGTGGCTGGTGCAGGTGACATTCTTGCTCTTTCCTAGATCCTTGTGCATCTCAGCTAAGATGACAACCAATTTTTCTGCACATAAATTCCAGGAGTAAGGAGTACTTCTGAGTGTCAGGGATTAGGACCATACTCAGACTGTCCCAAACTCAGACTGGGGTGAGACTTGTGTGTTTCATAACCCCTTCCCCAGCTCTGTCACTTCTGCAGGACCGCAGGGGGATCCTACTTGAGGCCCTGCCTCTGTTCCTTAGGAATACAAGAGCATTCCCTTAGTAATTCCAGGTGGGCAGGATGCTTTTCCTAACAGTGAAAGACTTGGCCACTATAAGCTATAGGAACTATACCTGATTACCAGCAAATCTGGGGGCTCCTGTGTCCCACACTGGTGGCAATACCAGTCCATGGCAACGCTGCCTTGTGCTGGCAGTGCTGTTTGTGTGGAGTTGGTGTAAGAGCAGGTCTCCAAATAAAAGACTCCATGGAAACAAAATGGGGGATGCTTTTTTTCTGCATGTTTGTTTCAAGTGGGACCGGTTCTCCAACCTGTTTCAGTGTTTGTCCACAGCACTTGAGCCCACGTAGCTGCTGGGAGAGATGGGAAGTGCCAGGGCAGCAAAAGGAAAGGCCAGGGGATTATGGTGGTGAGACAAAGCTTTTGCCCTGTGAATGCTGATGGATGCTTTGGGGACATCCAGGCAGTCTCAGACTCCTGAACGATGAGATTACCCTCCCTCTATCTTATTGAGACATGTACCTGGGGGATACACCTGTTATCACTTTGGTTTCTTCTTACCACAGGGTGCTTTTTAGACAATTACACTTCAGGTACTACTAAAATATCTGCTCTGTAGTATTTGCCTTATCACAATAGTTGGCTTTGTAACTTTTGCAAATATCTTCATGGGGGCTGGATTCTCACAAAAGTGAACCTGCGTAACAACTGACTCCATTTCAGAGCCCAATACTATCAACCTTTTCTCTCCTATCCTGAGGCTGTGTAGAAGAATTTCCCTGATTCAGGGAAAGAAATCCTGCAACGAATCAGTGTCTAACAACCAGTGCCTTCCCAAAGCTCAAGCACTGCCATGACAGTTTGATAACCAGATATGTGTCTGCTGGAAGATCCAGAATGCGAGTCTGAGCCCTAAAAACAGGGTCCTAATGAATAACCAATTACTGTGTGCAACACTTGTCAAGAGAGCCCACACAGTGAGGTAAGGTTGCACTGTGCTTTCTCTCCTTCCTTGAATAAAAAGTGCCTGCTCTAATGAGAGGCAAGTCCCTGATTCAGCAAAGCACTTAAGTGTTTTGATGAACTGGGGCCAAACTGAACATCTTGTGCAGAACTCAGTTGTCTAGTGAACAGTATCAAATATTTTATTCATGGATGCAGACTTAAATGAAAATTAAAGACATGGCTATTTAAGGCCTTAGGTGCCCAAACCAATATTGTTCATTTTTTATTATCTTAAAGTAATCATTTGTACGGGAAAAGAAGCAGCCACCTCCAGAAAATCCAACCCTGTCATGCTGGGAAGAATATTCTCAGTCCTCCCCCAGCACCCTGTCAATTTGATGGCTTATGTAGCTTGCTTAGAAACTTGTCACATTCAGGCTATTTCAGATCAACAAGTTCCAGCCAGTATCATCCCTTTTCCTACCAGGAACACCCAGCTTCAGTACCCTATGCAGGTGTGGGGAAAGGAGGCACAGCCTCCTGTAGGCCAGATCAGGTATTAGAAGGGTCTTACCATTGTGCCATCACCCTTACTTGGCCATCAGTCCCCACACAAGGCACTGAGCCCCATGCTCACCTCGGTTTCTGAGGCTGCAGCCGGCAAGGGTCCCTGGCAGGCTGCTCTCCTCGCTCCAACACCTCCTGCTGTCCTGCTAAAAGGGTCTCTCCAACTCAGAGAACATCAGCCTTGGAAAATGAAGCGTTATAGGCAGGTGAACACAAACGTCAGTCTGTGAAACCTTTCGTTGAGCAGTGTTTCACCCAAAATGCTGGATGCAGCAGCATGCTGTGCCTGAAGGCTGCACCACAGGCAGGTGGAGAGAGCAGAGCTTGGACTTTGGCACATCCTGACTTCAGGGGGTTTCTCTCTGGAAACATCATCTTTTTCTAACGAAGATTTTCAGTAGAACATTACCTATGCCTTTTGTATATTTGAAAATATTTCTGTAGATAGTAAAATGCCAAACAGAGCTGTTTCTAGCATGGCAACACGTACTTTATTTTTTTCTCCTTGTCCACCCTAGAGCAACAATCTTCAACTCCCTTTTACTTATCAATACACCCACTTGTCCTCTCAGTTACGCAGAAAACAGTCAAAGTATGGATTAAAAAAAAAAGAAATGTGGCATTTTTCAACAGTTTGTCTATACTTAGATGCAACCACCTCCCTGCCATGGAATATAGGCAGATGCAAATGGAGGGAAAAAGGGGGAAAAAAAAAAAGAAAAAAGGTACATGGAGACATTCTTGGCTAAACCTTACGCTCTCTTAGATTTATTCCCATACAGCTACTAGTGCTCAAATGATTTCCAGAGCAGGCATAATTTACATGGCACTCAGTTTATCTGCTCTGGAATGGCAAAGTGCACACACAGATATACACTGTGGTTCCAGGGAGTCTAGGGATTTCAAAGGTGCTTTATCTTCCAGATAACTCACTGGCAAAGAAGAGTGAATTAATAACAGTGTTGGTTACTAAAACTGGAATGATAGGTTATGAGTATGGGCTTTAAAAAAGAAGTGTTCTTGAAATGCATGTTACAGATTTGTTCAGAGCAAGATTTTAATCCTCTATGTTTTTTGATTTCTGGATTCCGAAGCATTTTTCCCAGAGAAGCACAAATCCTTGAATTGTGTATTTCAATCTACTGGCAATGGCTCTGCTTTCTGTGCTCCCACAGAAATCAATGCTCCCAGCATCGCCCCCCTCCAAGTAGTCTTTGGGGATCTGTGAACCAGAAGTAAAGCCCCATCTCCTAGCAGTCGGACAGGAACCACGCTCCCCTAAATCCCACACGTCGATCTGATTCACTGCATGACTCTTGTAAGCCTCCATCCACCCCCTCTCTGGGAAAACACAAAAGATCCATAGTTTTTAAGTTCTCGGGCTGAGGCACTTTGAGCTCCGTACACAGAAAGCCTGAGCGGCCAGAGTTCCCACTTACGGAAGTGCCAAGTGCACAGGAATTTCGTCCAGGCATAGCACTGAGGCACTTGAAATGACAGGAATGCTGCGTATTTGTGCCCTTTGCCTCTGCAGCCCGTGACACCACGGCTCTACAGGAAGGTGAATCTATTTATACGCAATGGCAGAGGCTCGAGCCCTCGTTTTCACCGGGCCTTTGAGGAGCCTTTGTCATGCTTTTGCAACACTACCTGAATGACTTGGAAGGCTTCAGAAACATACTAAATACCGTCAAAAATGCAAAATGTTTGTATCCCTCAGCCAGGGGGAGGGGGAAAAAGTGCCGGAAGCTTAGCCAAGCCTGGCAGAGTATAGTGGATCTTGATCTTTGCTCACCCCATAGTTAGATATTGTTCCTCCCGCCCCCCCCTTTTAATAGAGTCCCTGCCTTATGTCTTAAAGTGATCTCATTAAAGGCAGGGGACAAGACAGCAGAGGGTATGAGGCCTGTAATTACTCATGGAAGGTCGATAGAAATACCATTTCATACACCTTGTCTTCTCAGTTTCCCCTCTGAAGAGGGTGGTCTTCAAAAAAAGCATGAACCCATTTTGATCACTCCTCTGAACCACACTGACAGAGAGCTCATGGTGGAGCACATCTCGCTTTACCTGCACTGTTGCTGCTTTTGTTGCCTCCTATAGTTTGCTGTGGGTAACCATGGCCTCTGGAGATTCTTGAGATAAGGTAGAAGTGGATGAGAGAAAATAGCTTATTTGGGCTCAAGTCTGTTCTGTTTTTTTGGGGGGTTTTTGAGTAAGTAGGAGCTGCAAGAGCTTTTCTTCTCTGCTGGTAAGGGCACTGTGGTGTCCATAGGCAAACTGCTCCAACATGTACAGTGCCTGTGAAAAAGCTGCTGTGGTTTTTGAGGTGAACGCTGAAGCGTGGCTCTCATTGCAACGCATCCAAAAAGCTCGTGAACATGGGAGATGTCACAGAAAGAAAAAACAGATGAGAGATGGCATTCTTTCCTATTCTGGGGACTATCCACTGCTGGGATCCTAGTCTTCCCAGCAAACGCAGCCCTAGGCTGTGGCAGTTGTGAAGGGATAAAGAAGATTTGCTTCTCTGTGTCAAGCTACACGTAGTCTATTACTGGAAGCAGGAATATGCTTGAGTGGAAGCTGTCATATCTAGCAGCAAGAGCAAAGGGCTTTCAGACCCTTGGACTCTTAACTGGAACCTGCTAAAGCTTTTCTGCATGCCTGCCTTCCCTCACTGTGACCGTTCTTCTGTTCCGAAAATGGCCGTAATAAAACTCCCTGCTGTAAAACAATTCCTGCTTCTTAAAAAATGTGGCAGGAGGGCCTGGTGATATGCACAGCAGCAGGCAGTCACATAATGCCCTGCACTGCTTAGCTAAGGCTCATCCTTCTCCTTTCAGTGCATCCCATGCTACCTACCCTTGGAATTCGACTGCTGTGCAGCAGCCCACAACCACACCACAGCTGCTGCTTGAGGGGAAAAAGATGTATGGTTGCAGATCTGCAACATAACGATTCGAGATTACTCCTGGGATGACCTGAGAGCAAAAGAGCAGGAAAAAAGCCAAAGAGCAGGAATTTTCATGTATTAAAGCCTCATTGGGATTTCACCTGCTGGCAGGAGTGAAGTTCCCTGTATGTTATCTCTGCTTCTCTCAGTCACCCTGCCAAGGTCTCAAAGAGTTTATAACTGCTTGTAGATACTGAAAACAGAGCTCTCCTGATTTTTCTTAAGCTAATCTCACTGATACCTATTACGGCAAGAGGACGCAAGCATTTCCAATATAGAACATTACAAACCCTGCCTGGTTTGATGTAATAAAATTTCCTTTGATCTGTATGGATTTGTTCTCTGTTTAAATCACTGACAGTGACACTAAACTAATCCAGGTTTACAGCACCACAGCTGCATGCTACAGTTTCGTGTTATGAAGAAATGACAATGCATCAGCTATTCCAAGGAAAAGACGGGTCAAACTGATAGCCTGACAAATCAACTACACTGGTTAGGTAGCACTTCAAGGGGCAATATAGTGCAGGAGTGGTCTGGAGGTCTCCTTTTAGTGTCCTACTGATGATGCTTCTTCACTGCCATATAGAAAGAAAGCTAAGTTTGGTATGGGGTATTGCTCTTCAGGAGTAAAATGGTGTTAAGGAGTGAAAATGAAACAAATAGATGATTTCAGGCACTGGAATTTCTACCCAGTTCCTAATGCCTATCCCCTTCTCCCCACCCACTGGCAAGAGCCAAGCCTTTCATGGGAAATCTCAGATGAAAGTCTCAAGGGTAAGTAATAAAAGCTATCTGAGAGTGTCACCTCGGGGTCAGGTTGGTGCAGCTTGGTAGGGAGACAGCTCTCCAGGTGTTTTCTAGGTAAACCAAAAGCTTCAGTATTCCAGTCTGTCAACACAGTGCCAGGTCTAATAAAGACCACGAGAGGCTCCACAATGGAGCTTATGCAGACAACTAAAAAATGTCTCTGAAATGCTGGCTTGCTGTCTAAAACTGCATCTGATCTCACTGCTGGTTTTTGCTTTCATGTTCAGTATGTTCTGTTGCAGAAGCAGCTCAAAACTGAACGGTCAAGATGTTTCTAAGTCCAGCTGGAGCCACAACGATGGAGCATCCCCCTCGTCTGCAGATCCATCAGAAGCTCTAAAGCAGGTCTAGGGAGCAGTGACAGGGCCAAGCCCCACCACCGGTGTGGTGCCTCTACTCGATTGTTTAAATAAACGTGATGGTTGCAGTGGCAGATCTTCCCCCATCAGACATGGTTCCGTGGGCAGTTTGATGAGCAAGCTCTTGTGCAGGATGCTTAAGACTTGAATCCAGTTCTCTGCTCCTGCGGAAGGGTTTCAAGCCATGCTAAGCAGGAAAGTGCTGTAGCTATGTTCCTCCTTCCCAAGAAAGTTCACAGCTATTTTTGGGACCCTCAGCAGGTGAAGCCTCCTGAAACACTTTCTCCTTTCCAAGTTTATACAGGGTTCCAGGGCTTCTACTAAGCTGTTGGGAATAAAAAAGAGCATCAGCTCATTTTCTTTGCCAGATAATCTAGACAGAAGTAAAAGCAAAGTTAACAAACTTCTGCAAAAAAAAACCACCAAAACAAACGAAGTGAACTAACACACAGTCATAATTTCTTCATCTGTCTTTCCCAGAAATTGAAGCGTAAGGGAAAGATTATCATAGCCAAACTTGGTCCCCTAGCCAGGCTCCCTGAGCAGGAGACGGCACAGAAAGGTGCCCCCTAACTCCTCACCGAGTCCTGAATCACCAGAAGTTGATCTCCCCCGGAATGGAGCGCGCTGAGGCTCCGGCAGGTCGGCAGCATGGCACGGACCATGCCCAGCAGAAGGCGTTTGGGTTGAAAGGGAGCACCGGGGGTCTTGTGCCTCTGAGTGAGCGGCGACAAAACCCGCGGGGAACCGGCACCTGGGGGCTCCGGGCGGCCACGGCGGCCGCAGGGCCGAGCTCCCGCAGGGGCGGCGG
>WEIT01031798.1:34211-103561 GCA_013389985.1 Dryoscopus gambensis | reverse complement strand
TGCCGCCGCGGGAAGGAAGAGTCGGGCCGAGGGCGTGGCGGAGCCCGAGGCCAGGAGCCGGCGTCCCAGAGCCCCCGGCTCCTCCTTGAAGCCCCGTCCCCCCGGCGAGGGGCCTCCCGCCCGCCGGCAGCCCCCGGGGCTGGTGTTATCTGGTGGCCTTGCGGAGCTGGGGAGGGAGCGCGGCTGCTCCCCGGGCTCCTGAGAGTACTTTAGACTTTCTTTAAAAGACGAGGGCCCGGCGTGGGGGGGGGCCGGGAGAAGGGCGCCGTCAGCGTTGTTAGGGCTAATTTGCCTGTTGGTAGCAGTGAGGGGGTGATGGGAGATGGTGGCAGGAGGGAGGCAGACGCCCCTGAAGTTCTGTTCCTTGGGGTGATAAACTCTCGCAGAAGGCTGTGCAGCGGTTTCTGCCCTGTTATCAGCATTGCTTCTACTTTATAGGGCTATAGGGAGGAGAAGTCCTTAATTCAAATCGTCGCTTTTAACAAATGAAGAGTGTGTGTGAAGGCTGTTGGAAGGAAGCAGTAGTGGAAGGCTGCTGGAAGCTGGATGTTGTGCTCGAGCACCCGCGCGCGGAGCAGAAGCTACTCTTGGCTTGCTCTGATTTAATTTCATGTCAAAAAACTAGAGACCAGTTTCTGGGGTTTGGTGCTTGGATGTTTTGTTTTTTTTTTCCTTCGAATACTTCCCTGTGTATCTTGCATACTTGGAGGTGTGTAGATTTGTGCTTACTTTTAATTTAGACACATTCTTGTAAAATTCCCAGATTTCTCTGCTTCCTGAGGAGAGGGTGACCGTGCAGGGCCATGGGACTACAGCGGTGGTAGCATGTTTCCTGCCAACAGGTGTTCTGTGCTTCCCAAGCCCTGTTCAAACATTGAGTTGACTTTGTATTGTCCTCATCGGTGCAGTACAACAGCAGCGGTGTTGACATAACTGCAGCAATAGTAGGAGAGCTGCAAGAACATGGCTGAATGGACAGTTACTCGGAAAAGGGGCTTGAGGAGTGTGTGAGGTGGACTTTCAGCATTTTTCTGTGTGGGGGGTTTCTTTCTTTCCCTAACAAAGTCCTTCTGATGCTTGGCAGCCCAGCCTGTTGTATTTAAGTCCAGTAGGCAACAGGCAGTGTGGATAGTAAAAGTTAATCCAGGAGATAAAACACTGAGGAGATATTTGGCAGTGTGTGTAGTATTCTGAATCTTGTTTGAAGCATCTGAGCAGCCTTCGAGTTGTGTGTGTATATAGGACTGCAGTGCAAAAGGCTTCGGGGTCTTAGCCTGCCTCGGTGGGACTAATAAAAGGTACAAACTCTTTCTAAGGTAGAAAGCTGTCTTGCTCCATTTCAGATTTCATAGGTTGCGTGGTTAAGAAAGCATCTAGCCTGAAACTGAAGCGCCGCCACAAGGGATAATTCAGCAGGGATAATAGGGCTGCCTCATGCTTTCTGGTAGCAAGTCACAAGATTTGCTAGTTTAGCAGTGAGAATGCACGCGTATAATTAGGGACCCCCTGGAAAACGGGGGTATGAGAGAGTGAGGCAGTGAAAAAGGCGGAGTGTGGATGTAACACTGAGCTGCACATGCCTGCCCTGAGTTACGGTGCCCAAAAAACTTATTTCCCATGGGAGCATGTGATGGAGGTGAAAAAAAGAACCTAAGTGTGAGAAAACAAGTTTCTTCTCTCAGTGGCTGTGAGAAGAAACTGAGCAGGAGCGTCTGTTTTACTTTAAATGGTAATGGGGCAAGGAGAGAGCCGTCAGCTGCCTGGCTATACAGCCCAAAAAGCAGATTATCCAAGGCGGGGTGTGTAGTGTAGGAAAGCACTCTGGATTTCATTCCTGTTCAGAGCTGACTGGAAGCTGTTTGTAGACAGCAGGTTTCACTCCATCTCCCTCGCTGCACAGGCATAGCACAGAGTCGGTGGTGTGTGCTTTGGGTCACTTCTGGAGGTCAGCACTACCTTAGAGCCCATGAGGAAGAGAAGTCCTTAATCCAGATCATATCTTCTAACTAAAGAAAAGTGTATGTGAAGGCTGTTGGAAACAGTAGTGAAGCTGGATGCTGTGATCAAGCACCCATGTGTGGAGCAGAAATACCTCTTGGCTTGCTCAGATTTCCCTGAACCCCAGTTAAGGGTTTGTTTCCCTGTCAGAAACTAGGAAGGTTTATTGCATAATGAAACCAGCTGAGGGGAAATCATGCAAACCAAAGCAATCCTTATCTGGTGCAATTAAAAAAATCTTAATATATTACTTTCCCCCTCCCACATCTTTTTCACTCGTTTATTACTACAACTATTTTATGACATTCACTTTTCATTACTATGGCTAGAGGATAGTCCTTTTGCCAGAGAAAACCCTGGGCCTAGGCAATGTGCATTTCCACAAAAGCAGGGTAACAGGAACAGGGGTCTCTGGCAAGTGAGGTGGGCTGGACAACCCACACCGATCCTGACCTGCTGAAAACTGCAGCTCACGCTTCAGCCAGACCTTTCCAAGGGGTAGCCCTTCACCAGCTCCTCTAGGGGAGACCTGGGTCCAGTCCACTCATCTTGATGCGTTTGTCAACTCCTAGAGATTTCTGGAGTTACGGTGACTCTTGCAGGCAAAGAAGGGAGGAAGGTGACTCTTTGTAGTTGGCACAGCATCAGAAAAAGCCAGGATGGGCTGCTCAGCTGTGCAGTGATGACATCTGGAAAGCCTGCTCTGCTCTTGAGTCTTCAAACAACTCTATGAGCAGTAGAGATGTTTGTCCTAATACCCAGAGAGGGCTCAAGGTGTATGGGTGGTCCTGGTTTTATCCTGATGTTTAAAAGCCTGGTTAGGTTTACATCACTTCTCCTGGGAGAAGAGCTTGTCGCCCCATAATTTGGGGAGCAGCAGTCTGTGCACAATTGGCAATTACTGGCTGTTGAGTAAAAACTGCCTTGTTCTGTCCTAGATGGCTGAGAGTCTGATCAGTTGATGCAGCTTAAATTTTTGGTTCAAGAGAGGAGATTGAGCACAGCTCTTGGGAGGGAATAAGAAGGATCCAAAGAAGCAATTCCATCTTTTGCTAGGATTACATAGGGTCACGGAACAGCGTTTCCAGTCCAATGGGCAGAGTTAGTTTTATGACTCATGTGGTTAATATATTTACTGTCTCATAAGGCAGCAGGACAGTAACAGTAACTTTTCTGTTTTCTCTGCACAATTGATTATAATGACATAAGCAGTAAAACAGACCAGGCCTCCAGAGACTGCATAATTTGTTTTGGCTCTTACTTGACTTTTCTTTTTGGATTAGGTGATCATAGAACAGGGTACTTCTGAGCTTGTCTGCTGATTTGTACCCCTCCTGTTTCCTGGTCAATCATGGCTTGTATTGAGAACATCAGCCATGAATGGCTCAATTAGTCCAGAGCGGAAAATCATCAGCTGTGTTTGAAAGACAATAGGATTTTCTGGGGGATGTATAAAACTTCTTGCACTCGTGTGTACAAATGTTGTGCTTAAGCCAGTGGAAAAAAAATAAATCTTGCATGGAAAAAAAAAAGAAGCTGCTTTGTTTTTTTCTGAGGCAGTTTTGATGAGTCAGTTCTTGCGCTAAGTCAAGGAACAGGGGTGACATTTCTGATGAGACAGACCTTCCTTTGTGTTCAGGCCATGTGATTAAATCGTGATAAGATGTGGATCTGGAGTACCATAGGCCTTCTTCTCTTTGTACAGCAGGAAAAGGAGGGGAGAGCAGGGAAATCCTACAGGGCCGAGGTGGGATGAAAACCTCTTCCCCTGGCAGCCCAGCCAGCACAAGCCTTTGTTGCACAGATTGGGCTCATCTTGCAGGAAGGGAGGCAATGGCCCTGGAGGCACAGAACAGGGGCAGGACTTTGACTGATTGTGTATGTCAAGTTCAGATTTGAATGATGGAGCAGGAAGTTCACGCTCTGCATGAAATGATCCTATAACGAGAGCTAAAAAGGTTTCTCCTGACTTACCTTTTCAGTAAGGGTGGGAAGGGTGGGATGTAGTACCTAAAGCAACAGAAGGGAAAGTATTGTGCGTTTGGTTTTGTTGTTTTTTTTTTTTTAAGCTGAGGAATTGCTGAGCTCCTCTCTAAGATGGACTCCATTAAGACCCAAATACTTGAGTGCTTAAAGAAACAAGTAACTCTATCCACTCTTTGTTCTGACTGCAGCTGATCGGTGGGGTTTTTGTTGTTGGGCTGGGTTTTTTTTAAAGCAAATCATGCTTGAACAAGGGCAGTGAGCCTTTTCATGTTTGCCCACTTGTAGATTGTTTCAGCTGCAGCTGAAAAAGCTTAAGCACTCCTATATTGCTGGATTATTCACTGCCCTCAATAAGCTGAGTAACTGTACGTCTCACAGAAGTTTCAAAGAACCGGGAGGTTTTTAGATCACCTGCAAGCTTTTCTTGGGGAGAAGGGGTGAAGCTGAAGGTGATGGAATGCTAGTCAAGCAAGGCACCAGCTCCTTCACCTTCGTTAGAAAACATTTTTCATCTCAAGCAGTAATCAAGAAGCATGTGTTTGGACTTGTCTGCCAATGCTCTAGCAGAAGTCAAAGTTGTTTCCTTCAGAGACTAAAGGAGAGAGATGCTTCATGGTGGCTTTTTGTGAACTGCCCTGTGGCAAATTCCTGTGATGCTGGAATGTGAGGACCGTGCTGGTTTAAGTATTGTGGCCTTCACTTTTTTAAGAAGGGAAATGGGAGTTTAGGTGCAGGGAAGAGAATGTCAGGAATGCTGACAGTCTGTAGTTCTCTATCCTTTTCCTGGATCAGTGGAGGCAAATAGCTGGGCTCTGCTCCACTTGTTAGAAACTGTTGCCATTGCACAGCTTCGTAGCAGCATGCAAAGCTTGCCTTTTCTGAACAGGGCAAGGGGAGACTTCTGTGCATGTGAAATGTGTGACTGTGGCTGCAGAGTGTTGCACACAGCTTTCTCAGAACAGTAAAAACCCTTGTCTAGATGTGACCAATGGGTTCTTTCAGAAAAATCATGATCTTTCTTCTTTTTCATGCAGTTTCACTTTTGGTTTCAGTTTCTACTTCTCTCGAAACAGAGAATAAAAATTTCCTGTGGTAGCTACTCATCAAGACAGGTCTTGGATCCAAACAATAGTTCCTGTGTCCAGATCACACTCAGGAATCCAGTTCTCAGGAATCCAGTTCATGGTTTGAGGTGTTTGTGCGAAGAACAAGCAAGGCAGTGCCTTTGAAACCTTTTCTTAATCTTGTTAAAGATCTGACTCTAGTGCCACTAAGTGCTGTTTCATCTTAAAGTTCTTCTCAGGGATCTTATTAGGTGAAAATCTCATCACATAAAACTTGGCAGGGTGTAGGGATGTAATAGGCCCTACACAGAAGGGGACAGAAAGGTGTCTTCTAAGTGATCTTTATGTGCACTAAGTCATGATTTGTTTGTCCTTAGATGCTTGTTTGCCCCATTGTGACAAGATCTAAATCTTTGCATGATTTCATGTAGAATTAACCACAATAAAAGTGAATAAAAATCCTACTGAATAAAGAGGCTTTAAGCGAATCATCTGCTCTGTGAAGTGTAAGCAGGACTAAGCACAGATTGAATCTGCAAAAGTGTACTGCTGCTTTGTATACCATTCTTGCTGCTCAAACTGCCATAAATTGAAAGCAGATTTCTGTTGCGTAAACCAGCCAGCTAGTGTGCCAAACTGAGAATGAAAGTGTTGGAACTTAGCCCCCAGAATCGACCAGCCAGAGGTACCACCTCTTATTTATCTTCAGCTGATAGGCTGCTCCTCCTCACCAGAGGATGTGGAAGACTGGGAGGGAGGAGAAGGGGTTAATGCCTTGAAGGGAACATACGTTTGCTCTCAGGAATTGGTTTCTTCTGCTCTTCATCACTTTTTCAGCTTGAGCCGGGGCTCACGCGTCAAAACAGCCTGAATCATGTGTAGCTTGCTTTCTTCCTAGCTAGACTTGCACAATGTCTGGCTCTAATCGGTGTATTGGGGATGATACTGAGCAGACTTCTCTGTTCACTAGCTCATTTTTATTATTTATTGAAGTGGCATAACTTTCATAGAATCGTGTAGGTTGGAAAAGACCATTAGAATAATTGTGTCCAGCCATTAACCCAGCACTGCCAAGTCCACTGCTAAACCATCTCTCCAAGTGCCACATCTACACATCTTTTAAGTACTGCTGGGGATGGTGACTCAACTTGGGCATCCTGTTCCAGGTCTTGGCAGCCCTTTCCATAAAGAAATTTTTCCTAATAGCCAATCCTAACCTCCCCTGGCACAAGTGGAGGTAATTTCCTCTTGGCCTGCTGCTTCTTGGGAGAATAAACCAACCCCCACCTGGCTACAGCCTCCTTTCAGGGAGTTGCAGAGAGCCTTAAGGTCTCCCCTGAGCATCCTTTTCTCCAGGCTAAACACCCCCAGCTCCCTCAGCTGTTCCTTTTATGACTTATTCTCTGTCCTCACCTCAATGTCCTTTTTGCAGTGAGGGGCCCAGAACTTGACGCAGGACTCAAGACGTGGCCTCACCAGTGCCGAGTACAGGGGGACAGTGCCTGCCCTGGTCCTGCTGAGCACACTATTTATGACACAGACAAGGGTGCCACTGGTCACCTTGGCCACCTGGGTACACTCTGGCTCATGCGCAGCCACTGTTGACCAGCACCCCCAGGTCCTTTTCCGCTGGGCAGCTTTCCAGCCCCTCTGCCCCCTGCCTGGGGTTGTTGCGACCCAAGGGCAGGACCCAGCACTTTGCCTTATTGAACCTTGTACTTTTG
Source organism: Dryoscopus gambensis (assembly GCA_013389985.1). Classification (NCBI taxonomy): domain Eukaryota; kingdom Metazoa; phylum Chordata; class Aves; order Passeriformes; family Malaconotidae; genus Dryoscopus; species Dryoscopus gambensis. The sequence goes on along the minus strand of WEIT01031798.1, from coordinate 96,789 downwards.
GTCTTGGCCCATCAATCCAGCCTGTCCAGATCCCTCTGCAGAGCCTTCCTGCCCTCCAGCAGATCAGTGCTCCTGCCCAACTCTAGTATTATCTGCAAACTGACTGAGGGTGCACTCGATCCTCTTGTCCAGATCATTGATAAAGATACTAAGCAGGACTGGCCCCAATACTTAGGCCTGGAGAACCCCACTGGTGGCCAGATGCCAGCTGGGTGTAGCTATTCACCACCACTTTCTTGGTCCAACCCTCCAGCTGTTTTTTTACCCAGCACACAGTGCACCTGTCCAAGCCACAAGCAGCCTGTTTCTCCCAGAGAATGCTGTAGGAAACAGTGTCAAGGGCTTTACTAAAGTTTGGGTAGACAGCTTTAATAAACGGTAATAACTTTGTCTGCTTGGCAGTCTTGTGTGTACAGTTCACGTCTACGGCTGTGGAATTTGACTGTAGGATGTTTCTAATGATGCTGTGTCTTCCCTTGCAGGCTGGAAGAGACAAGTATGAGCCCACTGCTACATCAGAGCATGGCGGAAAGAAGAAGGGGAAGAAGGAGAGGGACATGGATGAGCTTAAAAAGGAAGTTGTGATGGTAAGAGTGTAGGGCATGGAGAGAGCAGCTTTAAGAATGTTCACTGTGCCCAAATCTCTGTGCCTAATTTGACTGAAAGAGAAATGAGCTGGTATGCTAACAGTATGGCATGACTGAAGGCACTGATCTCCCTTCTCCTCCCCTCTGTCCCCAAGCCAGACAGCATCATGATGAGCACGCAATAGGGCCTGGCAACATCACTTCTCAAAAGGCACTTGACACAGAACCTAAGTCTGTGCCTGCCTGCATTACCCCCAGCACAGTATAGATGTATTTCCTCAGCCAGGCGAGCGCTCCCTGCATAGCAGCATTACAGGCTTTATTGTGCTGTCATGTGAGTGGGACTGCTGTTTTCATTCCAGCTGAGGAGTTGAGGCTGTGCAGCTCCATTTACTGCTGGCCTCTGCTCAGACTGACCTCAGTATTATTCCTTCTAATCATGTTTGAGGCTGTGGGGAGTGTCTCCCATCCCCATCTGTGAAAGCTGGATGATGCTATTCATCTGTCTGTGAGCATCATCTGGCTTAGATCTGCTGTCCTTGAAGGTGATGCAGATTTTGTTTCTGTTCTGTGGGTTTGACACTGGGTTTTCACATTTTTGACCCCTCTGTTAGGAAGAGGGGATTCTAAAGATTTCTCAAAGGTTAGATTCTGTGTTCAGTAGTGATGTGTACTTAAAGCACCTGCTCCTCCAGTACAACCTTTCAAGTGAGGCACTGCTCTGAACCAACTTGAACCAACTGAAAAATAGCCTGACTGTGAAAAGAAGCCTCTTTGGGGAAGGAAACACTTCCCCCAAAGTAGTGCTTAATCTAGCAGCACTACTTTAAAATGTGTGAAATTACAGGTTTAATCTTCTGTACATTCCTACCTTCCTTCCCAATTCCTTTTCTTCCTATCCTCTCTCAACCTTCCAAAAAAACCCACCCACTGAGGTTTCACAGAATCTTCTGGGGGTGTAAAGACTGCACTGAGATAAAGTCAGGCTTTTTCAAAAAAGCTGTCACGCACCCAAATAGTCACAAGAACGCGAAAGATGAGACTGTGCTGAATTCCAGAATGAGTTTGAGATTTCTCTTCACAGAGAGGATGAACTAGAGTCCTGCTATCTCACCAACTGTTACAGATAGGAAACCTGGGGTAGGGGCTGGAATTGCTGAGCTCTTTTCTCAGATTCTTTTCTCTTCCAACTATTTCTTGTCTTTCAGGATGACCACAAGCTGAGCCTTGATGAACTTCATCGTAAATATGGAACAGACTTGAGTCGGGTAGGTAGACACTGTATTCCCTCCCTCCTTGCCCTGATCTGAAAAGAAACAGTCTCAGCTCAGAGCTTTTCACAAAGGGAGATCTCAGTGGTCTGCTTTTGGGTTTGGGGTTTTTTTGTTTTTTGTTTTCTGGTGTGGTGGTTTTTTGTTTTCTGGTTTTGTTGGGGTTTTTTTGTTGTTGTTGTTTTTCTTTTTGTGTTTAATCTCCCCTCCTCCAGTTAAGTTTCCCAGGCTTTGGGAGAATCATTGAATTCACAAATACTTCTCTTTATCCTCCCACTGTACAACTTGACTGCAATACTTTAGTGACTTTACGTCTAACAAAGTCACTGTTATCTGCGTCTGAATTGTTCAAGGTCAAGTTGATTCTTGGTTTTAGTTTTTCCCCGAGGAGCACGTAATGAAGACAAATGTTCATGTTGCAAATGTAGTCTAGTAAGCTAGCACATGCCCAGAGACTTAATGATGGCTAGTAGCACTTAAAATTTTGCCTTTCTGCAGAAAGAGGTGTGCAGATGTTCTAGGCTACCTCAGAGTCCAGTGCAGAATCACTGCAGTGGTTTTACACTTTTGCTACTGTTTGCTTTGCTTAATGCATTTCTTGCATGATTGCATACAGAGTCAAGTCTGCTCTTCACTCTGTAACAGCACAGAGATTTGCCTTTTTGTATCCGAGACCTTGGCTTCTGAAAGCTGAACTTCCTGGAAGGCAGTTCCAACATGTCATCACCTTTATGGCCTCCAGGTTTCATTTGTTCCATGATTTGATAAGGGTGGATGGCACTGTGCTGTTCCTCAGAGCTCGGAGTCTGTGGCTATAGCCTTCTTGTCCTGCCTTTCTTCAGTGTTCGTAGGCCCATGGCCTGCAGACTCCTCAAGTAGCATTCAGCATCCTGTAGCTCCTGTTTTGGCATTCAGCTCCCACATCCTGCACTTGTGTTGTGGAATCCTGGCAGCTGTGGACATCTCCATTACTTGTTAGCAGCTCCTTGTTGCTGTGGTAGAGCTTGAACAAATTCAGACCTACCTTCTGCAGTCGGTCTTGCCACAATGCCTAAAAAAAGAACCTCTGTTGTAGGGTTTGACTTCTGCACGTGCAGCTGAGATCCTGGCTCGTGATGGCCCAAATGCCCTCACGCCCCCACCCACCACTCCTGAATGGGTAAAGTTCTGTCGGCAGCTCTTCGGAGGATTCTCGCTCCTGCTGTGGATTGGTGCTATTCTGTGCTTTCTGGCTTATGGCATACAGAGTTTGATGGACGAGGAGCCCAACAACGATAACGTAAGTAAAAATGTCTGCTTCACCTCAAAGGCAGGCCAAGCAGCCTGTTGGGCTCAAAGCAGATTAACTTCCTTTATGCATTCAGTCCAGAAGCTTTTCCCATAAGCACGGGAAATTCAGTGTGTGAGCTTAACATGTTTTGGAGTGCTTCCACACAATGAAATGAACAGCCAACTTCCTTAGTGTTGTGTTAACAGCACTAGCTTGTGGACAGCCTTTGTCTACAAAATGTACAGAGACTGCAAGTACCTTCATGCTTGTAATGGGCCAGGCAATTTATTTGGGAAAACTGGAAGCCTTTCAGGCAGATTGTCCTCTGACTCACTTTCTCTGCTCTTTGTAGCTGTACCTGGGTATTGTGTTGGCAGCTGTGGTTATCATTACTGGCTGTTTCTCTTATTATCAAGAAGCAAAGAGTTCTAAGATCATGGAGTCCTTCAAGAACTTGGTGCCTCAGGTATGGAATAAATCATTTCCTTGAGGTCTGGCAAGCCATAGCTTGATCAAAGGTATTAATGGTTTAAAACATCATCTCCAATTGCAAGGGCCTGGCTGTTAATGTGGGTTACTGGCTCTTAATTTGAGGGATCTGTGAGACTGCTCCAAGTAACTATGCTAATAGGCCAAGGTAGTTCCTGAAAACCTGTGGGTTCCACCAGCTTATTAACAATCACAGGACACTTTCTCAGTAGTCTGGAGAGTTCAGAAACTGGTGTGATAAGCACTAAAATTTGGATTCCTTCGTGGAAAGTCTGGATCATACCTAACTATAACACTGTTGTACCTTGGGAACAAGGAGCTTTAATATCAAGAAAACAAAAAATACCTATTTTTCTTAAATAACGTATATATCAGATGTAAACATCTTAGTACAAGTAGAAACCTTGTAAAATCATAGTGTAACTATTTTAAGATTCTCAGATCTTTTGAGCCCTTTCTTAAGAGTTGCTTTTGACATAGATTGTTTCTTCACTGTCTTTCAGCAAGCACTTGTAGTCAGAAATGGTGAGAAGATGAGCATAAATGCTGAAGGTGTTGTAGTTGGAGATCTAGTGGAGGTGAAAGGAGGAGACAGAATTCCGGCTGACCTTCGGATCATATCTGCACATGGTTGCAAGGTACAGTAATGACAAACTGTCTGGAAACTTCATTCTGAAGGAGGGTGAATTAGTCTTATATGCTGTGAATGGGGGCTGGAGTGGAGAAGAAGGGTGGGGGAAGTACCTCCTAAGTAAGCATCTGTCTGCTCATGCATGACAAAGTACTCTCTTTCATGTAGGTGGATAACTCCTCACTTACTGGTGAATCAGAGCCTCAGACCAGGTCTCCAGACTTCTCCCATGAGAACCCGCTGGAGACCAGGAACATTGCCTTCTTTTCCACCAACTGTGTGGAAGGTATGTGTGTCTCCTACTTCCCTGCAGTATGAGCAATGATAGTGAGCTGTATAGATGAGCAGTGTGAAGACACCACGAGCCTATTTCAACCATGCAAGAACAAGGTGGAAGTTCCCATCAAGTCTTTGCCCATTCCATCTGAAGTACTGTAGAATGGGTAAAGACTCCACAGCACTGTTGGATTTTTTGTTCTTGCTTCTTCTAGAGGAGCAGCTATGTGGCATGTCTTCTAGCCTGGCTGCTTTCTTACAAGTAAAAAGTGTTGAAGTGCAGATAACATAATGTGAACCATGAAGTAGAGCTGTACAGAATACTGCAGCTGCTGCAGAAAGCAGGAACATCAAACATCTCTGGCAGGACTTCTGTTGCAGCTCTGAGTATGGGGATAGGCAGTCTTCGTGCTGAAGCCCCCCCAGAACATCTCTTCCACCCTTACAGGATATTAAGCTGTGGCTCCTTTTGTTTTCTAAACCCCATCTCTCTTGCAGGCACTGCCCGTGGCATTGTCATTAGCACTGGGGATCGCACTGTGATGGGCCGTATTGCCAGTTTGGCTTCTGGACTGGAAGGGGGGAAAACTCCAATTGCCATGGAGATCGAGCACTTTATCCACCTCATCACTGGAGTGGCTGTGTTCCTGGGTGTTTCCTTCTTCATCCTTTCCCTCATCCTTGAGTACACATGGCTGGAGGCTGTTATCTTCCTCATCGGGATCATTGTTGCCAATGTCCCTGAAGGGCTGCTTGCAACGGTTACGGTGAGTGAAGCTGGAAAAAAAGGTTGAATTTGCTACATATGTGGTCCTTAAAAAAGTGGAGTGCTTCATGCTCAGTATGCATTCACACAGGTGAACACTAAGTAGTGGAAGGTGAGTGTGTAGGGCTGGGCTTTATAAATTCAGTGTATTTTAACTAATTGCCTGAATCGATGTCAGTTTCTGCAGCAATTTATCTAATAAAGATGGGTCCCTAAGTTAGACCTGCACAGAGGCTTGGCATCATACAGCTGAAGTGAGCAAGACTAGGAGTTCCAGTCTTGGCTTTTTCTGTGGCAAGAAGAGGCTTTCCTGCTACAACCATCAGGGTTTCTACACCCACATGCACGCCAGCCCTTCCAACCCTTAAGGCCTGGGAGAGCATCTGGCAAGCTTCACTCTAGCCCCAGAGGTTTTTATAAAAGTTTAGCTTCCTGAAGATGTGGTGAGAGTATCTAGGTGTGCTTAGGTGTATGGAGAGTGGTGGTGGACAGGACAAAATGCTTCCGTGCAGCCTTAGGAAGCAGAGTGGCAACCAAGCCAGGGAATGAACAGTTGGGAACTGGAACCAGATAAGAGCCTCTAGCAAGAAGGTGAGCTGGAGCTGCTCGCTTTCTATGCCAGCAAGTTGCAAGCCCTATCACCAGAGCTAATTTGGGCCATCTCTTATGTGCCCTGCCTTCACCTATTTTGAGAACTCCTATGATTAGGAGGTGGCAACTTTGATTGAAATGTTAGTCTGAGGCATGTTATTTCCTTCTTAATACACTGAGAAGTGGGAGGCTGAAGCCTTGACAGTCCTTTCCTGGAGGTTTTTTGATGAGGAAATGTCATTTAAACCTAGCTGTTGGCCAAAGCATTGCTGTTTATTTTGTACTAGCAGGGTGAGCGAGGAGTTATGCAATCACTGCAGGGCATGGAAAGCTGGTTGTCATTCCGTGTGCACACTGAGTTGTGCGGCAGTGTTATTGCTGCACAAGTGCATCTAACCTGTCACCTCTCTTGTCCCCAGGTATGTCTGACACTAACAGCCAAGCGTATGGCTCGTAAGAACTGCTTGGTGAAGAACCTGGAGGCTGTGGAGACCCTGGGCTCCACATCCACCATCTGTTCTGACAAGACGGGCACTCTGACACAGAATCGCATGACAGTTGCCCACATGTGGTTTGACAATCAGATTCATGAGGCTGATACTACAGAGAACCAGAGTGGTAAGACCATTTCTCTGTGCTTTAGGCATTTCATTTAAAAATGGCTTTTTCTGGGGCTTCCTGGACACTGGTACTTCGAAGAATCTGTGTCAGTAGCTCTCCAGTCCAAGTGAAGTTCACAATGCTGGGACTTCTAATGTAAAATCTAGAATGAGCATAAAAAAAATTGAAGTGACACATAGAAAACTTTGCACTGTACCACGGTTCTGTTAAATCCTTAAACTCTGTATAGCCTGCCTTTTGCACAGAATTACTCTATTGCAATTTGAGCCTCTTCAATGTTCAGCCCTATATGTTTGTCCGGTACATAGAAATATTTGCAAAGTGCCTGATAATCTTTGCTAAAATGTATCTTTATGAAATTGCTCAATCTTAAATCTGTTGAAAGTATGGACAGCAGAAGTGTTGGCCCTGATAATAATTACTTGAGGCCGGACATAAATGGAAAGTTCCCATGGGGAACTAGATGGTTGGCTTAGGACAGGGGTTTTCCCAGAACATCCAGGTTGTGTTTGCATAGTGCCAGCAAATCAATGTAAGACCAGCAGGAAGTTTCTCCTAGTGGGTAACAATCTGAAATCTCAGTGTGCTGTGCAATTGGGAGAGATGATTATCTCTCTCAGAGCTGTTCAACACAACCAAACTCAGGAGTTTCCTAGCTGTCATCTACCTTGTGAAATGCTGTGCTTACAGCACATTATTAGCATAAACATGTTTCCAGTGATGCTGCTGCACCCTGCCCTGAGCCACTCCAAAACATCGTGCTTGTCTGCACTGTTTAAAAAAGCCACTTTACTTAACATCTAGTGCAAAGTAATGAGCTATAAATAGTTTTTGGTTTTTTTTTTTTTTGGAAGCCCTTGGCCTGGCAATGGTTGGCTTGGCTGCAGTGGAAATAAACCTAGAAGATTTCACTTCATGGAAAGTATGTTAGCTTATCAGTTAACTCTCTCTTCAATTCAATCTCCCTTAAAGCCAACATAAGAGCCAGCATGAGAGAGTATCTTTATTTAAGCACTGTTCCTTTGGGAGGTATTTCATCCAGTTCCTGGGTTGATGGATGAAGTGAGACAATCTGGAGGTGGAACCCAGCATCCCTTACTGATGATCAAGCCCTCTGAATAAATGTTATCTATCCAGAATTCCTTGGTTTTGTCAGTGTGTTCTGTGTTGCTGCTGGATACAGCTGTTACTGGAGTCTTGAATGCAGAGGTGTTCTCTTGCACTGCTGCTGTTCCACCTTCTGGTCTTAAATAATCAGCTGCTCATCAAGTATCTGGGAAAGGAGGAGGGATAAAAGAGATGTAGCTCTGAGTGTTTCCTGTTTCTGAGATAAAAGCGTCTTGCTCTTAAGCCTGTGGGATTTTGAGCTTACGTGACTTTTTTGAGGGGTGACTTTGACATTCTTCCTCTGCTTTCAGGTGCTTCCTTTGACAAGAGCTCAGCCACTTGGACTGCTTTGTCCAGAATTGCGGGTCTCTGTAACCGTGCTGTGTTTCAGGCCGGTCAGGAAAATGTACCAATTCTTAAGGTGAGTTCCCAAAAAAACACGTTGGTCTTGTTCCTTACCACCATCCTTCCATAATGGTAGCGAGATTACATCCTGTGGGTCACAGGAACCTGCGGGGTAAGGGTTATCTGCCACTCTTAATCTTTTCTGCAGTCTAGCACTCTTAGAGGAGGTATGCTGTGGGCAGGGGAGATGGGATTGGGAAGACACTTTTCCCCACAGCAGAATCTCTGCCATCTTGGCACCTGCACTCAGTTTGGGAGGCCAGATAGTTCAGACATGGCTAGGAAAGACCAGAAAGCTTTCCTAGGCATTTCCCAGTATCTGGCTGTTCCAGGAATTGCTATCTCAGGCATTTGTTCACTTCAGAGCTGCAAACACGTGGTGCTGGGAGAAGTAGACGTCAGAGCAGGGGGAGCCGCGGTTGTGGGAGACTGGCTAGAGACAGTCTGCTCTCACTGGCAAGTCTCCTTAAGCTTTCACTGCTTCAGTGCTGGTGCAAATGCTGGCATAGCACCAGTTCACATTCCTGCTTCTGAACTGTGACCCAACCAGGGCTGAAATTAACCGTACAGTGCTTATAATCTGTCAAGTATTAGTCATGTTGCTTAGTAAACTTATTCCCAAGGGTGTTCTGATGCAGTGGTAGTAGAGATGATGGAACGAACTGTTTTCCCCCAGCACTCCTCTGACTGTATCTTAGGTCTACAAAACCTGACCTGAAGTTAAAGAACTGGAGTTCTTCCTGTTCAAGGAAGGCTTGGGAGAGGGGAGTTTTGAGAAGTCTTTAGATACCAAAAAGTAGTAAAGAAACGGAAAAAAAATTTCCCACGGACAAAGAGACCAGAAGGGCAAGAAGTACTTGGTTTCAATTGCAGTGAAGAAACGCCACCAGGACATTGAGCACACACAGATCTGCTGGGCTGAGAATCCCCATCTCTGCCAGTGCTAACCTTATGGGGAAGGGAGGACAGATCAAATCTCTCTCAGAGGCTTGATAAGCTGATCTTATGTTGGAGTGGGAGAGCACATGAAGGTGTTTGTGTGCATGTCATCAGTCTTCATCTCACATTAGCCGTTCTTCATAGCAAGCAGCTTACAGCAGTTCTTCTCAAAGCTGGCTCTCTAGCCTCAATAGGTGTGACTGTACCTGGTTATGTGACTTTCTCTAACCCTTCAAAAGAGCTTCTTGACTTTGTCACAAGAAGACTGCTGCTCTCTCAAGATGAGAGGCCTGGCATTCTGAAATGCAGTATTTTTCATACTAGATAATAGAATTATTTATTCTTTGCTTTCACGTAATGTTATGTAGAAGATGGGACTGGGCTGTGATGAGCTCACTTTTAAAATTTATTTTAAATATCCAGTCTTCTGTGGGTGTATGTTTTGATAGTTGTCTTTTTTCCTCAGCGAGCAGTGGCAGGAGATGCCTCTGAGTCTGCACTTCTGAAATGCATTGAATTGTGCTGTGGCTCTGTCAAGGAGATGAGAGAAAGGTATCCCAAAGTGGTGGAAATACCATTTAACTCTACGAACAAGTACCAGGTAAGCATGTGTCCTTTCGAAGGAGAGGTGCTGTGTGAAGCACTGGTGTAAATTTGTGCACAGTGTGCCTCAAAACTTGTTCTGGCACCCAAATCTTGTCTAGCCTTTACTTGCTTGAAGACTGTTCTGTAAATCTAAGTTAAAAGACCATAGTTACACTGTGTAAGAGCCTCTGGAGCTGCACTGACAAGGTGTCAGCCGCTAACTAAGGATCAGACGTGCTCTCAGCCTATGTAGCAGTAGTGCACAGAGTGTGGAGTAACTCAAATCTGGGAATAGGAATGAACTGCTGGGAAGTGACCTTAACTTGTGTCACTTGGATGCAAAAAAGGTCATTACAATACCTGCGGTTATATGTTACTGTTAAGGATTGCACAGATTTCTTAGTTTGTAAACCTCTTTAAAGTGTGGGTAAATGAAAACTAGAGCAGAGTATCACAAATGGCCCTGAGCTGCCGCAGTTGCAAAACATTGACATTGATTACTCGTGTCCTTCACAGTACATGTTTATAGAACAGACTAATTTCTTTCACCCTTAGCTGTCTATCCACAAAAACGCAAATCCATCAGAATCCCGTTACTTGCTGGTGATGAAGGGAGCTCCAGAGAGGATCTTGGATCGCTGCAGCACCATTCTTATTCATGGCAAAGAGCAACCACTGGATGAGGAAATGAAAGATGCTTTTCAGAATGCCTACCTCGAATTGGGAGGCCTTGGGGAGAGAGTGTTAGGTAAGGGAAAAACAGCCTTATTACATTGAAAAGATTTGTCTTTCGTGTTGCTGTGCAGTCCTTGCAGATTAGGTGAAGGGTCACTCTGTTCCTGCAGTGTAACCGTAGTGTTAAGGTCACCTCAGCAATTCATGCAGGAACAGTCCTGCCGTTAATCTCAAAGGCAGCCTGCAGGGTCTTGTCTTGCCCAGCAGCTGGGTGGCGTAGATCAAAATGCAGTGAAGCATTTGGGACCTCCCATGGGACCACATGGTACTAGGTTTGTCCCACTGCACGAGAACCAGGCTGTGTCTGGGCACCTAGCAACAGCTGTTGGCTATCAGAATAGGAGCGTGACTCCTGTCTCAACAGCCCTGCCTAAACCTCCAACTAAGCTGCCCTGTTATTCTTGCATAGCTGTTTGCAGAAGCAGTAAGTGTTCACTCTCTCTGCCTCCTGATATGTAGGAACAGAGTAAATGTGGGTTTGATGTGTTACAGGATTCTGCCACTTGGCTCTGCCTGATGATCAGTTCCCTGAGGGCTTCCAGTTTGATACGGACGATCTGAACTTCCCTGTAGACAAACTCTGCTTTGTAGGACTGATGTCTATGATTGACCCACCTCGTGCTGCTGTGCCAGATGCTGTTGGGAAATGCAGAAGTGCTGGGATCAAGGTAGTTTATTCCTGGGTTGAAAATTGCCTCACTTCATACCTGTGGAAATGAAGGGCTTCCCTGACTTCCTGTATTGCTGTAATGTGAGTGGATGAAGTAAATGATCAAGATTTAACTACTACTACTACTTCAGGCTTAATTTCCAAGTTAAATACAAATGGTTGTGTGTTAATGAACCGAAAAATGAGTGAAACTCCAAACTGCTAGGGCACTGGCAGTTGCTGAGACCACGGTGTCCCAAAGCAGGTGATTTGGCTCAGGTGTGTTCTGCATGTGCCACAGTATTAAGATGAGAGGGAAGCACAGGCTGGAAATGGAACTGGCTCTGCTGGCTCAAGATTAACAACTTCTTTGTCTTCCATCCGTCTCAATCCCTTGCATACTGGCAGCAGGTTGCTGCCTGTACCTCAGACTTGCTCTGTGCTAGGGCTCATAAGTAGAACAAAAGATACATGGCCTTCTCGGTGTAAGGGAACCCTGCCTTTTGGGCAGTGCTGCTCTGCAGTTCGGGCAAGGCTTTTATGGCAGTGTGTTTGCATTTCAGGTTATCATGGTTACTGGAGACCATCCGATCACAGCCAAAGCCATTGCCAAGGGTGTCGGCATCATCTCCGAGGGCAATGAAACAGTAGAAGATATTGCTGCTCGACTCAACATTCCTGTCAGCCAGGTCAACCCTAGGTAATGACTGCTGGGGAAAGCCAGAGCTGTTCAAAGAACTAAGCACTTGCCTCTCTCCTTGCCTTGGATAATCCCTCAGCATCTCCCCCTAGACATGAAAAGCTTGGTATTGGCTTAGCTCAGCATATTGCGGCTCTTCAAGATGTATCTTGAGTTATGTGAAGAATGCACAGGACTGTCTTAAATGTGCATGTCTTGTGTGTGGGAAGTAGGTAAGGGTAAGATTGTAGGAGAGCAAAGGGAACAGGACTTATGCTGGGTAGAGGAGTTGACACTAGTGCATAGCTACAAGCAGAATAAATGTAAAAACGGAACTCCTTTCTCTTTAGGGTTAATGCTGGCCTTCATAGCCTGGCTGGGACTGAGGCATCCTCAGAAAATGTGCTTTGGCATAAGTGGGCTGTTTGCAGAATGGCTGGGCTGTCTGCATTGCTTAGCTTGAACCCAGCCTGTGTTTGGGCTGGAGGACAGCCATGCAGCTTATGAACTGTGAATAGAGACACCCTGTGAAATGAAATTGCTTGGGGGTTTTTTTTGGTTGGTTTTTTTTTTTTTCCCCCCCCTAATTTTGAGGGTAACTTCAAAACGGAGCAATGCAGGCTGGGGTTGGCTGGGCTGTATGACTGAGCAGGTCAGCAGCTGGCTCTAAGGGTGGGGAAGGAATTTCCCTGTCTAAACTGGGTGATGTCAAGAGCTGTGTGGATAGTCTCCTAGACCTATAAGGGATGGTATGCTGGGCTGGAGAGATGGTATTTTGCTGCAGCATGTAGGGTACCAAACCAGTCTAAATATAACATTGCATGCTTTTGTGGCCAAAGGGTGTAAATTAGTTGGAACTGGCAGGGTGTGAACACTCTGTGAAGAACCATGTGCCATCACATGGTCATCAGTCTATTGCAAAAAGCACTGCCTGCAGAAGACAGCAGCATCTTTTGAAATGCTGGATATTAACTACCTGAGCGTGGGGTTCCTTTTTTGCAGAGAGGCCAAGATTTGTGGAAACAACTAGTCTTTGCCTTGATGCCCTTTAGAAAGCTATGGAAAGAATTAATCAACTCATGAAGTCTTTTTTCTGTTGCTTGGTTCTGTCTTGTTGTCTTTTTCTTGGTGTTCCCCATCTACTTCTTAAATTTTGAGCATCAAACCTCTGTTCAGAGGCTGCCTGGATTAGTATTTAGTCATAGCAGAAATTGGTCTTTTCCAAGAGCACTGAAGAGCCCTAGTTTTATGGGGCAAGCACAGCTAATGAAAAACTTCTTGTGAAGTAAAACATACTCTCTTGTTTGCAGGGATGCCAAAGCTTGTGTGGTTCATGGCTCAGATTTGAAGGACATGACTAGCGAGCAATTGGATGACATCCTGCTTCACCATACAGAAATTGTGTTTGCCAGGACATCTCCTCAGCAGAAGCTTATCATTGTGGAAGGCTGTCAGCGACAGGTAAAGAGAGGGAGAATCAGGATTATTATATTAGAGAAATCTAATATATATATGTAAAATACCAACCAGCTCTGCTGTTGAAGTGGTAGGGCTAAGTCTCCTCAGTGCTCTCATGGAAAGGGCCAGATTAAATCTGTCTGTCAGCAGCCTTCAGGCTGCTCTACAATACATAAATATAAGCGTCTGGCAGGAAAACATCTTCAGTTTGTACTGAGGCTTTCTTCTGAGCCTAGGATGTTCATTAGTATACTTAATTCCTAAATGCTCTGGGATGTGCTTGGGAGAGGAGGATTCAACATGTTCATGTGTTGTCCAGTGTCTCCTTTGGAGAGAGCAGCATGGTTCTCTTGATGAACTTAATCAGAACAGGGGAAGGGTGTGAGGGGAGGGCAGGGAGGAACTGAGTTCTCTCTACAGCAAGGTGAAATAGTTTTTTGTGCTCCATCTGCAAGATAGGAGAAGACTTTTCTGCCCAAAACGGCCTACAGGATGATTTCAGTCTTGCTGTTCCTCTCTTTGTACTAGGGTGCCATTGTAGCAGTCACAGGTGATGGTGTGAATGATTCCCCAGCCCTGAAGAAGGCTGACATTGGTGTTGCTATGGGTATTGCTGGTTCAGATGTCTCCAAGCAGGCAGCTGACATGATTCTGCTGGATGACAACTTTGCCTCCATTGTCACTGGGGTTGAAGAAGGTGAGCTTATGACTTGTGTGCAGTGGTGGTAAAGTAACATGCTTCAGCATCCCCTCTGAAATAGAGATGTCTGGAGGGCTCTCCTTTGAGCTTGCCTCCATGACGAGAGTTTGAGGAGAGCAGCACTTTTCCTCCTCTCTTCAAAGTTTTGTTCCTTTCCATGGGTTCACCATCACCCTTTGGGATGGGTAACAGTAGGAAGCAGCCAAGTAACAAAAGCTACTTTGTGCTTTTGCCTAACACGTGACCTTACAGTCATCTTTGCCAGCTGAGTGTGACACATTTTCCTCCCTGATGGAGAGGAAGCTCTCAAACAGGAGCACGACAGCGAGTGCCTCCAGGGGCTCTTGATATCCAGAAACCAAGGCTTAGTATCCTACTGCTGTATGCAGTGAGCCCTGATTGCTATGACCAAAAGTGTCGCTCTCTGCAGGTGTTGCTGTGCGTGGAGCACAGTCTCACTCACCCTTTCATGTGCTGCACTAGCATTTTGCCATTTGGTATTAGCACTGAGGCTGCCCGTGAGCTGCTTGGCTGCCTTCTGCTGATAAGTGAGAGTTACCCTGTTCTCTCTTCCCTGCCCCAGGGCGCCTGATCTTTGATAACCTGAAGAAGTCTATTGCCTACACCTTGACCAGTAACATTCCTGAAATCACGCCGTTCCTGATCTTCATCATTGCAAACATACCCCTTCCACTGGGAACAGTCACCATCCTCTGCATTGACTTGGGCACTGACATGGTGAATGTGGTTTTTTTGTCTAAAGAAAAAATGTGGGTGTTCTTAGGTACCCTAAAGAAAGGACAGGCGGAAGGAAAATGCTTAAATACAGTTTCCTGTAGTGTTTTGATTTAAAAGAAGCGATCATGTGATACTCCTTTTATTCACATCCATCTCATGGTTCTTGAGTCTGAGGATTTTTCTGCTCCCTGGAAGGACAAACTGGGGGATGAAGAGGGGGTGAGGTCCTTTTGGAATATCACAGCTAGAGCTCTTGGGGAGTGCTGTTTCTTGCACTGAATACATGGGACAGGGAAGGCTCTATACAGTGGAGAATTGAAACTGTTCTAACAGCAGTCCCACCACCCTCAAAGGTCCCTGCTATCTCCCTGGCATATGAGCAAGCAGAGAGTGACATCATGAAGAGGCAGCCCAGGAATCCCAAAACAGACAAGCTGGTGAATGAACGGCTGATCAGCATGGCCTATGGGCAGATTGGTAAGCTGTGCTGTTTCCTCTGGTACCAGTTTGAACTTGGTGGTAGCAGGAGTTGTACACAATCTCGAGTCAGTGACTGCTCTGCTTATTTTGGTAGGGCTGAGGTTTGGGGTATGTAAACCAGAACCTCAGGCTGTAAAGAAACTTGCCATGATTCTTCCCCCATGGCTTATAGCGGTGGCTTGTGCAGCTTGATCCATTGAATCGCTTTCACAGTAATTTTGTTTAATTGCACAGCACTGTAAAGGAACTGGCTGACAACCAGCTCTCCTCTGGTTCAGACTTGTTCAGCAAGAACATAGATCCCATTGTTAGTTTAATTAGAAGTAAAGGATTCTCTCCAGCCTATCCCTAAACACACAGCATTAGGAGCCTTGATTAAAGGCAGCTACAGAGACATGCCCAGTTCACAGGATGGGAGCTCATGCTTAATTGCAGGAGACCTTGGGAACCTTCTTGACTGTATTTTGCAAGGGTTGGGGGTGGGCAAGGCTTAATGAGAATACAAAGGGAGTTTTATCTTGTGTCCTTGAGTACAGTGCCATCGCAGCACAGGGCAGAACAGAAGTAACTCTGTACAAAGTCAGGGGCAGAAGCTGCTCAGCAAAAGGGTTGCAGCTGAGTTTGATGTTAGTGTGAACTATTTCTACAGCAGCTGCTTGGGACACTGAGCCCCACAAGGAGTAATTTAAGGTGGTTGGGGTTTCCTGCAAACTGTTGTTCTTTGTTACAATTGCTCTGCACAGTAGCCTCATCAGTTTTATCATCCTTTCTTACCTGTTTAGGTATGATCCAGGCCCTTGGAGGCTTCTTCACCTATTTTGTAATCATGGCAGAGAATGGCTTCTGGCCTTCTGGCTTGCTAGGGATCAGAGTTCAGTGGGATGACCGATGGATTAATGATGTGGAAGACAGCTATGGGCAGCAGTGGGTAAGTTCAGAGGCTGCCAGCCAAAATATTAACACCTGCTGAACTTGGTGTGAGCACCAGAGAGCAAAGGCAGCATGTCTGAACAAATGCTCTCTGCTTTGGCTGCTTCCTAGACCTACGAACAGAGGAAAATAGTGGAGTTCACTTGCCATACAGCCTTCTTTGTCAGCATCGTGGTCGTGCAGTGGGCAGACTTGATCATTTGTAAGACCCGAAGAAACTCTGTCTTCCAGCAGGGGATGAAGTAAGTCAGGCTGTCCATGGAGGGTTTGGAATTTGATTCTGTGTTCCCCTGCACACAGCATTCTAGTCCTTCATCCCAGCAGTGTCTGGGTGTTTTGGTGTAAGTCTTGACCAGACTGCCATGGTAGTGGATGAAAGAAGACTGGGTACTCTTTTCCTTGTAGTACTTGGTTGTAGACTTGGAATTGTCAGGCTGAGACAAGGAAGTGGTGGCTTCTGTTGGCATTGTCTGTGGGGGCTAGCCCACCTCAAAGGACACTGATAGTACAGCACACAGCCTTGATCTCTTGATCTTATTCGTCAAGAGATCTCATGGCATGAACCCCAGCCACCTCCTGAATTTGTGATGAAAGCAATTGCTGGTTGACCTGATCAAGAACTGTCTCTGTGAAGAGAGGTAGAAGACCATCATGGCAACCTTGCTGTCACCTTGGATGGCCTGGTAGTCTCCACCTGATGAACTTCTGGACTAGACTGCAATGTCTGTTTCCATTCACTCTCATGTGGCAGCTTAGGTGTTTTTTAGGATGTCATCTCTGAAAGCACTTTGTCCCTGACTTCTTTCCTGTCTTTTCTAGGAACAAGATCTTAATATTTGGTCTCTTTGAGGAGACTGCTCTGGCTGCCTTCCTGTCCTACTGCCCTGGGATGGATGTTGCTCTAAGGATGTATCCTCTGAAGTAAGTTGCATCATGCTTTTTGTGTAACAGATTGTACCACAGAACAATGGTGCTTGGGTGGGGAGATGGATAAAAGTAGTTGTGATCTAGTGAAACATCAAACCTAGTCTTAAGAATCCAGGCTAGAGAGTGTCAGTGATCCTTTGGTGTCCTGTGGCATACCGGGGTTTTCTTCACTGTGTGGGGTGTTTATGGGGAGCCTGCTGTTCAGTGCCTCACTAAAAATCAGTGACACAGCTTCAGTACCAGGGTGCTCTAGTGCAGCAGCCTCTTGCACTTATTTGCCTGGAGAGTTTTTATGGGTAGGATACTGCACCTCTGAAGAAAGCCAGTTGTACTGCTCTAAATCATAGGCCAGATGACTCTTGTGTACTAAAGAACTGCTGATGACGTCTTGCACCTTTTTCCTGCATTCCTTGGGAACAGAACAAGTAGTGAAGTCTTTTAAAAGCTGCTACGTAGATGCAATGACCAGTTGATGCACAGTAACTTTCCTAACGTTTGGGAAGGTGCCAACATCTTGTATTGCTCAACAGCATTGCAACACTTTCATGCCAGGGTTTAGCCAGAGGACTGTTCAAAGTTTAAGTGTCATGAAATCTTCATGGGAAAAGAAAAATCCTGGTACATCTTGCATTCCATTCCAAGTGCTGCCTGGAGTTGGGTGCTGAAGTGTGAGCATTTCCTAACAAGGAAGCTGGCCTCTGCCCAGTGCCTGCAGCAGCTGGATGTTAGCACGTGTAAATCATGAGGAAAACAATACAGTTCCAGAAAGGAAGGCTCTGGGCACAAAGGTTGTGTACTTAGAGGAAATATTGCTTGATTGGTAGGTGGGGAGGTGCTGGTACAGAGATGAGCAAAGGTGCTATGACACACCTTGTGTTGGAATTACTATCCAAAAGTGGATTAATCTATTGCAGCAGAAAACCTGGTAGTAATTCTTTGCTTGGGGGATTCTGGACTAAACCCCAGCCACTGGCAAGCTGTGTCATGCCTGCCTTCTTGTGCTTGAGTGTTCCATCAGTTCAGAGCTGTGCCAGGCAAAGAGCTTCTCCACAGCTTGTATTCTCACTGTCTCCTCTCCCAAACAGGCCGACCTGGTGGTTCTGTGCTTTCCCATACTCCCTCCTGATATTTGTGTATGATGAAGTCAGAAAGCTCATTATCAGACGCAACCCTGGTGGTAAGAATCTGCTGCTTATCTATGTGTTTCCTTCCCCTCCTCTTCATGCTGCTGAGTTCTCCAGAAGCCCCAACAAAGCTTGGGGACCCCCAAGCACTATTCGGGGGTGTATTTTGCTGTGTTTCCCCCTTCCTCAACATTAATTGTGCAGTTAGGTCAAATTAAGGACTTTGTGAGTTCCCTGCATTCTATCCCATTGTATAAAAGTACAGATGCACTGAAGTAGATGGAAAAGACTGATTAATGCTTGGATAGTTCTAGACAGCTGGAAGGGGTCCTAAAGCTGCAGAACATCAATTTGGCAATATTTTCCCATTGTGACAGGTCACTTATTAGCTCAGGTGCTACAGTGCAAGTTTTCAAAAACCTAAAGGAACACCCATGACCTCGTACTTGGTCTACCTTGAGACTAACTCTGCTTTCTCCCTCTTTTTCCTTTAGGCTGGGTGGAAAGAGAAACCTACTACTAAAAAGTACCTGTAAAACATTCCACGCACAGTCCATGCCACCTCTCCACCATCTCCCCTGTGTGCATACTTCATCTTTGCAAGAGCAGAACTGTGCCTGGGCAGGAGTGAGCTGAAACTAAAGGAAACATGAAGAAACATGGACTGGAGGAGAAAGCAAGGGGGAGGTTTGGGTGGGGGGAGTGTCCGACCATCAGTCCAGGGGGATGAGAGTTTGAGTAGTTTTATGTGCCTTTATGTTTTTGTAAGAGGAAACTGAAGATTTTATATGTGGATTTTTACAAATAAAGATGAATTATAAGAGGATGCCCCCACATGGTCTTAGGTGGATGTTTTTCTCAAGGCAAAAACTGGTTCAGGGAAGCCTCCCCACCCCAGCTTAGGGTGTGGTGGTGAGTGCAAGGGTTAGTCCCTGGCTTCCTGTTTTTGCAATAGGGAAGCAGAGCTGCTTGACCCACAGACAACAGCATGTGTAAAAGCCCCGGAGCACCTTACTCTAGCTCAGTGCTTGATGTGACAAACTGTGGTGCATCTCACAGCCTAAAGCTCAGGAAGCTTCCTGGCCTCTGACTGTGCGTCTTGGCTTCTTTGTGCAAATGTAGCATTGAGTGGAGAGATGCTGGCCTGCCTTAAGGGACTGTTTGCTGGGTTCAGAATGAGAACAGGCTTCCACCGAATGGCACTTGGATCTGAGCAGCCTTGTTCTCAAAATTGACACTGATTTTCCTGCTTGCTTGGCCAAGCAAGGGATAGTGTTTCCTAGTGTCCTCTGTGCAGGGCACTTGCCCCATCCTCATACTGGCCCGTGCCTCCTGTGGAATGAGGGCGGGGGCTGATTGTGGGTTCTGTGTCCTCCACTACTGAGGAAGCCATTGCTGTTGTCCAGGGTCCAAGCTGTCTCTGTGAGCTGAAGTGAGTCATGCTGTGTCCCTCTTGAGTATCCAGCCTTTTTCTGTATGCTTTGATTTGCTGTTAATGCCTGTATGGCTCACTTCTGTGAGAACTCTGTGAGAGAGCTGGCCTTTTGCATGTGGGCAGTCACCATGAAGTCCTAACTATACATTGCTCCTAGCGCTGTTCTGCTAAAGCTAGCTGGAGATGCTTCAAGCCCTGGTCCTGAACTACTGCTCTGTGCCCCTCTTAGGTATGTGTCTACCTCTGCAAAGGGTACAGCACTGAAAGGCTCTGCAATTAAAACTCCATGTTGTCATCCCTCCTTCCTCATAACTTTTTGGTTTGTTAAGGTGGTGTTTTAAAGCTGGGTCGCTTACCTCATGTACTGACTGAGCAATATAAACTCAGAGAGCACTAGGGAGGGAAAAATGAGAGGTTGAGGGTGGCAACTGTTTCAGTTTTTCTTGGACACTCTACTGTGCAACCCCCAGTTGGAAATTATTAAAAATAATAATAAAGTCTTCCAATTGTTGGAGTCTGCCCATGCTAACAGTTGAATTGATGCAACTGGCTGTGAGGTGAACCTGGTTGGCAAGGGGAGATCATGGGTTGCACTAAGGGAGGAAGAAAAAAAAGTGGGATGAGTGTTAAGAGATCTGATGATGACTGGGAAGTGATGCAGAAATGACACTCAGCCCACCCTGGCGTGACACTTCCTTGACTGGGGCGTTACACTTCCTTAAACATTTTGGTCGGTGCCTAAGACCCACTGCAATGAAGTTGCAAAATCAGTGTTGCTTGTCGACGAAAGAAAAAAAAAAAAAAAGTTCCTGTTACTCTTCCTTCTCCCTGACATTTCAGCATTAAGCAGCCTTAGCAGTGGGCTTCTCACTAAGACTAAAATGGGCAGGTGAGGAGGGGACCCCTGAAGGTCCAGCTGCCTGCTCAGGACATCGAGGCCAGAGCTGAACCCCTGCCCTGTGGGCTCCCAGGGCTCCTTGCTGGGCTGTCCTTGTGCTGTACTGTAGCTGAGACTCCTTTGCAGCCAGGTCCAGCTGCATCTTGCAGGAATGCTTTTTGGCTACAGTTGCTGCTCGGGAGTTAGACCTCACCTGGACATCTCACACCAGTCCATGAGCATTTCTTGCACTTCATGCAGTGACTCACCAGTTTAGATGCTATCTACCAAAAGACAACTACTGTGAAGCCAAGTCCGGACAAGCACTGACTAATGTGAAAGGAAAGCTTCACCCCGCTGTGGCTGACATCCTTGCCTGGGTAAGGGACTGAGGGAGCTGTGACTGGGGTGAATGGGGCTGCAATGCCTGGGGAAGGGAGCAGGTAGCCAGGACCAGCGTGGTAGAGAAGGCGATGGAGGATGTTTTCTGTTGGCCCCAGATGCTGGAAATATTCCCAAGCTAAGTAATAGCAGTAATGAAGGACGGCATTTACAGCAGCTTCCCTTTAGCACACTGAGCTTTTGTCACATGGCTGAGCTCGCTCTGACTTTTTTCTCACCCTCAAAGGGCAAGATGTGCTTATGATGGCAACACCATCTCCTTTAGCCTAAAGTGTCATGGAAGATCTTGCATGAGATGCCCGTGACCCAGCAAAGGAACCCAAAATAGCATCCGTGCCTGAGTGGATAGACACCAGACATCTGTGCCAGACTCATGCATATCCTTTGCTGGAGGCGGGGGCCTGAGGCAGAAGGATGAGGGCAGGGCACAGGGCCAGCTGGGAATGGTACCTACCAGGATGTGGGGGGCTCCGCAGACCTCTACAGAGCAATTACCTCGCTCAGTGCCAGGCTCTTGCAGAGGTGGTTTTTTCCCCAGTAATCCTTCGTTTTTGTAAGATCTGCCAATTAGCAAGAAGAAAGGCACTAGTCCCTCCTGGGGCCTGCTCCCCAGCACCATTCCTCAAGGGATAAAGCACTTTTCTGCCAGACTTGACAGCAGGCAGCTCCAAGCCCATCCACAAGTGCTCGCTTGCCCCTGACTCCATGGCCTTGAAAACAGGAGGAGGGCAAAACATCCCCCTCCAAACTATTAGGCCTCTGAACCAGCTGATTAGCCAAAGTAGAAAGCAGATTAACCCCAATTAGATGAAAATGTATAAACAATTCTATTCAGTAAAGCTCTGTGGATAGGCTTCCCAGGAGTCTGGCTTTGAACATACATCCCAGGGACCTTCCATAGCTTACTCACAGCTTCTTACTCCATCAGCTCCTAAACTGTACCAGTGCTTGGGGCCCCTTCTGTGCTCTCCCACAGCTCACTGCTGCAGGCTTGCTCAGATCCTGCCTGCACTTGCTTCAGATGTTGCTGTGTTCCTCTACCTCTCCTCTCCTCCAGCCTCTGCAGCCCTCCTTCTCTTTTCCCAAGGGCCTCTGGGCTCCTGGGCTTTGCTGATGAAAAGTGTGACAGAAGGTCTGTATCTATGGTAAGTTTTACTTCCTATATGGAAGGGTAGAAATCCCTCTCATCACACTCATCTTTGCTCCCATGAGATCATCTATCTCCCTGCTTCTTTCATCCGGCTTTCCAAGCACAGTAACATCTTCACTTGTGTGAACCTTTAAGCCCTCTGACTCTTCAGAAGGCTGGAAAGCTCTGCCCAACTCTGATAACAGCAGCCGTAGGATCTTGCATTTATGTGCTTCCTTTCACTTTAGGAGGACCCACATTTTCCTGCACGGTACACAAAACTTTCCTCTGCCTCTGGGAGGCTAATGCTGCTGTGCGGCAAACAGCCAGTTCAAACAGCCCGGAGGGGAGATCTGATCAGGAAGGAGATACTGAAAAACTCTCCAGTGAAATGCCACCAGCACTTTCCAAATATAGCTGGAAAACAGCTGTACTTCCTAAGCATGCCTGGGAAGGTTGGTGTCACCTCCCAGAGGTTTGCCTAGCCAGCACCACCATGTCCTATGTGCTTGCTTAACTGGATCCCTGATGCGCTGAAATAAGCCAGAAAGTCAGGGATGGTTAGAAAACCGTCAGCCACGAGGAATGGGAAACCTCTCCACAGGGACAGCAGCTCAGCTTTTCCCTTTACCATGGCAGAGGACATTGAACAGCCAGCAGAAGAAAACCCCACAGCTATTTTTTAAATGTTAAAGAGTAAAAAAAAAAAGGGATTCTTGACAGTGTGTCACATTCATGGACCCACAGCTGACAGGAATCAGGGCTAAAAATAGGCATCAGTGCTAATGGGCTCAGAGCAGCCTTCAGCAAATGAGTCCCAAGGTGAATCATGAAATCTAACACGCGTTCTGTCCCTAACGAGTGTGGTTTCTATTGAGGCTTATTTACTTTGGTCTTCACACGTGCCAGACATAGGATGATAGGAGTGTTGGTTCACAGCAAAACAGAGCTGGGCCTGATGAGGGGACAGCCAAGAAGTCAACAAGAGCACTGTGGTGCAGGATGCAGCTCCTCACAACTCAGCAACAGCGCTGGCCAAAGGAGTTCTGGTGGTGACCCTTGCCCAGACAAGCTGGCCCGGCCCAGTTTTGATGCCCCTTGGTGACCTGGCTCTCACATAACCTCCTGAAACCCTTCCTTCGTAAAACACCTGCCAGTCTATCCACGCATATCTTTGGTGGTAGCTATTCTGTGGTGACAATCCGATTGTTTTCATCCAAGCAATGCCCTCCTGCAGCCATCCCTATAAATCTGGTCTGGCTGAGGCATGGTGACAGGGCTCCTTTCTGTTGAATGAGCATTGTGTGGTGCTCTTGTCGGCTTTGTCCCATGTTTGGGAGAATGAGCAGCACCTGATCCAGGGAAAAAACGGAGCAGCACAGGAATGAAGCTTGGCTATGCAAGAACTATCATCTCAAATACTCACAAAGTATTTTGAACTAACAAGTTTATACTTATCTGCCCTGTGTATGGCATGGCTGGGGTGTGTTTGATCTGATGGCAGGAGCCCTTCTGTGAGGTTTACCACATTGTCAAGCTACAACCTGTAATGGCTGGGAATAGTCTTCCCACAGCTCTGTGCTGCCCCAGCAGACAAAGCTGGGCCCACAGGCAGAGCAGAAGGGAAAGAGAGTGCTCAGCAGACAGCTGGGGTTTTGCTTTCCAGTTAGGGTATTTTCTGCTGCTGTTTTCAGTTGTATCTACAGCTAATCGTCCAGGGACTTTTTTCTGCTCCTTTTTAATGTTTTTTTTTCCTTTTACAAAATACTTTCTTAAAGCAAACCTGTGCAACAGCCAGTCTGAAACGTGTGTTGTCCCCAGCCTATCCTTATCACACGTGTTTGCCTGCATGCTCTTACTTCTCTGCTCTTCCAGGGTTTTTTTAGGAGGCAATTAATCCCCAGGGAGATTAAAATAGAAATGAAGGGAGTTTTTCCTTGGAGCGAACATTTCCGAGTGACCTTCTTTCTCCTCCACAGTGAAAATTGACCATCTTGGACGAATCACTCCCAAAGCAACAGATACCACTTGAAGGCTTCCGGCAAAGCCTTCTAATTACCGTGGGCCAGGGGTCAGGAACAGCTCAGCTGCACTGCGGGCAGCCAGTGCAATCTACTGGGGACAGCGTGATCACCTGGAAATAATGAAGGTATGATACGGAAGAAAACCTAATACTGGGATGACCACCCTCAGGATCTGCTGGGGAAGGTCTATTTTGGGCACAGACAGAGCAGTCAGGGCAGAGTCCTCACTAGCTCCTCTGGAAGCAGTCAGATCACTACAGTTTGCCTGAGCCTTCCTCTTTTTCATTATGGATTTCAGTGTGGTTTTGTAATCAGCTGCCTGAACTCATTGGCCTCTTTAAACCCCCACGCGTCATTACTGCAATCAAGGAACTTGCTCTGGTGTCAGCAGGGTCCCCTTTCATGCCATGAGTGAAACCCCCAAATTACTACCAAATTTGGAAGAAGCACCCAGAACCTCTTCCTCCTCTCTGTGCCTTATCCTTGAGTTACCCCCACATGAAGCTCTCCACTCAGTGCTGCATGCACGTGGCTGCTGGATTCTCAGCACCCATGAACCCCCTCCCCAGAACGCACACATGCGGTAAGTAACAACCACGTCAGGACTTTTCTGGTCTTGTGTCCTCAAGGATTGTCCTGTCTTCGCTCATATCAGTGGAATATTAACACCTGAACAGTCAGGCAAGATCTAACTGTTTAAGTACATGCCCATGGATGTCTTACAGCTACAGCTGTATAAATAGAGCTACGTAAATGCTCTTTTGCCTGACCAGCTTTCAGACTTGAATAGGCTTGTCCTGCTGTCTAGAGAGAGCTCAGCAACGCTATTGTTCCCAGGGTGTCACTGGGGCTTGAGCCCCAGCAGCTCAGCATCCCAGCTGCGCCCTAAGGGAGATCTGGCTCTGGATACCCTCCAGCAGCAGTCTGGGAAGGGTGCAGGAGTCCCCAGGGACAGGGCTTGCACTGTATGCCCAACAACATAGGGAGAGACGTATTCTACCCAGGCTTTCACAGAAATTAACTGAATTGCCAGCAGATCTGAGCAGCAGTTTAGGACATGCCTTGTTGGGCCATAAGTATGTGATGGTTCACAAGGGCTGGGGGAAGCAAAGCCTCCCAAGCCAGTCTTGAGAAAGAAACCCTGCTACAGTCAAGCTTGAGGAAGGAAGGAGTAAAGAAAATCCTTTTCTTTGATAGGCTTCATGCCTATCAAATCTTGAGCAGGAAAAGGGAGGTCAGTCCCTCTTTGAATTTTGGGCTAACATCTGTGATTCCACTCTAACAAGGCCTGTCACACCTTACTGAGGAACAAAAGTGTCTTCAGATGCCGTGTGTGTGTTACTGATAGACAAAGAGCTCTTCACACATCTGTGGGATGAGCTTCTGCACCCCCTGAGTGTGGTGGTGGCACAGCTCTCCAGTCCCACAGGGGTGAGGGGTAGGTTTGATGGAAGGAGTTGTGGCATGGGTAGGAGAAGAAAAGCCCATGAGCTTCTGTATGGTGTGTCCTACCTCATTCCACTGGTTCCCCCTGAAGTTGTTCCTCTTCCTGGTGCCTGTCCCTGACATCTCCAGTGTACCCTGGATCGTCCTGGTGTAGGCTGAGGTTGTTCAGCAACCCACAGCTCATACCCTCCTTCTTGCCCAAATAAATGAGGAAGGGGATTTTTGCTTTGCTTCACTGTAAAGCACTTGCGAGTGGATAGATTTTGTCATAAATGGCAACTTTTTTCTGCTCTGTGAGGAAAACTACGTCACCCTTGGCACCAGAGTACAGAGCTAGCTGAATTAGAGGTATTCCTCTGCACTCACATCATTCCCAGCTCCCCAGACCTCCCATCACCAGCCAAGGCCATGCATTAGGGAACACAGGTCAGGGGGTGAGAGGCAGGAGGAGAAGGGGTTCTTAGAAGAAGATCAAATCTCAAAACATCATATTTGCACTCATTATGAGGCAGTAAAGAAGCTAGGCAAGCAGAGCAATTAGAGATAAGGGTGAGCAACACACTGTTCCCAGACCGATGTCCTGCCTGCTGGTAAAAGTGGGGGTGCCGTGCGATGCATTCTTGACATTTTGTTCTCCCAAATGATGCCAGCTCAGTTCTTATCAGAGATCTCCACGGCCAGTGATTTTTCACAGTGGATAACAGGACTGAGCCGCATAGAAAATAATCATAAACCTCTGTCCAGGCAGCTGAGCAGAATGTTCCCTTCCTGGCCTTCAAACATTTGTGGCTTTACCTTTTCCACACTTCCTCACTTAATCTCTTTCTTGCCCTGCACATTAAAGGCTCTGACCCACCCTGAGTTACACGAAGGTGATGAACTTCAGACCAGATCTTTCCTCCACTCTTTCGATCCAGTCTGACCTCTTCTTCTGCAAACAACACAGGCTTGTCTTTATCTTGAACGTGCTCCTTGGTGGTTCCCTGCTGGTCAAACAAACCTTAAATTGCAGGGACAGTATGGCCAGCATGCAGACTCGGAGCTGGGGCAGGAGGGCACAGTCAGAGCAAGGCTGCCATCAGGGACCAGCATGGCAACAGGAGAGGCCATGTTTTGCTCCAGACTCCCCAACTCTCCCCAGGAAGAGAATGCCTTCATCCACCCTCTCTACTGAGGAAAGCTATCTCCATGCTCAAGGTTGCTCCCAGCTTGATAGTTTCCATGAGAAAAATTTCCGCAGATCTCGGTAGTGCTGGATGAGGTGGAGGTGCATCAGCTGCCCACCACACTTTCAGGCTCAATGTGGAGATCATCTTGCAGCCAACAGAGCCACCTCTGACAGGAATCTGACCTTGAGCACACTGGCCTGACCTCCCAGCAGAAGTGGCACCTGAAGTTCCCTCTCAGGCAGAATTTGGCCGAGTCTCAGGGATGCTTCTGCTGCTCTTCTTCCTTTATGCTGAACTTCGTGCAACTGGGCTTGGTGTCACTGCACTGTGCGAGAGAGACACCCTCCTTGTTCTGCTCTGTGTCCAGCTCGCTGCTAAAGCAATATTTGAGGAGCTCAGTTATGTGTGCCAAAGCCAGGGGAGCTGAGGATGCAATCCAATTACTTCCCTTTAGATTCTGCACTCCACGATGAGGAAGCTTTCCAGTAAGCACTCACACCCTGGTGATAACGGTGACAAAGCACACCCTTGCCTGGGTTAACACGTGATGGTGGTGTTAACTCAAGCAAGGCACTGCTCTGCCCTCCACACGCGCATACCACAGTTTGAGACTTCCTCAGCGCTCCCTGGGATGAGTCCTTACAGAGTAAACAACAAGGAGCATGTTAATTTTGGCTTCAATTTTCCCTGGTCTGCTCTGCCCTTGGCTATGCGCCCAGGGGCTCCCCTTTTGCACTGCCCTCACTCCTAGGGCACAGAGCACATCCCTCCGGGGCTGTCAGTGATTCTGGGGCTGTTCAGAGCCTTGGGCTCTTTGCAAGAGCTTTCTGTGTTCTGCCCATACATGTGCAAACATACACATTTATACAGACACATATATATCTCTGTAATCTGTGTCTGGATTTACACACGTGACATTACACTGTCACATCGTAGTTGCTCTGCACTGGAAAGCTTCTTGACACTGTGATAGCAGGGTTTCTGGGAGATGAGCTGCGTGGCAAGTTTTGGAGCCAGTTTAAGCCCTTTTTGGGGTCTTTTTTTGAATAAGCAGGAAAATTTCCCATTTTGTCCATTCCTCCACTTTACTGGCAATGATAGGAATCAGCAGCCTTCAGACTGAATCTCTTCTGTGCTGTTTGCTGTATTAGAGCCCCACCAACCTGGAGCCAGTCTTATGCACTATCATATTATGGCATCAGCTGTATCCAGCCACGTTCAGATTCTCGTGGCTTGTGTGGCTTGTGCAGAGCCCACAGGTCTGTGTGCAATCATCCTTTGCCCACACACCCTACTCTGCAGGTCATAGCTCCCTTTCTTCCCGTGCTGTGGATTCCCAGCTCTGCAAACAGTTTCAGGACACTATTCACCCAGCCATAGCCATGGTTTTTTTTTTGGGGGGGGTGGGGGGCTGTACTGTGTTGCTTGGCACAGCCAGGGTTAGTTCTGGCTCTCCAGTAGTCCTTGTTTTCAGTTCCAGCCATGGGCTGGTCTCCTCTAAGGGAGCTGGCTATGCTCCTCTTTTCCTTTCTCCTCCCCTAAAACTACCAAACCTATCAAGCACATCAGAGCCAGCCAGTGTAAGAAATAGGACTATTTCTTGAGTCTTTTTATTTGCTCACACTTTGTGCAGGCACTGAGTGGAACAGTCTTTGACCTTCCTCTGCTGCTTCCCATAGTCCCAAGAGCTCCTCTGGAGCTTTAAGACCTCCAACCTTCTGCTCTGATGTTTTCTTGGTATGTCTGGCACTGTGTGACCATCAGAGATTACTCACTAATTCACTAATTATTAATTTGCAGGACAGAGGCCTGCATGTGGTCAACAAGGAGGTGCCTTTCTGTTTATTACATGCAAACTCTGCTCCTTCTCTGTCCCAGGAAATACTTCCCAGCACCTATAACTGATGGGAACTTTTCCAAACAAAAGCCTGTAAGCACAGGAGTGCCAGTTCCCAGCTCCTTGGAATAGCAGGACTATATCTGCCAGATGAAATCCTGGGCAACCAAATTCCCGTAATTTTTTCTTACCTGACTAGAACAAAGATTTTTTTTTTTCCTGGCTTCTGTCTGGACACTGGTTTACCCTTGAATTCATGAAAAAGAGAGATCCTTGAGAGGTTTCCCAGCTCAAACTGTCCATATCCCAGCTAGTCTCTATCTGTGGCCAATCTCTAGCACTTCAGAGAGTCAGCCAGACCTGCCCTGATTTTACAGGAATATGCACCAATGGGAAGCAGTTAAGCAAGTGGGTTGCAGACAGACAAAATCTAGGCAGACAGCATGCCTTCCTCTGGACCACGCAGACAGTAAGCACATCTGTGATGGAGAGGAAACTCCAGAGAGTGCTCTTTACACCTGGAGCACAGCTCAAGAGAAAAGGGGAGCTGTAGCTCAGCACCTGCTTCTGTGCACCAAGCGTGCACTGCTACAGGTGCCACAAGGGCACCGGCGGTCCAATGACCCTGTGACCCGTCCCCTCTCCCTCACTCCACCAGCTGCCTGGGGCCCTGTGAGTGGGAGCCACAGGGTCAGGACTGCCTTTTTCAGCAGACGGGGGAAGGCACCCTTTTGCCCAGGGTGTACGGGGGTGAGGGCACAGCTCACCTCAGCTAGGTGCTGCACACGGAGCTCCTGGCTGGCTCTTGCTCCAGGGGTTATCTAATGGCAACACAAGGTCATCAGCCAGCAACAAAGCGTTGCTCCATAGCCTTGCTTCCTTGCTTGTGTTCCCTGCCAAGATCAGCCCCCAGCAGGGACTGGCTGTGGCCTCTCTCCCAACCCCAGAGGAAACTTTCTGGAAGACCCTGATCCAGCGTCTACCCAAGATTCTGGCAAAGGCAGCCTGAAAGAACAAGGTGCACTGTCCCACTCATTTGGGTGGACATGACACCACTGAGGCACACCAGTGGTGATTTCGGTGGTTAACATTGTTTGCTTCTCTGAGGGCTGTGTTGGCAAAAACATTTGATCTCCCTAGCGATATAAATACACAGCTGCTTCCTCCAAAATAGGAGGTAAATAGAAGGGAGAGGAGCGAAAGTGTGTGCGTGTATTCGTGGGGCTTGTGCTACAGAGAAAAAGGGAGAGGAAGTGAGGCTTAGTGCAAAATACAGGAAGTGGGAGAAAAACAGCACAAAGCAAACGCTGCATCCATTGAACGGGACTTGAATTGGTATCTTGGATGCCGTTTGACTAACTTATGGTATCACTAAATCCCATTCTCCTCACAGGGAAAGAAACCCTGCAACTGTGCATTGTCAGTGTGACGGAAGAAACAGCGGCAGCTGATGCTGGTTGGGTCAGTATTACTCTGGGGCTCACAGACCAGCCTTTGTTCCCAGCGTGGTGACAAAGGGCTCCCTTCTTTCCTTCACCGCCCGCAAGTTCTTCATAGGCGCGTTGGAACAGTGCATGATTTGAGACTATATCAGCTATGGCTGACATACCTTGGCCAGCTCCCATCAGACCTTGGTCACCCCTGCCCCCTGGGAGGTGTTCCCCTCATGCATCAGAGCCCTCCATGGAGGGTGCAGGCAAAGGCTCATTTCCTTATGACTTGGTGGAGCTGCGTGCTCCCGAGAGTCTGCTGGTACCAAACATGGCCACAAGCCGTGAGCCAGCAGGTCCACAGGATACCAGGAACACGCACAGTGCTCCTATCGCTTTCTTGCTCACCCTTCTGGTTACCCTCAGTGCTCCTAAACTTGTCCCTCGGGCACTCTGCTGCACCATCTCTCTTGGCAGATGAGTGCTGGGGAAAGGGAGCTGGTGTTGGTGAGTCTTAGCTGGCGTTCGTCAGGGTGACCTCCTTCTCCCTCCACATGGAAGAAGAGACTTTAAAAAGTTTGGTTAGTGCCTGAAAAGGGGCAAGTTCTGGCTGCTGGTGTAATCCCAGCTTGTGGTGCCTACTTTTTCTAGAAGAAGTATTGCCTCTCAGCCAGTGATTTTTGGCAAGTGGCTGTGCCCAGCATCTGGCAGAAGGAGGGATGCAAGGCATTGTGCTGGGTGGCAGAGCTCTCCCAGACCAGGAAATCAGCTGGAAAACACACTTCCCACATTCTGCCACCCTCTGACTGGTAGGCTCTCTGCCACCCCACTGCCAGGCTGTGAAGGTCTCCCCTCCCAGCATCTGCCTGTTGCAAATGGAGAGCATGCACAGTGGCACAAGATCTGAAGACCCAAGATGTGATCGTGCACTTGCAAGACCATTTGATGTGATCCCAATATTCCCAGTCTGTGCACTCTGCACAGTTCTACTCTGAGCTATTAGAGTGGTAGGATTATTCCAGTCACATTTCTAGTGCTCTTTAACTTGTCAGCATAAGGATTTCACCCTCATTATCTTTCTCATGTTCTTGGTACAGAGGGTTGAACCTGCACAGAGACATACAGAGATACAAAACAGAACCCATGCCCTGATGCATGCAGGTCCTGACATACAAAAAGACACATTTGGAGGCAGACACACAGACATCCACTTGCAAAGTGATTCTGTGATGTTGCATGGACAAGCAGAACAGTACATGGAGATAATGACACAGGCAGACATCTTCTAGTGCTCTACAAGAAATGCTAAGTGTCATTGTCCCCTAAGGGAACCTGGAAAAAGCAGTGTAGTACATTACTTTAGAAGCTGATGTTTCAGTGTCTCCCTTTCAGAAAAAAGGGAAATAATTTTCAACCTCTGAGAGGATCAAACAGCAGCATATGGAAGAGTCAGCATAGGAGCCACTGCTTCAGCTGTAGCTCTGGTGCAAGAAAAGACCTCAGCAGGAACACCACATGCTGGCCAGCGTGTCTGCACACAGGTCACACCACCGGGAGATGCCTGCAGTGATCCCAATACTTTCTTTGGAAGTTGTGTCTCCAGGTCACATTTGTAAAAGCTAGTGCTACTACAAGGAGTGGCCCTCCTTGAACAAAAGAAGAACATTTCTGAGTGGAAGCTGAACAGGTGGAGTTGACCACATTAGCCACAAAAAGGGGTTTGTGACCAATGTTCTCTTCTCTCCTTATTCTTCCTTGGAGCTCATTTTCCCCCTTAGGCCTGTGTCTGATGCCAGGCAACACCACTCAGTCATGAGGCCTCCACAGGCAGCCCAGAAACACAGCTCAGGCTCTCCTCTGGGGTTTGGATCCTGGAGTGTTGTTTTTTAACAGTAGGCATGGGCCAGGTGACTCCATGTATAGGTAGTGTAAGTTCAGGGGAAAATGAAAAGGGAAGATAAAAGATGTTTAGGGGTGCGACACATCCTGCTTAATCCATACATGTTTATTTCCCTTACCCTGTGTAATACTGTCCGGAGCCCTCTGAGGAGCTGTGGTAACATCCCCACCTGTATCAGGGAGTGCTCAATGGTGAAAGCTGTGCCAAATATGAACATTCCTGGGAAAGTCAGCACAGAAGCTTCTTTATGCTAACAGGAGCCACCTATGCATTCAAATCCCAGGAGCAATGAGACCAGGGATTGTACTTCTTAGCTCATGTGAAGCTGGGAAAAAGCCATGACCTTGAATCTGTGATGTTTGGAGAGGAGGGGGGGATTGACCTGCAGCAGGAATTACGAGTTGCCTACAGCTTGGCGTAGCTAACGTTTCCCACAACAGAGAAGGGGGAAGGGCTTAAGCTTGTTTGAGATTGTTTGAGGGAGAGAGAGAGCTTGTCTCCAGAGCTGTTTTTATGGCATACATCTGAAAACAGTTTACATGTGGCTAGAAGGAAGCCTCTTTGTTATTGTGGTTCAAATGATCTCTTAGTATCTAGCCTCTATTTTAAGCAGGTGATGCATATATGTTCTCATGCCAGTACTCTTCAGCCTTTTAGCTGAAATAGTAGTTCCCTTCAACTGGGATTTACCCATCTGATGTATTAATAGGCAGCAATCATATGCCCTCTTAACATTCCTTTTGCTAGGCTAAAAAAAGCAAAGACGGTCTAGAATTCTACCATCACCTCTCTTTTTGTCCAGACCACTCTAGTGCCATTCTTTCCACTTGTTGGAATTTTCTCTCTCCTTTTCCAACTCTTTTGGAAGGTATTTTTCCCTTTCTCCATATCAGCGATGTTTCTCTGTTTTGTCTCTTCAGCTAATATTTACATTTTTCCTCCAAGGTTATCAGTGAAGACATGAAATTAATTGGTGCCAAAACCAGTCACCAAGGCATTTCATTAGCAATTGCCTACAACTTTATGTTTCAGGATCTGTTCATTAAGCAATTTGTTACTCTCTTTTCAGTCAAGAGTGTATCCCTGCACTCCCATGCTTTCACAGCTTCTCAACCACCCTCGGTGAAGCCCACATATCTTTCATATACTATCTAACCAGTGTTGTAAAAAGTATTTATTCTCCCACCCATACACAAAAATAATAAAAAATACTCTGCCTTTCATACAGTCACATTGAATTTTGTCTCATTGTCTGTGCACTTCCATCTTTAATTATTCCTGTTTTGTTCTAGAATTAGAAAAAAAGCTATTCTAAGCTCTTGGGTCTGTAAGTAATTACCTCCCTTTTTTTGTTTTTTAATTAAATTTAGGTTAAATTGTTGATTCTCAGCAACTGTCTGGTCCCCATCCAACCTCCATCTGCACAGGTTGATTGTATATCAGTGCTACCGGATTTACCACTTGATCTGTCTCCAGGAGCCTTCTGACCTGAACAAACCTTGTGAATTTTGCCTTGGTCTCTGATGGGATTGTTTGTGTTTCCAGACACTTTTAACCATCAACTTGTAATCCCCTTCTTCTGCGCCATCCTTCCAGCAAAATGAGGCAAAACTTCTGGTTTCTGAAGCGTGCCTTGATCTTAGCTGCGCTGTGCAGAGGTCTGATGCCTTGCCTGTTCTTTTTACCCTTACAAAGAACTTCATTCAGCAGCTCTGCCAGGTGTATCTCACCTGGATTTCTGCTGACTGACGTGTCTTTTTCTCTAAACTTTGTGACCTCTGCATTGTAGATTTCTTTGCTGACCACTCCCATTTTTCACTGAGGAATTTTTTTCACCAGTGAGCCACATTTTCTATATGGTGTCCCCCTGCCCTTTGTTTGGGAAAGTAAGGTAGTTATTGCCATAGTGAGCCTGAATGCCTTCCACATACAAATACTTAAGACTTTAAACTCAAATTGCTTCATCACTTCAATCTTACAACTACTCTGACCATTAATACTTGGAGGCTGAAAAATCTTAGCTGTGGCCCCACGATATTTACTCTTCCATTTAACTGAAACAGAATCAGCCTGTGCACAGTCAAGGTTAAAAGTTATCTTCTGCCACATTGTTCTGCAATGTCTCACTGGATGTCAAGCCCAGGTCAAATACAACAGCAGCTGAGGTTAATTTGCTGCCTCTTTAGTGAAGGAATGTCAGGCAGTGCATTCTAGAAGTCCTAGGCCCAGCCTATGTTAGTAGCAATTTTTTCTTCATATAACAAGTGAAAACATGTAGTAATGGCAATCCCTGGTTCTGTATGTCATTCTAAAAACATAAGAGACCATCATCAATATCCAGACATAACCTTGGATAACAGCGGCAGAACTATAGCTGTCTTTCCTCAAGGTGATTTGAGCCCAAACAAAATGGGTTTTATCACCTCTGCTCCTGCTTTTGCCTTCACACTCAACAATATCATGCACAGACAATACTACCACATGCTCCACTGGTCCTTGCTCCTCTGAGCAGCACAAATCTTTCTGTTTGAGAGGTCCAGCCATGCCAGCTGTTCATCCTGCCCCCAATAGTCCTGGCATACACAGTCTGCATATTGCTCATGAGGTCCTTGACTTAGCATTCAGGCACTTCCATTGTTTCTCCTAGTTGCCCATATACACTGGTTATATAATCTTGGATAGAGTATCAGTTTCCTGTTCAAGTTAGTATTACACTCCTGCTCTCATATGTTCCTTCACTCATCATTGAATCTTAATATCTGTGCTCTTCCTTCAACTAAACATCAAAAGCCAGCATGGAAACCACACAAGTCCCAACCAGAAAGCCCAGACAAAATCCCAAGCCCTCCTCCTTATGTCTTAGTCTAAAGCCTGTTTCGGGTGTCTCACTCGTGGCAGACTGTGTTCTTCCACATGCACACTCAAGCTGCCAAGGAGGGTCTTCTTTCTCTGGATGCCTTCAAAGAGAAAACACACTGCTGGCAGGAGTTCCCAAAGAATCTGTAATGTCTGGGCCATGGATTTGCCCTTCATCTCTTAGGACATGTTTTACTGAGGTATGTAAATTGCCTTGAGCAGTATCTGCAGTCACCCTTCTTCCATTTCAGTGGCAGCCTAGCTACCTCGTTTGTCTCAGCATGAAAGGAATCACTGGATTATTCTCTTTTCCTGAAAATGACTTTTCAATTCCAGATCCCCTTTGTAACAGGATTTGTCTTAAAGTGTTCCCACTCATATGGACCTATTTTTCCTGATGCTCCTGCTGGTCTCTATTGCTTCATTTTGTCTCTTCCCCTTGCCCTTTGCAGTGCTTCCTGCAGCCTCTTCTTCTTTCCAGGTTTATGGACTCATGCTTCCCTGGCATCTGACCTCAAGCCATCCCTATCTCTTCTTTTCATTTTCTTCCAGGTTCAGTTTTTCTCTCCTTCTTGTTGCTATTCCACAAGCTTTTTCTTGAACTCCAAATGAAGCAGCTGCAGGGAAGATCTTGGATGTGCCTGATAAGCTCTGCTCTGTTTGCTCAGAAGGTATGCTAGAGATGCATAGAGAAGGTATGGTAGAGATGGTAGAGACCTGAGTGCATTCCTCTCTACACTAAAACCTGAAATCCCAAAAAGAGATCTGAGATTCCAGCAGCACAGAAGTTGTACCACTAATTTAGATTTACCTAGATCCCAGCTCTGAAGTGGCTTGCTGATTTAAAACAGCAAAGCAGGCTGTAGCAGCACAAGGCCAGAACATACAACAGCCTTTACTTCAAGGCAGCAATTTCAAGTTTGAATTGAGAATCTCATTTCTCCAAGAGGCAGGCAGCTACTATTACTCTCATCGTACATCACGGTGACAGAGGTTAGATAACCTGTTTGTTGTTATTGACAGAAACCAGCTCCAGACACCTCTGTTGCCTGCCCCTTGGCACTGGATGAGAGCTGCCAGGAAGGTGGGGAACTCAGTCGCTGCGCCTCCTTTGTAGATATCTCAACCTCACTGTGCTGCCTGTCTTGGTTTAGAAGACAGGTGCCTGCCAGGGGAAATCAGAGCCTCCCTTGGAATAGAGAATGTAAACCCCCCACCTCCAAACTGCTATAATTTTGAAATTATGGAGCTTTCAAGCAAAGATGTAGGGATAGGAATACCAGTTCTTTACTAAGAATAATTACAAACTACAAAGATAGTGGTACAGAGGAAAAAAAAAGAACAACAACAAACAAATGATCCCAGAAACTCTGACAGGGTCAGAATACGACCTGATACCCTGTTGGTTAGGCTGTGGGGAGCAGTCCAAAGTAAGTCCTCCTGGAGTGGAAGATGTGGCTCTGTTGGAGTAGAGGTGATCCTGTAGAAAGGGTCCAGTGGTGACAGGATGGGTCCAGTTTTCCTCGGGGAATCCGGTGGGAAAAACCAGCTGCCCTGATGTCCTGAGTTGCAGATTTTATGCAGGTAGAGAGACTTCGGCTCCTCCCACTGAGTGGAGCCTTCCCCAATGGGGTGATGTGATGTTATCGGTCACAAGCAGAGCCTTTAATGGCTCATTCCCAGGTGATATCCCCTTGGAGGAGGATGGGTGGAGGAGGAGATAAGGAAGCACTGCCCCATCTGGTTTTAACGATTGACCCATTAACAGAAGGCACCTGCCCTCCTTCCCCTGGAGTTACAAGAGATGAAAATATCTTTCAACCGGTTTCAACAGATGAAATAGAATAAAATTTTTGGTTGCATATTGCAACCCAAGACAGCTGCCTTAGACAACACAGGTGGAGGCAGAAATGAAGGACATATCTTCAGCACTGTCATCCAAGTGTCATACTTCCTGCTCCCCTCTGAACCTCTGAGCCTCCCATCCGAACCACAGTCCTGCCCCCAGCTTGGGTACAGCACTGTTCAGCACAGCACCGTTGGGCAGCATTCCTTAGGTGGAGAATGTGTGTTTCCTCCACGAAGTTTCCATCTCGGACAGATGGGGTGGTGTTGTCTAAGGTGAGTGGCATGAGTGAGCACAGCAAAGGACATTGTTGTCACGGGACCACCTCCCCTCGCCTCCCGTTGGCCTTGCTCAAGGTCAGGCTGCATGGCAGCAACAGGAATAGAGCTTGTGAATTCCAGCTCCTTATCCCACTTGACCCAGAGCCAGGCTCAGCTGGGAAAAAGCGATATCCGTCCAAGCGCAGCGGCAGTGCCCGGGTGTTGTTGTGCAGCTCGGGAACAGGTTAACACTCGTGCTGAAACCCCCGCCGTGCACACAATAGGCAGTGAGAGGTGCCAGCTCTGGAAGCTGGAGACCTGGGGACACGCCGTGCTGGAAGCGCTGGGGCCCCATCCAGCTGCACCAGCACTCCCTCGCCCGTGGGACTGCGAGTTCCTCCCTGGGAAAGCAGCAACGCCCAGCTGACTGCGCTCCAGCCCTCGCAGGAAAACGCCGATTTTACGGACAATGCCCAGATGGGGTGATTAAGCTCGTTCAGCAATACGTGGTCCCACGGGTGAGCGGTGTGCACATCTCGGAGCACACCTGCACTCCGGGATGCTTTTTGTGCTTCTTTTTCACTGTGTTCCGTGCATTAGGGATGCTTTTTCCCAGAGAGGCAAGGGAGTAGCGAGGTGTTCCCCCCCACACACCTGCCAAGAAGCTTCAGCTCTGCCCCAGAGGCATTCTGGAGGAGGGTGTGGGTTGTTTACCTGGGGTTGTTTACCCTCAATGAGAGCTATCAAATCTGTTAGCGTGGACCTTGGAGAGCTTGAAGGATGTGGGCACCCAACCACTAGGGAGTAAAACGTGCTGCTTTAACTTCAGTGGAAAAGGTCACGCATCACAGGCTGCTGCCAGCTAATGAGAAATGAGTCTGGACAATTAATCAATACACAATCTCCTCCGCTAATCATATTGATGCAAGATGAGCTCCATCCCCCAGGAAGGGCAAAGGCCATTGAGCTAAGCCATTTAGCAGCATTTATTTATATCCTTAGTGGTTCAATAATTTGAGTCTTGCCCAATAGCATCAGGCCCCTGAGGGCTGGGTAATATTGTCCAGCTAGAAAAAACCCCAACACAACAGGTGTTACTTAGCAAAAAAAAAGCCTTTTAATGGAAATGAATACTTTTAAGGGAAAATACATTCCTTTTCTCTACATTTCAACCACACACGTATGTACAAAAGAAATTCTGAAATATTCTATGTAAATGGTCATACAAATATTTTCTAGGGGGAATACTTACAAGAGTTGTCAAGGTCTCAGGACATCTATTACTCTCAGTTGCACCAGAATGCCTTTCTCTAGAAGCCTACCTATTCTATTAAAATAGAATTTGTCCCTCACTGATTCATCCTAAAACCACGCCTTTCCTCTGGCAGGCACAACCCATTTTGTAAGAATGCTGGCCCCGTAGGTAAAGTAAGTTCACACTTGTGTAATTAAAGCCTGTGTTGAAACACATACACACCAAAGGACAAAGATGATGTTACGGCACAGCTGTTTCTGCGACACAGCTGGTTTCCCGGCTTCCCGATACAAATCCTGCTCCTTCTGAGCTGCAGCGAAGCGGGTGGTAAAGCTGTCAATTGGAAGTTGCAGATTGTCCCTGCCTGGTGTGTGGTGCTTGGGCTGTCCCTGCAAAACCTAACAGAGCCCTTCCGCTGCACTACGTAAACTGTGGAGAAAGGCACTGGTGCTCCCAAAGAAGCTGTTTACTTACGCAGTTGCCTGCTGGTACTTATTTACAGAGTACTACTGACAGCCACCAAATCTGCTTGTACAGCTCTGGAGACGGTTCAAACTCTCTGTTCCCAGACAAGTGATTAATGGTGTATGGAGAGAAGTTGGAACCGAGGATAAAACCGAGCTTTCAAAACAAGAGCCTCTGATCTCAAACTGAACAAACATT
Organism: Dryoscopus gambensis; assembly: GCA_013389985.1. Classification (NCBI taxonomy): domain Eukaryota; kingdom Metazoa; phylum Chordata; class Aves; order Passeriformes; family Malaconotidae; genus Dryoscopus; species Dryoscopus gambensis. The sequence goes on along the minus strand of WEIT01031798.1, from coordinate 58,302 downwards.
TCCCCTTGCCTGTGTCAGCTAGTTTGATTTCCAACAAAAGAGCAGATTGCTTGGGAAACCACAGTCACGCCAATGAATTACTTTCCTACTAGCCAGAGAGAGCTCTCTCAAGCACCCTGTCCTGCTCTCTCAAATCAGGTTGAAGGCAGAGCTCCCTCTGCGAGCAGCTAGTGCAAATGAAGCTCAGAGGTGGACTCCCAGCTCAGACCTTGTAAGGAACAAGACCAAACTCTTCAGAGCCCCGCCTCCTTATTAACCCTTACGTATAAATAGCCATGGGTCCAGCCTGTGCTCAGAAGACGCACCCAATCCTGCCAGCAGCAGATCCAAACATGAAGGTATCCAGGGAACAATTAACTCACCCTTTGAAAAGACTACGAAGCCAGATCAGTATTTTCTCACAGTTTGAAAGCATCTCTGAACAGGAACGAATTAATGGCATTGGCAAAGAGGTGCTCCATGCAAACAGGTCTGTGGCAGAAACCCAGAGAGCGCTGCCATAGCAGCAGCCCAAGGCACGGTGTTCGGGTGGTATGGTCAGACAAGACCAGCCTTCCCCTGTGCCACATCCACAGAATGTTTGAAATGTGGTGGGTGATTATTAACAGCTCTTAAGGTCTGTGGGTTTTAATCTACATGTACAGAACACATGTGCAAGTATAGACTCCTATGTGTGCATGCACACACCATCGTTCACAGACTCATGCTGTGGAAAGTGCATCCAGCCCGCAGCCATTGCCTCCAACTCTGCCAGTAGCTGATGGGATCTTGCTGAAAAGTGCTCTAAGCACAGGTTTAACTCTGTGTGAGCCTCTTCCAGCTGAGCCCACGGAGAACGCCGCTATTGTGAGGGCCAGAGCCTTCCTGCCATGCCAACACACGCAAAGGCTGACGTTTCATAAGCTGCCTGCCATCGGGAGGACAAAGTCCCGTTGAGTGGGCATTGGCTCTGCCTTCCCTTGCAGATAGCAAGGGATCAGCTGAACTCGAGTTTGGCAGCCTCCCACGGTATGGCACAAGGCTAGCCAAGCATGTGAGGCAGAGCCATTATCAGCGCCCTGTTCCTAACAAAGTGAAGACATTCTCTTTCATCTCAAACTAATATTTGTCCCTGTTCTTTCCAAGTAGAGGAAAAAAGACACACACTGTGCCAGATCCCCTGCTGTGATACATATCTCCTAATCTCTGGCTTGTATGGTTACAGGGAGGCTGCAGGCATGGGAAAACACTTAAACATCCGAATCCAGGACGACATCCTGAAAGCAAGGTGTAAAGTAGAAACAATAAATAAAGGTTCTTTGGGAAGGAGGGAAGGCAAAATTACTTAATTTCATGTGTTTTCCCACCACAACGGCTAAGGAAGCTGAGGTTTACAGAGGGCAAGTGAAGAAGGCTTGTTCAGTCCCTTTCAGGAGGAAGAAGGTGCTGGCTTCCCAGATTCCATATCCAGAGCCTTGCTATCTCCTCAGTCGCCTTTAGCACCAGAGGCAGGAAAGATGAAGTTCTAGGACTTTTCTCAGCACTTTAGTCCTGATTTAGGGCACAGACAAGTCAGCCTCATGATTTAGCCTCCTGCAGAGAGTAATCCTAATTGTGCAGGACCTTTGGGTATTTTCTTTATAACTTGAACCTATCCATGAACTAGATTCACTTGCATTTCTAATTAAAAATAACCCACCTGTAAACACTGACTTACAGCTAAGCTGAACCCAAGTGATGTGACATGTACATGGAGACACCCTGCTCCTGCTAGGATGCTGAATACTTTACACAGAGCTGTTCTGGGAAGCTGCTTGCATGCCTATTGGCCATGATGTAGTGGAGATGCTGAGAGCCTACAAAGCACTGAGCTGCAAGGTCCTGGTTCTAGGCAGGCAAAACAGGATGCCTGGTTACAGAGGGGTGTCTGTTCCTCTGCAAAGGTTAGACCAACACTCTAACAAGCAGGGAAGCAGGGGAGAGGCACAGCTCAGGGGGTCACTAGGAACTAGTGCAGAATGTCCTGAAGGCCACCAGCCTGCCCTTGTATCTTCGACCGTGTGAGCTGTCAAGAAATCCCAACGAAGAAGGCACTAAGAGGGGATTTTGCTGTGTGGACTTGCAGTTCTCTGGGTCAGCCAATTTTGGAAATAGAGAGCCAACATTCATTTAACACATTTTGCAGTTAGCTCTTGTCCAGAACCAGTTGACACCTGGACTCTGAGCTGCTCAGAGAGAGAGAGAAAAAGGAGAGGAAACTTCCTGTATGGCTCATGTCAGCAGTAAACATACAGAAGTGGAAAGCAGGTGGACTACAGTTACCAAGAAGCAGGTTTCAAATCAGTCTCAGGTCTTTTGCACCTGTCTCCCCTGAACTGGAGCTATTTCCAGTTCATCTGGCTATTTCCAGCCAACTCAGAGCACAGGCAAGGAGGTGGGCTTTCCCCCACTCCCCATGGAAGGATGTGTCCTTGCTTGCTTCAGGAAGGAATGAAAGAGTTCTGTGAGCCTGAAGGAGGCCAGACTTTCAGCTGTGCCTTTGATTCACGTCCAGGCTTTCCCCAGTCTTTGCAGATATGGGCTCCTTCATACCATCTCCCCATGATGCTGTCTGGAGGAGGGCACAGGGGAGCAGAGTGAAGGAGCGCCAGTGATAACATGGACCACACAGCCCTGGAGTGCCAGGTCTCCTTTTCTCACCAGCTTTCCTTTCCCTTAGCAGCCTGCTGAACGTTCCTTGCAGGTTACTACAGACCTCTGACACAGCACCTGCACCCCAAAAGCAAAGGCAGTGTTTGGCCGGGTGGCTCTGGAGGCATGAGCAGGTGCCTCGTCAAAGGGATAGAATGCAGAGATACCCAGCACCACACAGGGGACGAAGCCCAACATCACAGCCAAGAGGTTACAGGGCAGGCTGGGCAGGTGTGTGCAGCCCATGGGTCACAGCTGAGGGAGATGACCACAGCACAGCACTGCTATGGTGTGTGATAGCTGACGAGGAGTGGGACAGGCCCCCATCACATGCCTCACATCCAGACATGGCTGGGCATCAGCAGGCCTGCAAACACAGCTAGCCAGCCTTGGAGCATGCACTTTTCTTGACTCCTCAGTCTATTCCAGGCATTCCTTCTGCATCCAGGGGACAAGGGTCACTGCAGTCCTTTCACAGGGTGCCAGTGAAGCAGTAGGGAAAGAGCCAAGGTAAACTCTTGAAGAAAGTCAAGAGCCACCACAAACACAACTGACTGAGCCCAGCAGGAGCAAGCGTGTGCTCTGTGTTGTCCCTTTAAACAACATTAAGAGAAGTAGTATTATAAGCCAGTGGCTGCCTCACAGGAGGCAGGAGTCCTGGCTGCCATTGCCAGCCCTGCCAGTCCCTTTGCTTTTTGGCTTTGCCTAGGCCACAGGACCTCTGTGTTTCTGTTTCCCTGCTGTTACAGCATGTGGCAAAGCAGAGGGACTCCTTCCAAAACCTTTGCCCTCTTTGAGAGGGCAGCAAAAGACCAACTCATCTTGGCACTGGCCAGCGAAAACAGGGACAGCAAAACGCATGTGTCAAGTGCAGAGGCGGCCTGCAGAAATGCCCGGAGCACAGATCCTCTGGAATTAAATCCCCAGGGAAACGGCCAGTGTTGCCCATCTATTTACTTCCATCCATTGTACTCTGCCTCCACAGGGCCACTATGCTGAGTGGTGACAGTCAGAGACTTGGGCATCTGTCTCCACATGATACCTGGACATTATGGACACAAGCCAAATGTCTAAGATACACCTGAGTCCCATGGCCTGACCCACCCCCTGCCAGTACCTCAGCTCCTACCCCTCAGCCAGGGCCCTCCTGCAGCCTGTGGACCTCCGTCTGCTGGGGTCTCAGCCCATGCACCCTTTTTAGCACAGCACATGTCCTTCATGGGCCTCCCCATGTCTGCCAGGCTGAGCAGCCACAGAGGAGAGACCTTTTCCCCTCTGTGTAAGAGAAAAGGCTTCAGAAAGTCTTCGCAGCAGAGAAACCAGACTGGCTTTCTTCTATCCCCTCGCAGAGCTGAGGTGACCAGCGATTTCAGCCAAGGGGACCCTCTCCCTGGGTGGCTGGCATCTGTGGATCTCACCTGTCAGTCTCCATTTTTTCCTGCGTGTCAGTCAAGTGAAACTAATTACAGATGGTTTTTAAAGTACTGGATGCTATCTCAGTGGAGACTGTCTCCTTAATTGTGTTGCTGGTTGACAGCCTGCCAGGGCCTCTGTGCCTCATCCAGGAGTCAATATTTTATCTAGAAGTTCAAGGGAAGCTTGGTGGAAATTGTGCTAGCCTTGAAATGCCAGAGGTAACTTTTAAATATTTCCTTCCGGACTCTGAAATGGTGCTAGTAGAAATGTGTTTTCTGAAAGGAAATGGCTCCAGACCTAGGCTAACAGCTGGTGAGATTATTCATGGAAATCAGTGCCCTGAGGCTCTGTATCACTTTCATCTGTCTTTCCAAAACCCCCCACCTTTATGGAGACCAAATGCATCACTCTTCCAGGGAGGTGAAGTGAGAGCAGCTCTCCAGCAGAGGAAAATGTGCTCATCCTGACAAGGTTCCTTTGTTCTCATCGCACAGGATCATTTTTCTACTGTGCAGCAGATTTATGTGAGGAACAGCAGTGGCACAGGGCATAATGACTCCATTTTGTTTAATAATTAACTCACATGGTCCCTGGGTGCCACGCGTTCCAGCAGACGCTGCAAGGCAGCCAGGCTGTGCCAGCGAGAGAGCAAAGCAGCAGGTGGGCAATAAGGAAAAACCCACTTCTCCTCCTGCTCACTGATGTTGTGCCCTGACATGTTCTGAGGTCTTCTTACCTGAAGTGTGCTGTCCCAACAGCTCTTAGAACTCTGCAGGCTCAGAGTATTTTACCAAAACAACTGATACTGTGATGAGTTTTTTCAGTGGGGAACATATAGTAAGTATTTCAAAGAGCAAAGCCAAACTATGTAGCAAGAATGAATGGAAGCCAAAATTCATCTCACTGTGTTTTCCAGCTGCCATCAAGAGGCTCTGTCTTTCGACCCACCACTGCTTGGTTTGCAAATGGCCAGGAAATGCTTTACCATGAAAAGATACATGCTTCAGGAGGATTTGCTGGAAACTTTTTGCCAAACTTTTCTCAAATTTATTGCCGGTTCCTCATAACCAGATAATTTCTGGAGAAAAGATGTTTTCAAAGAGCTTGTCAGCTTGAAATACTGATGAGGGAATCCCTTTTCTAGGTATCATAACATTTAGATATTTTTTTAAAGGAAAAAAATGTCACCACAGAGATACAATACTCAGTTGTTAAAAACCAGAAGGCTAGATATAGTGAAATGGTTCTAAAAAGACCGTTCTAAGATTACTGAAATAAAATATTTCAAAAAGGGCTTTCTTTGCCCTAGCAAAATATCAATTCTTTGAAAGGTTAGAGATTTTAATTTTTTTCTCCAAATAGAAGATAGACCTCTTTCCACAATATCTCAAACCTTTGGGAAAGTGGAAATCTATTTCCCGCTCAGCTTTGCTTTTAGAAAAGCAGAAAACAATAAAACAGAACGGAATTTGGCTGGAAAACACCAAAAATCTCAACCAGAATCCTTTCCTTGAGTGAAAACAACCCTAAGGTTACCAGAGACACTTGCAGTCAAGGCTGAGGCAGCTGTAGTTTTAGCAGCACTTCCCTTCCTGAACAAACGCCTGAGATGCCATCAAGTCCACATTGCCCGGGACCTGAATTCTGTCCCTGTATCTCTGTCTATTTTAAGGCATATCCCATACACGGTCCTTTCAGCTCCTCACAGTCAGGAATGTGGCTCTTCCTGGAAACCACCTGCTCAGGGAGACAGCTGAGCTTTTACGGAGGGCCGAATCTACGCCGCAGCCCCTCCCGGGTGGGTTAAGGCATCCTCCTCGCAGGGTTTCACACCTCAGCACTCAGGGCAGACCAGCAAATGTGGGACGGACTTTGGTTCACACAATTACAACTTGTTACTAGCCCTCAGGCATCAGATCATGGTTCAGGTATAACCTGACACCCACATCCTCCCCACCTGCCCGACACGAGTTTCCTTTGCAGGCCTCCTCTGCCCTCTGCACTCATCAGGCCATGAGTCCTGCTGATAGCTGGTGCCAGGTGACTGCTGCTCCATGTCCTGTGGAGGCTGCCAGCCAAGCTTTGTCACCCTGCCTCTCCAATGGTCTGAAATGACCTTCAGGAGATTGGCTGCAAGGTGAAAGTACACTTCAGGTTGAAGCTGGTCACTCAACATCCAGGGATTAGAGCAAATGAGCAAACAAAGCTGGTTTGATACGTGTGCAAGACATCCTTGTCTAAAAGTCAGATCTGCAAGCCCCAAAGAAGAAGCTAAGAAGAGCCAAGGGGCCAAGGTAACCCAAATTCAGGGGACTGGAGGACTCTCTACTGGGCTGCCTGGGACAAGGATGAGAGCCAGTGAGAAGTGGGAGAGTATTATTCCAGATCATGTCTAACTAGGTACTAAAGTGTGGATGCCAATCAGTGCCCTCTTCTACGGTCAGTCCCAGGGAAATTCTGTAGGATGGCATCATCCTTGGTTCAAAGAGGGAGAGAAAAAGTCCAAACCACTTTGGTAATGGACAAGTTTGAGAAGAGATCCTTGAAAATCCTCCCCCAGCTGAATGTCCGAGTAATGTTCTAGTGGCTCCTGAGAGCCCTAATACAGATTTTATCTGCCCCATGACTGCTGAATTGTATCATGTTCTTTTACTTACCCTCTGTGGGCTTCCAGAACAGACTGGCTGGGGGGATGCACAACTGCACATTGGCACCCCAAAATCATCTGGTGGTTGCTTAATTTCTTCAGAGGAGGGTTGAGTGATCTGGGAAGAGGAAAATGCAGAGGATCTCAACAGAGCTCAACCCCCTGCTTTCTTGCTTAGCACCACAAAATGCCTCCTGCAATGCCAGGTCTATAAAGGTGGTGCCCGAGCTCAGGGCATAGTGAGGAATTATAGCTAAAGTTCTCCCTCTTCAGTCCTTGAACATGCAAAGGGTGGCTCCACAATTCCTCCCAGGGCCATCCAGCTCAGTGATGTGTGACTAACTCTTTCATTGACCAAAGACCAACCACTTCCCTCATGTGACCTTACATAACTGTTCATCTATTCCGTTAATGAATGGAGCTTGAGAAAATTTCCATTGCCTAAGGCCCTTAGGGGAAAATGCGTGAGCACCGTCTCCACCTTTTGTGTGCCGATGTGGGATTTTCCTATGGATTAACTGAGTACAGTTGTATTATGTTTTGGTTGCTGTCATCAGTGACTGAAGTGATAAGCTAACAATCAGGTGCCATGGGGGTGGGAAATAAAAAAAAAGGAGTCTCTGCCTGAGCCAGAGGAAACAGGAGACTCCCCCTGTCAGGAGGGCCAACAGGCACGTCACTGCATCACCACTGGTGGTCAGGGACTGCACCTACTCCCAGGCAAAAGCTGCTGTGTTTACTCAGCCCTGAGCGGAGCCAAAACACCTCCCAGCTTCTCCTTGCTCCCTCCACAGATCCAGCAGTGCCAGCCTCCTGGTGTCCGGGGGACCAGTCCCGGTCCTGGGGCTGGCAAACAGTTCTCTCTGGCCTGCCATGGTCAGGATGGAGCAGTCTGATGCTGGGCAGCAGATATGTACCTGCTGGGTACACTGGCATGTCAGAGGTACACACCCCAGCATTTACAGCAGGTAGGAACAGGAGGGAAGATGGGAATACCCCAGTATTTCTAAAAGTCCCTACCAATGCTTCAGATTTTCCCATTTTCACCACTTCACAGTGGTGCTGCCCAAGATAGAAATTATTTCTGTCACAAAAGTCCTTCTGCCAGTGGAAGACTGGGGAGGGGAGAGCTCAACCTCTCCCCAAGCAATGTCATGCAAAGGTGCTTGCAAGTGCTAGAGACACACGATTTTTAGAAATAGGATGAATGTTGTTCTCTGAGGATGTACTTTGGAACCAAGGAATATTTTGGATGTGCCATGTGGACTCCCCATGGTGTGGGCTACAAATTGCATTATTTAGGAATGTTGCTGAAGCTAAGAAGATAGCTGGGTTGAACAGAACATGACTGGACTACCATGATGGATGGAAGTGGCAGCACTGAAATAATGGAGGATGCTCCTTTTTCAATTTATGGGGAGAAAATGCAAATGTTGCTCGGGCTTCTGTAATGCCTGGCCCATGCGCAATGATGAGTAAATATTTAACTGCAGAAAGAACATTCCCTTCCAGAGACTGAAGCAGCCAAGTTAATCAGTTCCAGACTATATTCAAGTCATGGGTGTCAAGAGGACAATACAAGTTCAAAAACCTTGAAGATGTTCAAAGTCTGCTATTAACACCTCAGCAGTTGCCATGTCTTCCCTGGGATGCTAAAAAGGAGGATATTTTCACTTGCTGAGAAAGCAGGATGATGAACTCTCTCAAAGACATGCTTCATAGGGAGTGGGAAGGGCTGGAGATGTGGCAAACAGGAGTTTGACAATCCTCTTGTTGCATCCAGATGGTGCTTCAGAAACTTCGGAGATGAGGCTGCTGCAGCAGCTGGACTGGGAAAGCCCTCAGGCAGGTCTGGAGACATTCCCTGCCCTGGCAGCCCACAGGATGTTCACCATCAGGGTTGATGACAGAAGCTGCTACTGGTAGGAGTTCTCAGGCTTTGGAAAGTGCTTGGTTTTTGCCAGACCCTCCTCTTACACAATATATTTCCAGTTGTTCTTTTATCCAAGTATAGTTTGCCCTCATCTGTCTCTCCCTTACAAAGCCAGCCTGTTCCCTTCAGAGATTATGCAGAGAAGGCCGTTAGTACTCATGTCTCTAATAAAACAAGTTCCTACAGACATGATGTAGTTCGTATTTTCATATACTGTCTGTGGGGCTTGTGCTGCGCTCCTGGAGCATTGGAAAGAGGCTTGGCTTTCAGCACACTCTCTCCCACCAGTATGACTGGCTGAGCACTTGATGAGCTGGGATCTCAGCTGCCCTTGACTGCTCATTCACCTCTGACTTCTGCTGCTGCTTTGGAGTAGAGACATCTATCTGTAGAGAAAAACACCAAGAATATATTTATCTTTAGGCCCATCTCTCCTCTGATGTCTTCCCCACAAAACCCCCTGAGGTTCGAGGTACATATTTCCAGTCCCCTGCACCAGACACTATTCTCTAGAGCCCATTTTGCTTTAAAGGGCCTCATTTAAAGTCGGGAATAGAAAGGAGGGAAGTGATCCCATGTCTTAGTCCATTTGGATGACTGAACATCTCAAGTGCTTCAGCCAAAGCACTCAACATTTACTATTTGGGGTGCTTTTTTTTCAACAGATAAGAGCCAACTATTTTATAATGAAATTGAATTCTTTACGTATTATTCAAAGCTCAACTTCTCCTAGAGAAATGACAAATCAGAATAATGGTAAACTGAATTCTGGCTACAAAATAAAAAAGCAAAAGTCTGTGTTGCTATTTCTCACCTTGGATTTAAATCCTCTGGACTGAACAGCCCTTACCAGGCACTGTATAAAGTTTTTTCCTAAAATAAGATGACAGGGGTCAGGGGCCCAAGCTAAGCTGATTAGCACAGCTAAAGCTGTATCACATTGCTACAGTGGGTCATATGATTGATCACTGGGATAAATATTTAGGAAGCTTCCCAAGGGAAGGGGAATAGATGGGACTGACCATAGAAACCAGGCAAAATGGGCAACTTACGGGTTGTACGTAACAGGGGGTCTGATACCATTCACCTGTCATAATACAGATCAAAAAAGCAGGGGTAGCTTTGCGATGGGCATTACCTCTCCCATCAGCTTCCCCTTCAAACATGTGTTCTGCTCCACAGGACTCTGGATCACCGTCGCTGAGAGGCAGCTTTCTCAGCAGGCAGGACAGAGAGATGTCACTCTGCAACCACATGCCCCCCATGCTGCCAGGCTTTGCTGGCTCAGCTCAGTCCTGCCCCCCTTTCCCTGCAGCCAGGGACAGCACAGTGCCCACTGCAGAAGGGCAGTGAGCACACCAGCAGGTCAAGTGGCCTTTCCATGGGCTTTGACTTTCCTGTAGGCAGCAAGGGACCCTCCAAGAAGGGCAGGTGGGCCAGGAAGTTTTAAAGGGGCTCTTTGCAGCCCCCAAACCATGGCAGTATGTGAGCAGTGTGGGGGGGGAGTGGTACTCAGTTCGACTCGGCCCCCACGTCCTCCTCTAGGGCCAGGTTGTACCCCTTGTTCTGCTGGGCCTCTGTTAGGAGGGTGCTGACTGGCCTCAGGGACTCTGCCCCTGTTCAGCAGGGACCAGAGAGGCCTCTGGGCCCCCCATAAATGATGGGCAACATCCTGGGCTGAGCCCAGGCCTTCATAAGCACAGCCAGGGTCTGACTCAGCTATCAACCTGCTCGCCATGAGGCACTCAGAGCCCTCACCTGAAGAGTTTCCTGAGCTCCCTCCAAAACTCACAGCAACCAAAATGGTCACTGGGAGGGCTGAAAGGCAGGAGGGAGGGAGGCACTGCCCCAGTGACCACCTTGGGGCCCTGCTACAGCCCCCAGGGAGGCTCCTTCGTCCTGCTGAGACCTGGATGCCTGAAAGGCACAGGAGCAAAGGCGAGGCCTGGGAATTTAGAAGGATAAACATGAAGACAAGGAGGCTGTGAGCGATGGAAAGTGAGCACACAGCCAACCTGGAGAACCTATATTATTGAACAGGTGCGAATGCCAGCTGCCAGCTGCCCTGGAGGGGATGGAGGGGTTTGCTTTCCACACATGTAGTACTTTTACAAAACCTTTCCCCCATCAAACCTAAAAAAAGAAGCCACCAGAAGTTAATCTTCTTCTCTAACCCCAGTTTTACCAGCTCTCATTTCTTCACTGTTTGCCTTTCCTGCTTTGTTGCAGACCAAGGTTATTTGCCAGAAAATAAGACAAAGGCTTGTTGCTGCCAGAATCTGCCCTTCCAACAACAAGGAATAGCAGTAAGTAAGTAGGAACACACAGAGCTGTACAGAGAGCAGAAGAGAATAGCTCCTATTATTTTGGTAAGTTGCTGTTGACTTTGAGGCAGGAATCTCAGGGAAAGGTAACAGCTGGTGTTAGACAAACGATACAGCTAGAAAAACAGAAGAGCTTTTAGACAGACAAATCCTTTTTCTGAGCTGAAGCAAAAGGCTGTAAACCTCAGCCTAAGCATGGATTGGAAAACTTTCCTCTAAGTCTCTCTCTCTGGGGGAAAAGGAGGCTTCACTGGGTAAGAATTTGCCTTTCTTCAGAGAGGAAAATGGATGGTTGACTGGATCCTCGATCGCAGCTCTTCTGCAATGAGATGGTGCTTCCCCACCTGTAGAAACCAGTGCTGTTGCTGAATCCACCAAACAAAACCTGTTATGCTACTGCCATAGCACCCCCAGTACTTGTGAAGCATTTGGCAGATGCTCTCCCCCTCTGCCTCGCTGCACATGAGCAGTTTGCAAGTGCCACTCAGACTTGTGATGTTGTACTGTGATTTACACTGGCCCCAGAGATTTCAGGTCAGCTTATGCAACTGCTGAATTCAGTCTTTGGTGCAAACATTCACTGTATTTTACAAAAAAAAAAAAAAAAAAAGGAAGAGCAGTTTGTAGGGAGAAGCACCAGGGTTGAGCAGAGCTCAGGAACTGCATCAGCACTAGAAGGAGCAGGTGAATTAGAGGAGGCACAGCACGAAAATGCTTTTGAGCTGAGACATGGTGATGGTCAGTGAAGCAAACTATGCTCTGCCAGCTTGCAGGGTCAACCAGCATTAGTATATTGACTAATGACATCAAACTGGCCAAAGGACTGGTCTCGGGTACAGCAGACAGTTCTGGGCTCTGTACGTCAAAAAGATTTGAACTGCAGAGCCATTTGTCCTTGGGCACATGCCGTGGCTTTGATATAGCACAGTGGGGCTCACACAGGAGACTGCACTCAAATGTAATCATGTTGACTGTCACAGGAGAAACCCACCAGCCCATGGGTGGCAAACTCTGTCCCTGGGACTGGTGCTCAGCCATGCAATTTCCTATTGCACAGCACGGACATTTTCTGACTTGCTGTCTCAGACCTGCCTCACCCTCTGCCTTCCCTCTGTCCTGAAACTCTTGAGGCGCTTCTCCAGTGCCAACACTATTAGTTCAGGAGGGAAAAACCTAGGGCTGATCCACCCTGCTATCAACAAGCAGGTGTCTCGGATAGTAACAAAAGAACCAGCATCAATAATGGAGAGGGGAGAGAGAGACAGAGGTGCAATGAAGTGGAGCGAGGGAAGCCAATCAACCTAATGAAATAAAGTACAAGGTTAGTGAAGGGCTATTTATAGACTCCAACTGGTTCAGCCTCGTGCACTTAGAGGCTGGTTCAAACTGGCTCCTTAACAGCAGCAATAATCATTACCGAAAAGAAAGAGAAAAAAAAAGTGAAAGCTTGGAAAATTCACTGCCGGAGGTAAAGCTTTAGAGCTGGGTCTGGCTGGAGTCAGAAGTAACTGCATTACTGAGAGATTGAAAGGTTAATAGGAAACCAGCTGACACTGAAAGGGAACAATTAGAGAGGTTAAGGGGCTTAATATTAGATTAATGGTTGCCTGGAGGAGCAAAAGCAGAGATTTCAGGAAAATGGGAGAATGGTGTGCAGAAGGCTGTTTTTTTCACGGATGAAGAGCCCCAGGTCTGCTCCTGCCACTCCCTGGATAAACTGGAAGAAGGTGCCTCGGCCATTCCTTGCCCGTCTTGCTCAGTATCCTGTTTTCATCTTTCCTCCTTTTCTCCTGTGTATTTGTCTCTTGAAATCTCTTTGAGTTTGGTCTCCCCAACGTAAGCACTGTCTGTGTGGTCTTATCATAATGTCTTCCTTGTGTTCCTCCTCCATCCTCCCACTGTCTCCATAATAAAATGATGCTTAGTATTCCCATGGCCCTTCATTCCTCTCCAGTGTGCTGCTCTCCAGAGGCAGGGGTGGTGGGAATGGACACGTCTATCTGCATTGCCTGTAACCAGGACTCAAAGCTTCATAAGAAGGGGGAAAAAAATGCCTGACAAAGATCAGATTACATATCTGTTCCCCAATGTATTCTCCACAACTAGATGGACAATAATGACACTGGCAAGGTCCCTGACTATGTAAGATAAGCTGTTCTCCCTTCCCCCACACTATGAGATGAGTAGCAAAGGATTTGGGATGGACCCACTGCATCTGTTCAGTGCAGACTCCCCAGCCATAACATGTCCTGTCGCATTTCCCCACGGCCATTGCAGGGACACAGTCAGTCCCCTGACAGTCCTTGTTACCTCAGTGCCACGAGAGCCTTGTCACACAGCACCACCAGCTGCTGCTCGGAACCATGCTGGGAGCACGGAACTGCTCCCTGCACCACCCCGAGGGACTCCTGAGACCCAGGGAGAGATCCTTCCTTCCTGCACCTTCAGTGGCTGCTGCACTCAAGGACCTTCCCAAATGCATGTGCTCCTCCCACAGGACAGGGAGAACTTTCCCCGAGTGCCTGGCCTTGGTGGCTGCCTCTGTAGTCAAACAAGCGCAAGCTGGCTGGATCCATTTTTATCTTATGGTGCTTCCCACAGCACAGCCTCCTCTTTGAAAACCTCCGCTGCAAGATCAGAAAGCAATGCTCTCAGCACTTCCTTCTAGGGCTGTAAAAGCCAGGCTGGCACTCCAACACTTTGCAGGCACCCGACAGAAAAGTTTCCTCATTTGTGATAATGAGAGAAAATGTCCCAGCCTAGAGAAGTTATGGTCATTCATGGAATATTAGCCCCAAAGACTGGAAATGCAGTGTTCTGGCTTAGTGCAAACCTCTGAAGGTCACCCAGGGGGTCCTCAGGAGAAAAGACCAAGGAAGCTCTCGCTGGCATCAGAAGGCAACTCAAGCTGTTTGCTTCTTCTATCCATGACAGCTGAGCACTGACTTCTTCTTACCAGCTGGGACACTGCTAATAAACAAAAAGACTGGAAAGATGGCCAGAGAAGCATTCGCTGGATATATTAATCCTCAGGTCTCTCTTCCAAGCAGCCTTATGTTCTTAAAAGGAATGAGCCTGAAGGGACAGGTTCTCCCTGTCACCTTCCCATTCTACATAGGAGCACTTCCCAGATCTAAAATAAACCTCCCCTATGAGCCTGGCCAGCCACATCCCTGGAGCTGCAGACTGCTTCAAAAGATCTGATAAACTCTGAGTGCTGGCCTCCGCCAGAGCCTGGGGGTACCCATCACCTGCAGCCTGAAATGCCCCAGAGTTCAAAGCAGATTTCAGTTAAGGATTTTGAAGTGCTGTACAAACAGCCATTAATCCTCAAACCATCCCTGGGAGCCAGGCCTGTAATTATTTAGCTCACCATTTATCTCTGGAACTCTCTGTGCCCGTTCCCCCAGCCTGGGGATGAAGAGAGGTAAAACAATACCTACCATTTCATAACAAACTGCAAATTAGATCGACTGCATCTCAGCCGTTAAGGGAAATGTTACCTTTTCCATAATCACCCCCTGCAGGCAAGTGCAACTGCTATTCTTTAACAGCTAGGTAAACTTTGACAAAAAAAATGTAAGTGACAAGCTCTGAGTGAGACAGCCAACAAGTGGCAAAAGATTTCCAAGAGCAGAAATCAGGAATCCTACCTCTTGGTTTCTTGATTTATCAACTGAATTGTCTTTGCTCCACCCCTTGCCCCCCTTAAAGATGACTGCCAAAGTAAAAGAAATGCCGCCTATGCCCTTTATGTGACTTTGTAATAGATTAAGGAGCCTGTAGGATTTCAGTCCAATGGAAAAAGATTAAGCGTTTTTCCACTTGTTTTCTTACGTTAGAAATGCAGGTCTTCTGGAGCCTAGAAGTCTCCAGTCTGTCTAGATCGTGACAAAACTAGGACCAAACAAAGACGAGAGGGCAAAAACAGGGCGGAGAAGAGGAGAGGGGTGAGAAGATCGAGCCAAACTCACAACGTGCTGTTTGCAAGCAACAACTGCATAAACACAGTAACAAAATGACGCACAAAATATCAGTAAGAAATTATGTGCTATTCAAGAGTTGATTTTCCCGCAGCTCCAGCCAGGGTGTGAGAATCCACAGAGGTCAAACTCTGAGTACCCTAGGAGATCTGCAGAGCAAGAAGAGGAAAAAAAGAAAGAGATCCTTATACCTTTTTTTCCCCTTCTCAAACAGAAGCCCTAAGTGGCCTGAGATCTCAAATAAGACAGACCCAACATACAGGAATGAGGAGAACTGGATAACAAAAGCAGAGCAATGTCTGTCCTTTCTCTGCCTCCTGTGTTGGCCAGATTCATGCAGAGGAATCCCTGGAGAGGAGATGTTGAAGGGAAGGAGCATGGGGATGGGTGGAGCAAACCAACAAAACAAAAGGCAATTACAAAGTGAAGCGGAGATGAAGAAAGCGACAGAAGAACAGGGCTGGAGCAAATGGCAGCACACAGAGGAAATGGTCCCACTTCAGTCCAAAAAGCAGAAAGGTCACTCAGTTGGTGACAAAACTGTCCCTTCTCTGCCCTCTTCCTACAGGTCCCTCCCCTACCTGTTCCAGGGAGGCAGCAGGACCCCTGCTCTGGTCTAAGCCCAGAAGGCAGTAAAGAAATAATTCAGTCAGTTCCAGCTGTACCTGTTTAAACTACATCTGTGGCTGGGAGCTTTAATTAAAGCTAGTCTGCAATATGCAGGCTTTGCACGGCTTTAATAGCCTGGGATCAAAACTTGGATGACCAGAGGATGGAGGGAAGGGCAGTGAGAGGTGGGAGGAGGAGACATGGGGGCAAGGGATGCTGCAGCTGTATCGAAAGAAGTGCAGTTGAACAGGTCATGTCTTAATGTGGCTGAGGAGTACACAGGCCATGTTACACATGGGCATTTGGTGGCAAGTCACTGGGTAATACCAGGGCTAAAAAATCCAGTAAGTGCTTCAGTAAGCAGAAGCCTTTCCTCAGTAAATCTGTTTTCCCAGTTCTTTGCAGGTAGCTCCTCCAGAAACCTCCAGGCTCAGAGCATTAAATAATCATCTGTTAAAATTACCTCCCTCCTGTCCAACTACTTGCCAGCAATGCTTCATTGCTATATCTGTGTGTCTCGAAACCCAGGAGAAGTCCAAGAACTGCCTGCAGTAACCAAGTGTAAATCTGATGACAACCCCTTCCCCGTGTCAGGAAGCAAACTGGTGCCTTGAGCTGTAAGGACACCATTCCCCCATAAAAGGAAACTGGGAGGGATTGTGACGAGCTCTTTGTCAGATGCCACAGCGGCCAAGCAATTGCTGATCTTACAGCGGTGCCTGCTGGCCAGTCATACCAGAAGCACTTGGAAATATTTCCACGGTGGACAAAGTTGCAGTCAAGTTCAGGGGAACGTTTCTAGGGAAGAGCTGCGTGCCCAGTTCTGACGCGCTTAGGCCAGAATTCTACCATCCAAGTTCCCACCTGCTGCAAACAAGCTGTCCTAATTTTGTGAATCAGTCTGGTATTTACTTCTATCAGATCTCCAGCTCCACACTGTTTCTTGTCTTTACTCACTAAGGTTTTATGATTTTCAAGCCGGTCCCAAGGTAATTGATGACTTTATTGTTTTGGTATAACTGATGCTGTCTCGATAATGCAATTCCCTGTGAACATTCAGCTTGTCAACGGTGTCATCCCAACAAGCTCCTTAACCTGTTTGATGTTGGATGCTGAGAACATAAGACATCTCAAAGAGCTTTTGAAAAGTCTGATGTTTTACATACCTTTGCCATACAGAAACATGCTCAAAACAGCAGCAATGCCACTTGTGCAGGCTGGGTGAAACGGCTGCCAAAGCCATTGTTCTTTTACTGTCCTTATGGCATGCTGGGGAAAGAAATTATGCTATGGGTGAAAGAGCTCTCATTACAGAGGCAGTGCCTTGCATCTTGCGCGCTTACAAATAGAAAAATACAAAAAAAGGTGAAATTACAAAGTAATTATCTCCAGAGATATAATGTAGCACTCTTATGCCACCACCACACATGTATAACAAGGTATTATACTGGAATTCATCCTCAGCCTGAGGATTGGGAGACAATTTAGATATGAACAAATGAAAATAGGTAGTGTATCTTGTAATTCCTGAACTTCTATTACGAGGGAAAATAGACTTCTATCAGAAGATTGAAATTATGTCTCCTCGAGCCCTCAGCAGTTCTAGATAATGACACACACCTCTCCATACACAAACACACACGGACACAGAGCTGTATTCCCAAGGCAGGAGTTTAAAATGGCTGAGTGGTAATGGCAGAGGGTTGCATCCATCTTCATGGGTCTTCCAGGGGCTGAGACAGTACAGCAAGCTCTCTCTTGGACCCATGTTTTCTCACTGATGCCAGGTGGGGCCTCGCTAGGCAGCCTCAGCTAGAGATTTCCCATTACTCACATTTGTTTGCTGCTTTGCCACACTTGAGCTATCAGGTTGACATTTTACATCCTCAGCATGAACAGGGCAGATGTAGGTGGGAGGTGGGCAGGCGGACAAAAGCAATGGTAAGGCTGCTAAATGCCTTTCTGAAGAAGGATGTTATCTGTACATCTGTTTGAGCTCCCCCATGCTCATAACCGAACATAAACCAAAACATTCAGCTGAATATCTATTTAAGGTAAACACCAACCAAATGTCTCTGTTGAACTGGCAGCTGCAGAGATTTTAGCTGTCCTACTGTCTCAGAAGGTGAAAGGACCCTCTCCCCACATCCACTCCAGCACAACTCAGTGGAGACCGCTACCCCTAGGGAAAACAGACCCCAAGCCATTCACAGCCCAGCACAAGCACTGTTCCACTGACAAATACTGTGGTAACTTAAACCATTTCTACTCCAAAAGCTCCTGCACACTAAGAGGCTGATAACCTTCTTCAGCATACTTTCCTCCCCTGTATGAGCAGTGCTCAATACACAGGTGCACGCACACGTTCATGCTCATACACAGAACATAAACATTTGCACACACACAAAGCCCAAGACTTCCAGGTGTCAGTGGCCTTCCCCTACCAAGTCAAAGCACCAGTTTGTACTGCTCATTTATAAACAGCTTTTCTCCTGAATGCACTGTTTCTCCTTCTAGCACAGGGGGAGGACAAGAGCACGGGGAACCCCAACCTCTCTGCTGCCTACACACATGGAGTTTTCCCCAAACAGAATTCATACATGAGTGCCACACTGAAGCTGTTTGTACATTCCCTACTTCCCACATAAGCAATGAAAGACCTTGCTAGTAGCTTGTAGCTGCAACTGGAGCTGAACAGAGCTCAACCGTAACCATATGAAGGTCCCAAGCCTACAGAAGCATGCAGGAGAGCGAAGGCACAGTCATGAATGCTTCCTAGTCAGTAAACGCTTCTGACAGACTTGGCTGTAGCCTCACTATATGCCAGTTTGCCCATCTGTTAAAAGGGGACAGCACCTCCACCTGTCTTAGAATACAGAAAATTTGATTGGGAAATGGTCAGATGCTATGGTATAAACACTAGAACTCAAAAACAGCTGAAAGAAAGTGACTTACTTAAAAGTACATCTCGGGTTATGCACAAAAGCCAGTGGGCTACACAAAGCTAATGCAAAAAAAAAAAAATCAAACAAAATGTTGAAGCAGATAATTTTTCTACCAAAAACAGGAATCTGCTGAAAATAAAAGTCTATTTTCAGAACTGGGGGGATAAGGGAAGATTGCAAAAAATCCCAAATTCAGCAGTCGTTCAGTGTTTGACCTTGCCACTGCAGTGAACATCTGTCTTAATTTATTTGGCTTCAGAAAGAGAGAACTGAAAAACAACCAATGATAAATAATTATTATTGTGGAGCACATTACTAGTGATTACAGTGTTCCAATTCACCATATGCATGTTACCACTGTGACACTGTAGTGATTAGAAAAAGTATATTATGAGTTCTGGTTAATATACTCCAGAGTTGACCAGAGGACTTTCATATTTAATCAGTGCTGTTGAGCAAAACTCATGATTCAGAGCCATGATGGAGCCTGAGAACTGTAGTTGGGCTGCATTCCATGCAGTTATCTACTTGCAAACCATGTAAGAATGATCCCAAATTAGGTATTTTTTCCCATGACCTTTTTGCCTGCTAGGTTGGCCACAGGAACCAACAAGGTCCACATCACTGGAAGCCAGTGAAACTTTTCTCAGGACCCTGGCACACTTCAGACCAGATGTAAAGGGAGATGTGATCTGCAGCATCCCTAAGTCGCAACATCTTTTCACAAGGAAAAAGTTCCCCACCCCCGTGGGCTGGCCCTCAGTTGTGAAGACCTTCAGCTTCAAAGTCCCACAGCCAGTTCCTTCACACTTTTCTTATTAAATCCAAGCTTTGGCCCATCCCGCCTGCTGGCTTTGCATTACCCTAAATCCTAATGATATTGGTGAGATCATTTCCCCCAAGGGTTCAGGCCCCTTTTTCGGATGTTCTAAAAAGTTAAAATATTGAATGTCTTCACCAATTTCTAATTTCTCTAGGAGAAAAAAAAAATACATATTGGCCCTTGAAAACATCTACAACAAACCATCCCACAGGGCAAATCACCCCCACATTCACCAAAAATCCTTGGAGTAAGTGGACAGCAACCTGCCTCCTACAGCTCTTAATGCAAATCAGCTAATCCATAGGCGATTAATCTTAAGGAGTCTTTTTCTCTCGCTCTGAATCAATGACCTTCCTTGAAAAGCTCCACACTCCACACAGCACAGGGAAGCTGGGAATAATTTCCTGCACTGCTGGGGCTAAGTCCTGCCCCAGCAGAGCAGTGCCACCCAGACACACAGAGCTTCAGGTTGCCAGTTTGGCCCTTAAAGCTCCCTGCCTCTTTTTCAAGTGTTGTCTCTCTGAGACAGTCCTCTGGCTCGAGTCTCTGCCGGAGACACCGAGGACCATCACCATCACCACCAAGGACCTTCCTTGATTAATATAGTTAAATTAGTTATTTAGGTTAGCTTAACATTCACTTAAAACTGTGAATTTACAACTGGAAGTGAAATGTCAGAAAATGTAATTTGTTGCACTGCAGTAACATAGTTTAGGTTATTAATATGTTTTGCACTGGGTGTTATCCTACTTGTACAAGTTCTGACATGTCCCTTTCACTCCCTTTTCCCACATGGTGATGACTGTACCCCAGGAAATCCTACACCTCACCTGAAAATCCTACCCTGTCCTCCTACGTCAGCTGTATGCCATTGGTTATGGTCCTTTCCCCTCCCCTTCCTCCCGCGGGTTTCAAAAGGGACCCTCCGTGAGGTGCCCGACCTCTTTCCCTTCCTGGACACGTTCCAATAAGCATCAGAAGAACTCATCCCGAGGGGGAAAAGCGCTTTTCTTCTTTTACCTTTGTTCTTGCCCATCCGCCTCTCCAGGGTCCCTGAGCTAGCCACCGGACTGCCACAGAGCGAATCGGGTCAGTAATTCTCAACCCGACCTAGCAGGAAAATGCTGATATCAAAGGAAAGGCACAGCTCCTCTGGTGTTAGGTGTTAGGACTGTAAGACACAGCTTACTGCAGTATAAGGCAAGCATTTCAGAAAGTTATTCTGGGATTAATTTATCTTTGTAACCCTAAAATAGTCTGGTTTGCAGTACTCTGCACAGAATTTCTGGACCATCTTTGCACTTACTCCCACCTATCACTGCTTGCTCTGTTCACTCATATTCCATCTTCCTGGTCCAACTCTGAACTCTCTTCTCCCTCATCTTCCCCAGGAACCAAAAAAAGGACCCAAGCTGCATACTTGAAGCGCACTGATACTCCCCAAGAAAGAGGGATGGTAAACAAATATAACTGGATATGACAGAAGAGGAAAACATGTTCTAAATTGGAAAGAAACTTGCAATTTATAAGGCTAGGAATGATTTTTTTTTCTAGGTAGAGAGGCACAGCTGCTAGAAAAAATTGGTAAGCTTTGTGACCCACAGGCCTATCCCCAGATATCCAACAGGGATGAAGACGCAGCTGCATTTTACCTAAGTTCTATGTTTGGGACATATAAAGCTTGGCAGATTAGAATCTTAGATGTGCCCTTGAGCACAGGATACACTGATTTCTCCCATGATTGCACTTGTTAAGCCACACTGGCCAACATGACGCCCCTACTCACCACCTTTTAAGTAGGAAAATTCCCTTGAGGTCACGGCAGAGGCAAAGTTCCTCGGAATCTTGCTACATGCTCATTAGGGTCCGTAGAAATGTTTCATGTCCTTGTACCTACCCCACAGTTCAAACTGCACCCAGAGATGGTCAAACACACAAGCTCACTTCACCCTGTTGCATTGGGTGTCCCTAAATTACCCTGCTGCTGCTTGTAGAGCATTGCAAACCTGCGTTCCAGCAGCAGGATGGCACACAGGGCGTGTGCCACCTCCTTGCAGTCTGCCAGGCATAATCCGTCCCTGGTTTTAAGGCGCAGATACAAATCTGCTCACAAGAAAACATTGCTGCCTGCTGGTGTTCCTGCTATCCCTAGCTTTTGCTGCAGTCCTGCTCCTGGAAGCCAGTCCTCTCAACTCTGCTTGTATAGCTCCATATGAAAGTAGCTCTAAGGCACTGATGAAGGCTCTCAACTCACAGGACTGCTTTCACGCTGGAATCTGTTAGAGATTGCTCCCAACAGTTGCACAGCCAATGACAATGTGTGGAAGGTGCAACGGTTCCGCAAGATCCAGCACAGTGTGTTTGCAAACAACTGAAAGCTGGGCACGTCAGCACAACACAAATCTGCCTGCACAACTGTGGGTTGAGTCTGATGACCAAAACTCACACCTTCAGCTCCACAGCAGATATCTAGCTCTGATCTCATTTATTCTGGGATTAATTAGGAGCAACATCTCCTGTAGGTGCTGCTTTCAGAGGTTAAAGCTAGTATAAAGGAAAGAGAGTCAGGACCAAGGAATCTATCAGGCTTTATCTTGTGAGCACAAGTACTTAGCAGCAGCTTCTACCCACTGTGAGTTTACTTATTAGCAAAAATAGGTCTTACCACCAGCATGTGCTGAGACTCAGGGATGTGGGAGGGCAGACTCACTTCCTGGAATACAGTCAGCATTTCCTGAATTCAACTTGTTCGTGGGCCAAAAATAACTGCATTTCAAGTGAGCTTCTACTCTCAGCTATTGAAAACTGCCTATTTTTCCATTTACTGCAAAGTAAGATTGGACACAAGCTTTTCACAAAAAAAAAAAGTTAATTCTTCTTTAGTTATTGAGGAGACATTTGAAGAGAAAGACATGGGCAATGGCACTGCAAACACTGTCACCAAACCTGGCAGGAAGTCAGGTGAATTTATTCTCCCAAGTGTCTGACTTCACATCCTTAGAGGAAAAAAACCCCAAAATCTACCCCTCAAAACCCAAAGAAACAACAATACCAATTAAAAAAGGCGCTTCACTGTTGCTTGAAAACTGCAGTTTGCACTTCTACCAGAAATTTTTTGTGCACAGAAGACACTGGGCAAGGTAAAAGGGTGAAAGCAAGCAGGGAGAGACTGTAGAGCCTGTAGTTCTTGGTCTTATGTCAGCCTGCCATGCAAATGGGTTTTTCTGCTTCTGATAAAGCTCCAAATTTCCACAAACTATTCTGAAGCCTTCCAGCAACTGCGGTTAATTAACCACAACTGCTTACTGTTTTTGAAGGCTGTTGCTTCTTGCTTTGGAAACAATGTCAATTATACCAGGTGTCAAAGAATTTTCAAAACCACACTATATGACACCTTTCTGTGCTATTTAGTAATAAATTGCATGGGATGGAGACCATTAGACAAACTGGTATCATTTCTGGGAGCAATTCCAGCCAGTTCCACCAGACAATCATTTTGTTACTATTATTTCTCACATTAATAACAAAAAGTAAGGCTTTGCCTAAGCAGGCAAACAAGCTACAGGTTTACTCTTACCACAATACACATGAAAAAGGATATCTTTGTGTGGAGACGTGTTAAAAATTTACTAAGAAGCAGACAGCGTTATCATGATAAATTTATTGAAGGTGGAATGGAGAAAGACATTTTGGTTAGGAACACTGACCCAAAAAACAACCAACCAACCAACCCACCAAAAACCCCAACCATATAAAATACATCACTTCAGGTTAAAATTATTTTGGGGATCAGTTAGTAACTATTAAGGTTAAATAAAAATTGCATGTATACATTACAAAAAGATACGGCAAAGCTTTTTACATCTTGAGTACTTCCTTAAATAATAAATATTTATATACAGCAGTAGAGGTAAAGTCCTCCCAAAAGGGGCTTTTGAACATGCACGCAGTACAGCTGCAAATAGCAGAATAAATTGTGTGAGTGGAAAGGGCACGAGTTGAAACAAGGGGAAAGCTGAAGGGGGAGCTTCTGATCACTGGTTACCAGTGTCAAACCTTCATGATTCTTTACATGTACCAGGCTCAAAATGAACTAAAATGGCTTTCAACTTGCATGAACAACCATGTGATGGTTTTGGCCAAATTTAGGGGAAATGTCTGAGGGGAACATCTCCTACAAAGGAGATGCCACCCCTCCCCCCCTTATCAGGTTCGGGGAAAAAAGAAAATTCTCCTCGGAGGAAGGTGAAAGAGAAGATGAAACTATTTATTTAACAGACAGGTTACAAGTAATAACAAAACCTCTCACTGAGGGGAGAGAACCTGAAAGATTTGAAAGTCCTTCTGTGGGTGCGGTTTCCCCTTCTCTCCTGTGAAGCTGGAATCGGAGCTGGCCGGCACGGGGTGCGGGGGCCCCCGAAGACGGTGGAGCTCAATGGGACACTGATGCTCCTGATATTTTTGGCAACAGGATTCTGTAAGTCAGCAAGCTGGTCTTCTTCAAGGATTATAGCAGGATGGCATCCCTCAAACTGCTGGCATGCCTTCCCTTCTCAGTAGTAGTTCTCTCAGTAGTAGGCCCACCTGGGCTCTTCTCCTCTCTCTTATGTGTTACCTCCCCGAGGGTCAGCTGGTCTCTGACCCTTAGTGGAAACACCTGGTTCAACACAGCTGTAACTCATCAAGGTCAAGTCTGCCTTGTGTCCAGTACAGTTCTTCTTTCAAGCATAAGTTATGTACA
>WEIT01031798.1:13848-33761 GCA_013389985.1 Dryoscopus gambensis | reverse complement strand
AAAAAGAAAATTCTCCTCGGAGGAAGGTGAAAGAGAAGATGAAACTATTTATTTAACAGATAGGTTAGGAGTAATAACAAAACCTCCCAGTGAGGGGAGGGAACCTGAAAGATTTGAAAGTCCTTCTGTGGGTGCAGTTTCCCCTTCTCTCCCATGAAGCTGAAATTGGAGCTGGCCGGCACAGGGCGTGGGGGCCCCCTGAAGACGGGGGAGCTCAGTGGGTCTCTGATGCTCCTGGTATTTTTGGCAACAGGATTCTGTAAGTCAGCAAGCTGGTCTTCTTCAAGGATTATAGCAGGATGGCATTCCTCAAACTGCTGGCATGCCTTCCCTTCTCAGTAGTAGTTCTCTCAGTAGTAGTCCCTCCTGGGCTCTTCTCCTCTCTCTTATGTGTTACCTCCCCGAGGGTCAGCTGGTCTCTGACCCTTAGTGGAAACACCTGGTTCGACACAGCTGTAACTCATCAAAGTCAAGTCTGCCTTGTGTCCAGTACAGTTCTTCTTTCAAGCATAAGTTATATACAATTTAGAAGCACAGAAGAACACAGGAATCATGGTTAAGTGGGGGCTGAATAATGTGGGATATAGCACAAATCACCCCATGACAAACCAGCATGTAAACATAATGAAAAACACTCCATAGCTTGATGTTCTGAAAACATTAATGCATGGTGTTTTTCTTTTTGATTCTTTCTGAGCTTCATTATATATATGAGCTCAGTTTTCAAGTTTTTGTTCTAGTCTCAAGCAACCTGAAGACATACTATTGTTCCTTAGAAATGAGTGGGAGTAAGCCAACATTCTTAGAAAACAAACCCACTGCTAACAGCCGCTTTGTTCCAGTGCAACAACAAGCTGAAATGTAGTTTTAGCACAAAGTGAACCACTGTCAGGAGATGATCAGTTTGCCAGGCATCTGCTAACTCTAGGACATAGCTTTGCCTGGAGTATTGAGTTCCTGTTGGAGAACCAAGACTGGAAAAGATAAACTTCCATCCATCTGGGTCTGCTGAATGATGAAGTTTTTTTCTGACTGTAAAAGTGTAAAAGTGATTAAAAAGTGCATAGAAAGCTGATCAGTTTTTGATTTGTCCACATTCATGCAAATATATATACAACTTTGTAAATCGTTAAATCGTTAAATATCAACTACAAAGAGGGCTTGGTGTGTTAGTAGGGCATTGTTTTTTAAAACCAAATACAAAACAATTAAAAAGATTTTGTCCATGATTTGGCCTACTTGTCTTCCCATAGTAGCACTGGAAAGGGAGGCTGTCTTTTCTGATGAAAGAAAAATAGCTGGAAACAGTTCAGCTTGTCTTCAAAGTGCTTCTGACAACTTAATTGCTTGTGGAAGACCTTCAAGAGAAAAAGTAGCACCTCCTTCACCGTTCGTAGCACCTCCGAATTCTACCGTTTCTCTTCCGTATTTGGTTGGCCAACACTGATATTACTTGCTTTTGATTTAAGATCTGAAACAAAAGAGTAAGAAAAGCACAGAGGTAAATTACTATGTCTTTTCTTCTAGAAATTGAACTAGCTATATAAGAATACTGCAAGCTTTAAATACTAATGAGGTGTGAAGATGCACCAAGACACTGTCATGTGACTCATAACAATCCAGTTAGAGCAGGTACATGACCCATGGTATCTGATAGCCACTAAACATTTTACCCAAATTATCTGTTTATGATTAGGCACGTTCTTCTGCAACTGGAGCATGGTTAGATCATTTGTTACTGCTAGCCACCTGCTAAGCAGCTGGCAACCCGTGAAGTTGTTCTGACTCCATGACTTTGGATCACAGAACCAGGCAATTAAGACACTATTTCTATGCAACTGTTTTATGTCTGTGATCTCAGTATCAGCTGTGCATCACACATGCATGTGCTGCTGCTGCTATTTCTTCCACACAGTAATGCCAGGTGCTTTTGGAGTTTTCTCTTTTGAGGATTGAAAATACAGCTCGTATTTGACAAGCAAGGAGACTGAAAGCAAAGGGAAGTTGCAGTGCAGGAAGTTCAAGACTACATGCCCAGCCTAACCCATCACGTGCAATATCCTTCAGCCTCTAACCAGGCTGATTTCCAATAAAGCACACATAAGCCCACTTACATTGGTGTTTCCATCTTGTTGCACACAGCAGCTCTCTAAGGGGAGCCACATGGATATGCCAAGGCACTATGCTCTTTGGTCTTTGCTCCCATTTTGATAGCCCTACCTGTCCCTTCCACTAATCTCTAGCTCAGCATCACTCCAACCTAGGATAAGATGTCAGGAGATGGTCTACGAGAGCAGCGTATGGTGACATATGGTACTCAACTCTGTAGACAATGAGAAAAAGAATGTTGCCCCTAGTCTGGTTATCGCAGGTTCCTGGATAGGCCTGAAGTATTTTAAGATTTGTATATTTGAAATCCAAGCAGGTTTACTGCTTTTCCTGGGTGATGATACTAAAGAACACAATCAAAAAGCCAGTTGTGGGTGCGTTTGTGCGCTGTTTCCTTGTGTCTGTGCAGTGAGAGGGTCCGAACATGAAACAGGGTTCTTTCATTTTACAGCTGCAGGGATAAGCATCGGGTTTCATAGCCCATCCCCAAAACACGCAAAATGTTCTGTTCTCACACGGTTTGCAAACAGCACCAAAGCAAGCCCAGCCACATCTGGTGCCTCAGCATGACATAAAAACAGACCAGTTGAAGATGATAAACCTTTAAGGGTGACGCAGGAGCACAGTTCAGCCCAGCAAAGCAGCACGTCACGTGGACCAGGAATAAAACACTGACTTACTTCATTTTTAACTAACAGGATCTGACTCAGTTATTACGACATACCACAGCTTCCTCTGCGGCTGTAGTTCCCTTTTTTCGTGACAGCTTCATCAGCAGTTTTGTCTGCATCACAGACTCAGGTTTTTTGTACTCAGTCCTAAATCCCTCCCACCCTTCCATTCACCCATGTTTCTTCACATTTGGAGATTTTTTTCCCCCCTCTTTTCAACATTGTCTTCAGCAAATACCAGAATTTTTAGATGTGATTGCTTGGCTGGTAATTCAACAGAAGTATCAAACGTGGCAGAACAAAACACTCTGGAGCAGTAAGGTACCACCTCCTTTCACATGGCTATGCATTTTGAGAATCTTTAAATGGATTATCTGCACCAGCAGACTCCTAAATGGGTGTGCACAAGGCAATCCATTGTGGTGCAGGAAAAAAATATTTTTGTACCAGTAATCAAATTTAAAAATAAAACTACTATTTACTTCATCGTTATAATTTCTTAATTTTTATTTTGTGCATGTTTTATATTGTATGTAATATTTGAATATGGTAATAATTGTATATAACTTATAAATATACATAAAATGAGTATGCACGTTCAAAGTATTTTACTGATGTGGTAGACAATCGCAAAAAGTTTGGTGACCACTCATCTACAATACAAAAGGCAGAAACTAGTATGAGATGCTCACAGTTACACCACTCAAGTAAGGACTGTATGACAGACAAAACAACATTTTTCCTTTTTCTTCCGAGAAAGGAAAACTATTCACAGTCAACCTCTGTGTCAGTCAGCACACTCTCCCATTACACAGAGAGCTTCGCCCTCACATACCTTCTTTACTGCAGCTGAAAGAGTTGTTCAGGTGCTCCCCATTTCCACCTTCTGCATCCTGGGTCACTTCTGCAAGGACAAAGGCAATACTCAGACAATCCTGGACCTCACAACACTGACTCTCTGGCCCATTTGGAGATAGAATAATCTGACTGAGATTTGGGCCATTTGTTTGGCAACAATAGTAACCCTGATCAACATGCCCCATTCCCATGGGATCACCATCCAACACCTCCCTCCTCTCCTCTATTCCTGACTCTGTATTGTCCCCATGATCCCTTACACACCCTGTAAAGGCCAAGCACAGGAGGCGCTCAGCGCTCGTGGTGCCATTCATTAGGTGGCATTAGGCAAAAGTCACAATGAGCAAAGGCTGCTCCACAGTGCAGGTACTTACCTCCTTCGTTTACGGCACAGCCATCTGCATGGTTGGCCGGCACTCTGCTGTTCTTCTTTAAGGTGTCTGAAGAGAGATAAGAAGACAAATACAGTCCCCTGCCTTGCTCAGCTTCAAGGTATGGCTCTATTGCATTAGACTGAGCTGCTAGTTACAGCTCTACATGTATACACAATATAAAAAAGCTACTGGAGAACATCCGAAGGAGGGTCATGAGGAGGGTGAAGGGTCTGAAGGGGAAATCTTACAAGGAGTGGCTGAAGCCTCTTGGTTTGTTCAGCCTGGAGAAGAGGAGACTGAAGAGAGACCTCACCGCAGTCTACAACTTCCTCGTGTGGGGAAGAGGAGAGACAGGTACGATCTCATCACTCTCATGGCCAGTGACAGGACTCAAGGAAATGGCCTGAAGCTGAGTCAGGGCAGGTTTAGGTCAGATATCAAGAAAAGGTTCTTCCCCCAGAGGGTGGTTGGGCACTGGAACAGGCTCCCCAGGGAAGTAGGCACAGCACCAAGCCTGACAGAGTTCAAGAAGTGTTTCAACAATGCTCTCAGGCACATGGTGTGATTATTGGGGTGTCATCTCCAGGAATGGGCTTGGAGTCCATGATCCTGATGCATCCCTTCTAACCCAGCAGATTCTATGAAGGGACCATGGCCAGTTTGCCTACTGGGTGAGTAGCACTGACTGCTCCATAGAACAGGTACTTACCTTCCTGATTTACACCATTCTTAAAGATCTGCTTGTCTTTCAGGGCACTGTCCTCCTCATTCAATTCTCTGTCTGAAAAGAGATCAGAGAACAACTACAGTCCCTCAGGAGCACACTCCATTGCTTCTCATGGCCCCTCTCCAGCACAGGCCACTGCTCTGTGCAGCCCAGGGCTCAGAGCACACCTTCTCCTCTGCAAGTTAAGTACTGCTGTGCCATCAGCAGAAGCCCTACTTGAAACTGCTTTGTACACACATTTCAGAGAACATCATAGCCTTGCCTACTATTTCCCATCCAGAGAGCAGTGACTGCCTGTTCCTTAGCGCTGCTGCGTGTACTGCACAGAGGTGCACTAACTCCCCTTCCTGATGTTCCCGTTCCATACTGCAACAAAAGAAAGTATTTTATTTTCTGCATCTCGTATCCAAACTGACAACCTTTATCTATGGACCTGATTTCTCTTTTGCCTGAACTGTGTGTTTCACTCCTTTCTACTCTAAGACAGCCATAAAATAACCTTATTTTCCTGTATCCATGTCTATGTATATGGAAATAGTTACACAAGTGATGAGACAATCCTGCAGTGCACCATCTTCACCATCAGCTACACAATCCCTATTTCTTCAGATGAAAAAAGCTGTTCTACACCCATTACAATTCATGCAGGAAGAATAAGCAGCAAACTCCAGGGGCCTCTGAGTTTTTCTGAGTTTCCTTTTCCTTATTGTAATCACTAGTGATTTTTTTCCTTTATAGGAAAGACTCCTGCTTTTTCCAATACCCTTATTATCAGCCACGTGTGGAAAATGGTGGAAGAGTTAGGGAGTGAATGAACCACTGGTGCAACAGACTGGGGAAAAAACTGACATTTTTTCTCCAGCTGAACAATAATGTTCAATTTCACTAGCCCTTTGGAGTTAAAAGAACTTCTAGAAAAAATGCAGGTCCCAGAACTTCCTTGAAATTTACACTGACTGGCCTAAGAAAACAAAACTGGAGCTTTGCTTAGCTGCCTGGTGAATGCAGTCAAAAGTCTCCTACAGCATAAAGCAGATGGAAGATACAGCAGGTTTTTTTCCTCAGAGAAGCACATTTCTGGCTGAAATATCTCCCAAATACGAATTTTGCAAGTTGGTAAGCATCCCATCTCTAAATTGGTGTGCTGAGGCTCATATCTATTTGGCACCAAAACAAAGCTTTGAAGCCACAGAATTTTATTGTCTAAGGCCCTGTTTGAGGGTTTCTTTCCAGCAGAAAGCAAAGACCACCTACCCATGATGACATCCTATAGAAATACCCTTGGTACTCTTTTGCATGCAAATAAAAGGTAACATTAGACAAAAGGGTAATTTGCTTATTTACTGTAAAAAGGGGTTCTTTCTTCCATGCTTAGTTCTTTTTCCCACAGAGGGTAAAACGATTTGCAAACACAGTAAACAGCATCATTCTCATCAAGAGGGAAGGTGAAGCCCCAAGAAGGTATTTGCTCTGTGCTGTTTACCAAACACAGGCTCCAGGTCTTTCTGACTTCTCTTCTAGTGATCTACCCATCAACATTTACTGTTCCTAAGGCAACAGATTCTTCTAGGCCAACAGGGGAATGGTAAACTCCATACTGAGAACATGCTAATATGGACTGGACTACAAAAGGCCATGTGCAAAATTTCTTTCCCCTTTCACGTTTCTGTGGTTTAGGGCTCCATCTCTCTTGTTACCTGCTTCAGGCTCTTCACTCTCACAATGAACAGGTAGTGAACGTGCACCTGCAAGAAAACAGAAATCCTTTTTCAGAAATGTGTATGGAGGTAGCACAATAGTCTGCAAAATATGCAACTTAGCCTTAAAGCAACTTCATTACAACACTTTTAACAGATATTCCTGAGAACCAGTACATTATGCCACTTTAAGGACTCACAATTAATTTCAACTTCAACTTCCCTCCAGTAACCACTTAAGGTCCCAGACCACGGCCAACATTGTTTATATTTATGCCTACAAGTTTACAAAAGTCTTGCTGAAGTAGATCTACTGATAAAGCTGCATAACTCTGCCATAAAAAGCCAGAGAGCTGAGAAGAGAATCTGCATCTACTTTATTTTCCTTCATGTTTGTGTTGCAATAACACCGTAACTTTAAACCCTTCTTCTTTGTGTCCCTAAAGAATCTTTAATAGAAGCATTCTAAAGCAAGTTTAAGTGCAGTACCAAAATAAGGTTTTTTAGGGCAGTTTATTGGGGTTTTTTTCCTACCCATCCTTCTCCTTTTTTCACCTTCAGATTCATCCATAGTCTTGACTTTAGTGGTCTCTGAACCATGGGCTAGAACCATAGCCCACATGTAGGCACTGTGAGCTCAACACCAGAACACTCTGAGAGGGCACTGAGCCTGCACCTGGTGGCAGGAGCTTTAGCCATTTCCCACTGAAATGCTGTTTGGCCTGGTAACAGAATATTTTTTAAGAATCTTCCCCTGCTCTCCCCAGTCTGCTTGACTGCCTTGGGGGTTAATTTAGTTTGGTTCCTAAAAACAGACCACAGTCCTGGCAACAAGACTCATATGTTAAAGATAGAACATGATAGCCAAATTCACCCTTATGAAAGGAGCACAGACTAAAGTTGTCCCCTTCCTTAGCTGCTCACTATATAGAGTGATTTCCACACCCCAAAACACAAGAAGCCAGAGAACAGAACAATCTTGCTGCAAATTAAGGAAGTAAAAAAATCCAAAACCACTCCAACAAAACACTAAGAAAAAACAAAAAATCCACAAACCCACAAAACCAAAAAACCCTCAATGGAGATTAGAATGGATAGCAGAAGTCCAGATGGAGATCTGGACAGGAAGAGAGGAATGATAGATTGCCCTACAGTGTGCACTTTTTCAGCCCTCATCCTGAGGCCAGCCCCAGTTCTCCATTGTTAGAAAGGTAATTCACTTCCAAAGACAGATGCTGACCAGGAAAAGCTCAGCCCGCTCACTGTCAGTAACTTTGCCAGCCCCACCAACACATTCACTACGTGCAGGACCCTATAATCACCCAATATTGGACCTCAGCTGAGATTTTGAGTCTGCATGTGCACACACTGAAAACCAATTCAAAAGCTCGGACCCACAAGAAAGGAAAGAGCAAATCAGACTCCCTGCGCCAACCAACAGCAGATATTTAGAAACATTAATATCCTAAAAGACAGGTTTCTTACCTCCCTCTGAGTGAGGCTGTTGTTGGCTGTCCCCAGGGAAAAGTTGCTCACGTTCTCCTACAAAGAAACATATTTGTTTTAGAAAGTATGTATTAATGACCTGCAAAAAATAACTACACTCAAAGAAAAGTTACTCCTTTATTTCTCCAATGAAAGACTACACTGACACAGAATAAAAACTGACAAGCCCAGACCAAGCAGCAGTCTGATTTCCACACATTTGTGACACTGTCTTACCTGAGCCATCTACTGGACTGTTCTGAGCACTCTGTCTTCTTCCTCCCAGGTTAATTATACCTGCACACAAACAAATAGAATACCTGGAGAAATGGCTCAGAAATAAAGTTTTGTGCCTTTGGAAACTTGTTGACACCCTCCATCCATTCCATCCCCTTCTCCCACCCCCAAACGAAAAAAAAATACACTTCACTGAGAACACACAACTGAATATTTGACTTCGAGAAAGAACAAAGAATGAAATACTGTTTTGAGGGAAAGACAATCAGTAAGAGATCAACAGAATGGGTCTCCTGCGACAGCAAGTCAGAACACATCTAATCAAATCTAAGGTAGAGCTTAACAATTTCTGATTCTGAGTCTTGTACTTACATCAGCAAATCTCTTCTGCTGTTTGATTATACCTGTGCAATGCTTATCCTTCCAATGTATAACAGATTTATTTTCTTGCACATACAAACCCTCACTGTTTCAAGGGAAGTAACTGAATTGTTTTGATTCTAACTGCTGGTCAGTTTTGAGTGACATTCTTTGTGTGTTATCACCAAGAGCAGTGTTGTTTAACACCACCAACGTGAATAAGGACACAGAAGGCATTTTCAGAAAGTTTGCAGATGACATCAAACTGGGGAGAGTAGGAACATGCTGGAAGGCAGGGTTGCCACTCCAGTTGACTTCAACAACCTGGAGAAACATCCTGGTAGAAAAGATGTGATATTCAAAGGCAAACAAAGTCCTGAATCTCTTGAAGTCACCCCATGGACCACTACAGGCTGGGCTCCGCCTGGCTAGGGAAACAGCTCTGTGGGAAAGGACCTGAAAGCATGAACAAGCTGAACATCAGTCAAAAAAACGTGCCCTTGCAGTAGAAGGCTTCCAAATACTGGGCTGTGTTAGCAGAAGTGCAGTCAGCCCATCAACACAAATAATTCCTCCTCTCTATTCAATATTTGTGACACCACGTGGAGTACTCTCTCTAGTTTTAGTCTCCCAGTTAATGTAAAAAAACCAACTTTCTGAAGTTAGTCCAGCAAATGTCCCCCAAGATGTCTAGGGGCAGGAGCTGTGCAAGGAGGTGCGGAGAGAATTGGGTTTGTGCAGCCTCAAGAAGAAGGCTAAGAGAATGCTGGCTAACTGCAGTCTACAACTAACTACAGAAAACAAAGGAAACCCCTCTCAGAAGTACAGAACCTAAAACCAGGAGGCAATGGCCAGAAGTTGCCAAAGGGCAATCCCTAAGAGAAATAAGGAAAATATCCTTTCCTACAAGAGTGATTCAGCACTTAAACACATGCTGAAAGAGGCTGGGGAATTTCCATCCTTGGAACTATTCAAAGTTGGACTGGACATGGCCTTAAGCAACCTGACCTAACTTTGAAGTTGGTCATGTTTGAGCAGCAAGTTGGATGAAACTTCCAGAGATGTCTTCCCACCTAGTTTATTTTATGATTCCATGCCTGCAGAAACTAAATGGACAATGAACAGGAAAGCATAAGGTCCACATGCAATATATATCTTTTTATGTCCTGATCAGAAACTCCCTCCAGAATATCATCAATTAGTCCTTCCCAGATGGGAGATGCACCCAGTACTCTTCACCCTGCCGCCACCTCCAAGTGGCAGCCCCATCTGGAAGTCAACACGAATTTTCCATGCAGAGCATGAATAGGATGACAAAATGTATTCCTGTTTTGGACTCTCCAACACAAAGAGAAAAGATGGTGTGCCCCCGTTTTCAAACCGAAAGACGATTTGACACAGAAATCCAAAAATGTGGCAGAAAAAGATACACAGTGATAGCCTATAATTACCATTTCGGATTAAACTGTCAGACTTTAAAAAAAGATACTTGAATTCAGTGTAGGGATGGATCGAAAAACAAACACAGAACTCTGAGATGATGGCAATACAGGCTGACAGGAGGCACAGAAGGTCTCATTTATCAGTTGACCACACTGAGCGTTCAGATTAGGCTCAGCATATGATATTCAGCCCTGGTACAAGCCTGTCCCAACAGTAAATGTGATCTTGAGGGCAGCTTTATGATGCTCTCAAAAAATGCTGTGAAAAAACACTCAGGTAGGAATGGGAGAGGCTACAAACACTTGGTAAGTAGAAACACACAGTAAATCAAACACCTAGTCTGAAGGAGAAATATGCAAATGCCAGCTTGCTGTGTTTCCTAGGACTCAGAGCCCAGTGTCAGAATGCAAGTTCAGTACATTATTTCCTTCAAATATATTAGTCTTTGCCTAAATTGGACTTGTTTCTTCTACTGTTTTTACAAAACATCCAGTGGTCAGAAATTTTCATACATTCTACAGAACCTTAGATGAGCATAATCTTGAAGCACATAAAGCTGTTAGGAAGTGTTATACGTACCTTTCCAGACCAGGAATAGTAGGATTCCTACAGCTGCAATAAAGGCTACAGCTCCAATAAGAGCATTTCTGTTTCGTTTGTCAGAACTCCCTCCTTTAAAAAAAACCAAACAAACCAAAAAAGACTGGTTAGTTAAAAAGCAACGGTATGATACAGTAGCTCAGTAGAAATACAACCCCAAATGTGTTTTATAGTTATTTTTAAAAAAGTAATCTCAATAAATGAATGCACCAGAGTCAGTTATTAGCAAAACCCTAAGCCATCTCCAGGACAGTTACATGCTAAGTACCTCATTTCAGTGAAGGCACATCACCACTTGAAAGGCAATGGCTATTCCAGTTCTTGGCCTATGAAAGGCTGAGCCAGATTTCAAACAAATGAAATTTCAGCAAATGTCTTGTATCAGGTTTGCATTGCAAGGTTTTGATGGTTTCTGTGAGAAGATGCCAGAAGCTGCCCCCATGTCAGATGGAGCCAATGCCAGCTGGCTCCAAGCTGGATCTGCTGCTGGTCAAAACAGAGCCCATCAGCAACTGTGGTAGTGTCTCTGGGATAATGCCTCTAAGAAAGGCAAAGAATTGCTGGACAACAACAGCAAGGGTGAGAGAGGAGTGACAACAGGCGAGAGAATCTGCCCAACAGACATCAGTGTAGAAGGAGGGGCAGGAGGTGATCCAGGTGCTAGATTAGAGATTGCCCCTGCAGCCCATGGAATGCCTCCCACTGAAGCAGGTGGATGCCTGAAGGAGGCTGTGACCCCATGGGAAGCCCACGCTGAAGCCGACTCCTGGCAGGACCTGCAGCCCCATGGAGAGAGGAGCCCATGCTGGAGCAGGTGTGCTGGCAGGACTTGGGACCCTGGGGAGGACCCACACTGGAGCGGGTTCATTAAGAACTGTGGCCTGTGGGAGGGACCCCATGCTGGTTCCGGGAAGAGTGTGAAGAGTCCTGCCCCTGAGGAGGAAGGACAATGCGCAATGAGCTGACTACTGACTGCAACCACCATTCTCCCTCCCCCTGAGCTGCTCAGGAGACTAGGTAATGATTTCTGGAGTGAAGCTGAGTCTGGGAAGAAAGGAGGGGTTCGGGGGAGGTGTTTTAGATTTGCTCGTTTCTCATTATCCTGCTCTGATTTTGATTGGCAATAAATTAAATTCATTTTTCCAAAGTCGAGTCTGTTTTGCCTGTGACAGTAATGGCTGAATGATCTCTCTCTGTTCTTACCTCAACCCATGAAGCTTTTGTCATATTTTCTTCACCCTGCCCCACAGAGGAGAGGGAGTGACAGAGCAGCCTGAAAGGCACCTCACAGCCAGCCAAGGTCAACCCACCACATGCCTCATTTCTAACAAGTTTCAAATACACAACTCCAGTAAAGGAAAAATTCAATACTAGTAAACCATGACATATACTTCTGCACAGAAATGAGAAATTTTGTCAATTAGGGACTGCCTTACTGTAAGAAACAAAGCCCACTCCTCTTTTTGAGGTTTTATAAATTTAATAGGGGACCAAGGTCACTTAAAGCAAATAGCTCTGGGTGCACAGCTCATAGCCAGAGGCACACACACACAAACTTCCCCGTTATATGCTTTAACATTATGCATATTAATAAAGCACGATGCATATGCACAGTTTTTCTGACAACTAATTAACATTTTTTAGAAGGGATTAACATAGTTCCTTCCCCCATTTGCCTTTTTAGAGCATGCATATTATGATTGTGAGAGTCTTCTTCGATAAAGGCTTAGGTCTTCCTCACATCTTGAACTTTTCAACTTTGCCTTTGGAGCATGTGCAGTTACAGTGTTCCTAGGTCTTTCTGGATCCAACCGGTTTAAATTTACTTTGTGACTAACTGGCTTCACTTTTGCCAACTTCTCATTAGTACATCCTGCTGCTTCCCAATATAGCTATACTTGTCTATTTTTGACATTATTCACCTGGCGAGTTTCTGTTTATTTAAGCATTAAGTGATTAGTTAACCATATACCAGCTATTAGGTTGTATAGAAAGTTATGATTCAGGTTATATTGGTATTTAACTCAAGCTGCAAAAGCATCTTGTAACTTTGACCCCAGTTATGTTAACTAGTTAATATCTGCATAACAAAGTTATTCTTAACATGTTTGCACATAATATTTCCTAACATATTCTGATACGTAATATTTCTTACGTTTCGCTACCCACAAAAGCCAATGCTATAATAGCTGTTTATCACACACACCCTACAAACCAGATGGTTCCAAACATGTCCTCACTCTGTGTTTAAAAAAACCCTAAAAATGCAAGCCTCAAGCTGAAGGCTGTCCCAAAGCAATAAGCAAAAGGAGGAAAACTCTCTTTTCTACTTTTTATACCTCTCTATGAAGAAGGAAAGAAGTATGCTCATTGACTCATGCACATGCTAGATGAGAAATTATTTTACCTAATGGCTGCTAGATGACTCACTCGAAATGGCTCAACAGTTTCACTCCAATTCATGGAGAGCAGTACAAAGAGGAAAAGTCATTAGCATTAATTACGTAAAGCCAGAAGGTTCGGAAGAGATCTTCTAAGACCTTCTAATCTTTATTATTACTCAATCAAGTCATAGCTAAAGGTTTTATTTTGTGAAGATCCCTGCAAAAAGTATCTTTTTAGGGGGATCAAACTGTCAACCTGATACTTTTC
Source organism: Dryoscopus gambensis (assembly GCA_013389985.1). Lineage (NCBI taxonomy): Eukaryota > Metazoa > Chordata > Aves > Passeriformes > Malaconotidae > Dryoscopus > Dryoscopus gambensis. The sequence goes on along the minus strand of WEIT01031798.1, from coordinate 20,548 downwards.
ACAAACTTTATACACAGTTTTAGCAGACAAATCACTTCTGATGCTTTTTATTCTTTAAATTCAACTTCCCAGGAAGTCAGGAGAAATCTTACAAAGGCCATGCTGCTTCCCCCAACCAAGCCTCTCAGACCTGTGTTTGCAACATGACACATTCATTACCTGTTTCATCCGGAACGCATTGAATCAAAGAGATTTCAGAGCTCCTTTTCGTTTGTGAGAATTTAATGATACATGTAGCATTTGTGGTAGTATCAACATCCTTCAAAGGGATGGAAAGCTCCTGCTTCTGATAACTCTGTGTATTGCTCCTCAGCTTCCAAGTGTAATTCAGAGGCCTCTGGAAGTTTGCTGTACAGTTTAACACAAGTTTATGATTGCTGGTGTTGCAACTTATTTTAGGTTCTGGAAGGGGATCTAGGAGGAGAGAAAACATTCTGTAGTTATAAGCTATATAGAATTTCAGTACAGGACAAGGGCTGGAGCAACAAAAGCAGCAGGAGAATCCACAGACAAAAGCGTGGGGGAGTGTGCACACGTGGATGAGACAGGAATGTATTTCTGAAAGTGACCTGTGAACCACCTGTCTGTGGTTCTCCCATGCCTAGTCCAAGCGTCCTCATGATTCACTGTCCATAGGACTACTAGACACACTGGTCATATGTATTTCCCAAAGACTACTAGTGAGGCTGAGTAGATCTGCACAGGATGATGCCACAGATATTCAAGCACGTGTAATATGCCTGCAGGAACATCTTTAATAGGTACATAATGTTGATTACCTGGTCAGATTGCTCCCAAAGTTTGACTGTCTACCTGCAAGTGCAGTGTGCCATCTACACACATTCTAGAAGTCATTCCAAGGTTGAGTAATGGTGGGCACATAAATGAGATGCCACCTTTGAAAATTTGCTCAAAGTGCCTAAGCAAGTTAAAATTGAGACAAAGAACAGCCCGCTCTGTTTCTGTTTGCTTCCCTGACAAATATACAATCCCCTTTCTAGACATTTTAAAGCGAATAAAGTGGTTCACATTCTTTATGCAGTTCTTCCACTACTTACCTAACACAACAAGTACGAAGTTTAAGGAGCGATCTCTTGCAGAATCCCAGTACTGTAACTCGTATGTGCCAGCATCATCCTTCTCCAAGTTAACTATAGTCAAGGACCCACTCTCCATAAGCACACTCCTGTTGCGGAGAGGACCAAAATACGTTGGTTCGTTTTGCCCTTCCCATTCAGCCACCTTATCCTTGTTTTTCTTCCAGATAGGTTCCACTGGTTTTCGGTCTACTTTTACTGGAAAAGTAAAATTTTCTCCCACGATGCCAAACACGTCCTCACAGTGGATGTGTGCTATAAGGGGGGAAAAAAGAAAAAGTTGCTTTGACAATCATTTTATAAAACACTTCTTGACTAATGCCATATGCAATATCAGATACATTCAAATGTAGGTTAGAAGCACATCACAAAGTTGCAAACTAAGGCATGCATCACTTAGGAATTACCCAAACCCAGGCTGTCAGCACAACTGTATGACAGGCACAGCAAAGGAATCCAGTTACCATATTCTGGTCCCAGGCAGAATCACTGCCCTGATGATCTTCCCTATCCTAAGCCCCTATATTCTCAGTACTTTCCCCCTGTTCACTTGAATTAGGCCTCCTGCCCATGATCTGGTGAAAAATATTGAATGAAGAATTGTCACCAGCAAATTCTGTTTTAACATCTTGTTGCAGAACACCCAGACTGAAGTTCCTGCTGATCAAATAAACCGCAATTTTTCCAGCATCAATATTCACAGTTAGGAAAAAGCTTCTCACAGTTCTCACACAAAACTGCTACTGAGTTCAAAGTACCTGCTCTGAAATCATGGGGATATTAGGAATTTCCTTTTAAATGTCACTTAAATAAGTTTATTTCACAGCCAATACATGTGCAACAGCATCCCAACCTCGTCAACGAGAATGACGCTATTCAGAAACCTCTACTGCTGTCAGTTTCGAGTCAGTTACATTCTGCTAAAAATGCCCATTTTTATTTATTTAAATGTTTATTTATTTAAATAAATAAAAAAACCACAACAGAGCAGAATAAGAGATTTTCCTTAATTTTCGTTGGAAACAGCTACATTTGTGAGGAAAAAACTCCTACTGGTCTAACAGACAAAATCCTGCCGTGGGGAAGGGATCACAACCTTTAAACCATCAGCATCTGTGTGTCCCTGCTTCAGTCCTCAGCAATCACATCCTGCTTCCAAATAGCTCCAAACGGCTCTGAAACAATTGCAAGATCCCTGCCATGGCACACAGGAACATAGACAAAAACACTTTGGTACTGAGTTCAAGTTACACTTGCATTTAGGAATCAATTTTGCTCCACAGTAGCTGGTAATTTTTTACTACTACACTGAAGGAAGGGCATGGTTAAGATACAAATGAGGCCTCATATTAAGTCAAGGTTCCCAATCTGCACGATGTAAATCTTCCTTTTAAACAGTAACTGTGCATGGTGAAACAAATATTTCAGTATCTACTCCTCAAGCCAACTGGCTCCAAGTGACAGCTACTATTTTGGGTTTGATTTTTTTTTTATTTATTCCCAAATAGCATAAGTTTATGAACCCACGAATTCCTATACCATTCTGTGCTTCCCTTGCTTCTCATGTCATCATTGTATGCAAACTTACTACTGTTCCTCAACCAGTGCAGATACTACAGCTTTATCACACCAAAAAAGTCTTCCCTACACTGAGTATGAGTCCAGAAAACAAACTATAACCCATCTTTCTCCACATCTTATCTCCTTTCCATATGAAAGCAGACAGATCAGCTAGGCCTTCCTTTCCCACTGGCAAAGAACAGCGCTCATCAGCTCTTCTGCCACACCATAGAAACACAGACTTTCTCTGACAGGACACTGACGACAAGCAATAGAAATGCACTTCTGTGTGCCTGGGTAGAGAACTGCACACAGGTCTTCTCCACGCCTTGCTTTTTATGGAATATCCAATCTGTTTGCAATTTACCCGTTAAAGCACTCTTCTTGCTCCATTAGAGTTCCAGCTTCTTGTTGTCTGCACTTACATGGTGGCCTTTTCCAGGCACAGGAACTGTAATCAGGGTGAGCTATCAGCTCCCACATCTTTTCAACACAACCTACCCGCTTTCTTCGTATTCTACCCTGTTCAGACAGATCTAAACATTTCACTTGAGCATCTCTTTCCACCTATCTCAATTAACGATTTCCAGAAGAAAAAAGAATGCAGGAGCTCCAGAATTTGTGTCTGGAGACCACAGGATTGTAAGATGTTGAGTGGGGTGGAACGCTATTTTGATCTGATGAAGCCTGGAGTCTTGTTAGAGACTTTTGTTTCATAAAGACAATTTCCAGGAGCTAATATTCCTCAAGAAGTCACCTCTCACTGCCTAAGGACCTAGTGTATTCCTAGTATGGAGAAATACTCCCTGCTCTTCCCACTGTGAATTTCTACCTCTCACAGATACAACCAAGCTGTGGTGGCTTGACATGAGCATAAGCCAAACCACAGTGGCTGTTGACTAGAGCCTTCAGGAAGGACAGCACCTGGTTGCTGGGGACTAAAAACACAAGCAAGGACAGCCACCACTGCTCAGCCAACCACTATTAACTTCCTAAGCTTGGGTGTTGATCCAGGTAAATGCTCCATGTCTTTACTCTCTTTCAGTTAGTTGTAAGTGCTAGGCTGGAGTTATGAGAGCAAAATTTCTGCTTCTTCAAGCCCAGGAATGAGACTGAAGGAAAGCAGAGCTGAAAAAACCCCACATTTTCTCTCCACAGGTTCTACATAGCACGGGGGCACTGCTGTCTTCAGCACACTCTCTTCTTGCTGGCTGGAGAAAAAAAAGCTTGGCAGCAAGGAGCTGAAGAGCTCCTGCCCAAGGGCATTCAGGGCTCCCAGCAGCAGGACAATGAATGGTTATTCCTCAAGGATAACAGTCATCTTCTCCCATCTGAAAAAAATCCAGTCTCTGGTTTTATTTCCCTGCTTCACTTCCCTGCTAGTCTAGTAAAAACATGAAGAAGTCTCCAACTCAGTGCTGTCAGCTTCCTTTTTTCGAAGAAATCATACAGAAATGTTACATGAGGTCAAAACCATGCATCTTTGAGCTTCTGGAGAAAGCATGTGTCATCATGTTTTCTAAATTCCTAGGGAACCCTTCCCCATCTTTTCTATTTCATTTTGTATGGAAACATATTTCTCATTCCACAGTGGTGAGCAAAGAGGGAGAAGTGACAACCACCCTCTCAGACACTCTTTTTGGAAAGCTAGAACTGCCATTTCTTTTGTTTCTCTGCTTTCTCCCTCTCTTCTTATTGTAGCCTAATATTCCCAGATAAAGTTCACACAACAAAATAGTGCTGTGCTAAGGCCTCCAGTAGCCTCTACAGAAACCATCAGACTAACTGCTCCTGTATCTCCTAAAACCTACTCCAAATTCCTTCTTATGCCAAGTCTTTGTGCTCTTTCCTTCCAGTCAAATCACATGCTCAAAGTGTCACAGATAAAGAGGAGCTAACATTGTGTGGGCAAAACCCCTTCTGCAAACCCACCACCTCACCTTGTCTACATCATCTTCTGTTCCCACTTCTCCAGCAGCCAGACCCACACAACCCAGTGCTGTACTCAAGTTTTCATACTCCCCAGACTAATTCTGACTCTTTCAGCATTTTAGCAGGCTAAAGGTATCCATATTCAGTTCAGACTAAGTAGAACTTAATACTCCATTTATCAGCTATAAATGCCTCATTACTGTATTTGTCTATCTGGTTTGAATTTATTCACTATATTTCTTGGAGCTGATGTAAGGCCTAGATATTTTGGAGAATGTCTGTAAGTTAATCCCATTTTAGTTGTAATGTTTTCATTATTTTTTTTGGTCTCAAATACCTATTTGAAATGCACATAGGTATATATTAGTCTATACAGGCAGCACCTAGGCTCTCCTATTACCATTAAGACACTAACATTCCACCTGCTGAAACTGGGTGGAAAAGTCCTTACTGATTAGTTTATGGCAAGGAACTGTTTGCTTCAGGAGTAGGGCTTTTTAAATAGTATATTTTTGTTTAATTTGTTGTAACTTCTCAACTACCCCTCTCTTAAGCTTTTTTAAAATTTTTAATTCCCCCAGCAACTGTAATTAGCAGGGACAAATATGTTCCTTTCTAGCCCTCAAAACCGCCAGCTGCAGAAAACCCTGAAATAAATGTTCAGTCCAGAAGGACTATGAGAATATTCACCAACCATAGTCCTCTTAATTTCCCCACAGGCAACAAACACAACCCACTGCCCAAGCTCCAGGAAGAAAGCACTTAGTCCCATGGTGTAAAAACACAGGCAAAAGCTACAGCCAGGAGAGAGAGAACACAGATGACAATAAGCTGCAGCAGCAACCCAGGCTGTTGCAAGACAAAAATCAGGTTTGAATGCAGGAATGAATGCAAATCCTACATGTAACACCCTAAGCAGAGGTTTTCTCCCGCATCTCTGTGTTGCTCCTCCTGGACAATGCAGAGCTGCCTGCACCACAGAGCTCTACACATCAGCAAGGGCAGCACCTAAGGGTGGCACCCAGAAACAGGCCTAGGTCCCTCCCATGTGGTGGTGCATTCCCCTCCTCCTCTTTTCCAGCTTGGAGTGTGATCTGAGAAATGCTTCTTAGGCCTTGGCCTTGAAAACAGCCCTTGGGCTCAGCTTTTTCTGAGCTTATCAGAAGTACTGTCTGCTCCCAAGAATTTCTAACAAGCTTCTATTTTCCCTATGACCAGCCTTGGAAAATATTCCTCTTTCCCGAATGGCATAATATTCCTATTCTCACATTTCCAAAGAAACCACTGACCCACACTGTGGCCAGGATGAAACATTGTTATGACTAAAGCCCATTCTCTTGCAGTCCATAAACAGTGGTCCAAAATGAGACCCTTCTGAGCTCTCCTGGACCTCAGCGGGCTGTGACCAGCATCTCTCTCTGAAGGGGATGCCTCTCAGAGCCAGCAAACCTTCAGGTTAGCTATACTTGGAGGATCGCTGAAACACAACCTATCCTGGGCCGACACCCTCCCTGCTCAAGGCCCTGTCCTAGGTTACAATGTAAGATGTAACCAAAGTATGTATTCTATTATCATCCTCACAAGCCGTTAGAACAGGTGGGGCTGTGCTCGTTATCCCCCACCACGACTCATCCTTGATGACTCCCTCCGGGGGCCATCTCTGTTTAATGGGCAATCAAGGACCCACCATGGCTCATAGAATTACATCACCCCATTGTGAGATGCTCCGCCCAGGGGGAAGAACCAAGCATTACCGCCTGGATATAATTCCTGGGTTTGGAACAGCACAAGCAGCTTTATCTACTGGGTTCCCAGAGGACAGGAGCTTTGCAACCACCACTGGACTTTCTGAGGAGGACCAGACCTTTTCTACAAGATCACTGCTCCAGCAGAACCACTTCAAAGAGAACGGCAGCCACCGCCTAATAGGGCTGCTACCACCACCCTGCCCCGCAGGGTGTCAGGTTGTATCCTGACTCTGTCAGGTTAAACCACTGTTTCTGTATTATTGCTTTGTTATAAATATATATAAGAAATTATATTTCTCATATAATTGCCTGAGAGCCCTTTAATTTCAAAATTATAATAATTTGGAGGGAAGGGGCTTACAT
>WEIT01031797.1:128726-197283 GCA_013389985.1 Dryoscopus gambensis | reverse complement strand
TCCCTTTAGTGTAGATTAATAAAGTTTTTTTTTCTTCTGTTTCTAAGTTTGAGCCTGCTCTGCTCTGTTCCTGATCACATCTCACAGCAGTTATTGGTAAAAATATATTTTCATGGGGCGCTGGCATTGCGCCCAGTGTCAAACCATGACAAGGGCAAACACTGACAACAACTAAGGCTGGCCTTCTTCTAGAAAGTCGTATGAAAAGGCAAAAATCGGGGATAAATAAAATGCACTTATGTAGCAAGAACAGAAGTGTCAATCCACAGGATTACATCTGAGCAAAGTTATAGGCAATTAGGGAAACTGAAGCTATTATGTATATGTATATGCTCATTTTCAAAAGAAACTCCCATAAAACTTTAAAACAGCACTGAACATATTTCCTCCCCTTCTTGGAAGTACCTGAACTGTTGCTGCTGAAAACTTCTACTCAGTAACTCCAGCTGGTGTATATGCTTAACATGACAATGTTAAGTGTCAATCCAGAACTGTCAACTGAAAATAATAAATTTTCCTGCTCTCATTCTTGTCTAAGAAACATATTTGTTTTACAGCAGGGACAACTGACGTTACTATCAGATTTTTTTGTTAATAGTTAAGTGGTTTTTGTTAAGCAAAGGTATTTTGGCTCAAGGAAGCCAAGACTTAAGCAGAAGTAGAGACTGAGCACCACTCCCACCATTCAGAGGACAATCAAAGCAAATTAGAGATGTGGAAGGAGGAACAAGGAGGTAGGATGATGAAGCAGGGCTGCCACCTCTGTTCTCCCTCTTTTATCTTTGCTTTATACCTGTTCCTGTGTCAGCAGCCTCTAGATAAATATAGCATTTTTTATTGCAATCTATCATTTAACAGAAGACAAATACTATTTCTTAAAAACAGAAACAAGATCAGCCTATGAAAATAATTACATCTGAGTTTTCTTCCAACCTCTGATTTTTTTTCCTTAAAAATTGAACACAGTTGTTGCTGGAGGCAGGGAATGAAGAAAACACGATCTGGTGATAGCTGCTTACACTTTGGTTCACATAAAATGCTCTTAATCCTTGCAACAGCACATTAAAGAAATGGAGTGCATCATATGTAGGACTAGTAGGTAGGACTGTAGCTGAGATTTCTCGGTACTTCCTTTTATTGTAATAGTAGCTTCGATTTCCCTAATTGCCTATAACTTTGCTCAAATGTAATCCTGTGGATTGACACTTAACATTGTCATGTTAAGCATATACATCAGCTGGAGTTACTGAGTAGAAGTTTTCAGCAGCAACAGTTCAGGTACTTCCAAGAAGGGGAGGANAAGAATGGGAGGAAATATGTTCAGTGCTGTTTTAAAGTTTTATGGGAGTTCCTTTTGAAAATGAGCATATACATAGAAAGGAGTCCAACTGAGGCTGCCCTTGCAACCCTTATTCTCACTTTTTATGGCTGCTGAGCATTTGACTTTCAACGTTGATGATGTTGTCTAGTACTTCATGTTGGAGATACTATATAATTTCACAGTGAGTTCCTGCAAAAGCATAGATTTGATCTGAATGTACAGAACAAAAATCGCAGACAAATAAAACTGTACAGTGCTTTTAAAGGGAACCTTGGTTTATTTCTGCAGTTCTCCCAATTTCTTTCTAATAAATATGAATCACATCACTTAATACATCTATCTGTACATTAAAATCTCTTTCTTTTCATTACAGTGTAGTGCCTGTGCAACTTTTCCTGCTGTTTCTTGTCCCTGTTTTGGCTGACATCTGTATATTAGATCATTGGGGAAAGAGCAAAATAAATTGACTTCAGCTGCTTTTTAAAGTATTAGGTTATCTCTGGAACGTGGTTTTCTCTTCCCTTATCACTCATGCCTGTCTCTTCCATGATTTTGCTACTAATTTTGTTTCTTTTAAAGATTGGAGTGTTTCCTCTGTCATCTTCCCTGGACAAAGAAAATGGTATAGAATCTAAACATGAATTTTTCTGTGTTTTGTGCCAAGAATACTGGCAACCATTCGAGATCAACCCCCTGGAAATCAGACAAAGTATCAGATTAAACTACTAAACCTTCACTGGCCGTGGCAGTTTTGCTTGGTCCAAGACTGTGTCTTGGCTCTGACTTCAGACAAACATTCTTTCTCCAGCTACAGGATGGAAAGTGTACATCTTTTATCACGGCAGATAGGTCAGAGTCTAAGCTCTACATCTCCTGACTACTAATATTACAAGAAATTCTTTTAAATACTGGGCAGATAGTATTGACAGACTATATCTATAAATATAATAATTTAATAGTCACATTAATTAAATATGTCCAAAGTTTGGCTGATCAGGCTCTTCCTAAGCTTGGTTTGAATTATTAGAAAATATTTATTATTCCTTCGTCAGATAAAAATGAGAGGAACTGTTGCTGAACACTTGGGAGTGTATGAATGTAGAGTGAAAACCCCTCAGGTCATGCAAGTTCTCTGCCATTAACTTTGACACGCTTATCTGATGAACTCTTCTTATATAAAAAGCTGAGTTACAATTTTTTGAAGGAGCCATATTTCACACACTCTATGAGAAACTTTGGCAAAAATATTGCTTATGATACCTTGCTTCTTCTTGCCAACTAATGTACTGAGAAACCCAGAATACAGAGCAAAGTATCAGAAGGATGTAAATCCTTCAAAAGATGAAATGCAAGAAAGACATTTTCAAGCAGCTATCGTAAACTCAGGTCTCCAAAAGTCATGAATAATGACCAATGGTCAATCGCAGACAAATATGTGTTGACAGAGCACATGTGTTGAGAGTAGAAGAACCAGTGGATTTTCTCTAAAGAGTTTTGCAAAAATTCTCAGGAAGAAAGAGGTCATCAAACCTCTTCCCAGAGTTTGTATGATCAGACTGTAAAGTCAACACTAGATCTACTAGAATCAGCAATGACAGAATTGCTCTTGGGATTTCATCATTAACATTTATTCCCCTGTTAAGATTTTATTTTCAGGAGGGGAGCAGTAGTGTATTTTATGGAAGGAAGTTGTGAAAACTGGAGTTCCAGATATGCTGTCTACACAAGCTATAGCAATAAGCACTAAAGTAACCACAGAAGGGAACAAAAGTCTAGAAGCAAAATGACATAAAAGCAGAACCAAAAAAAAGAGGTAATAAAATGAAGGGGATGTAGTTCTGGATTTGAGCATTTCTTTGTTCTGTCCTTCTTACTAAACACGTAATTGCCAATCTTACACGACTGTGTTAATCAAAAAGAGGTGGTGGTTAGTAGCAGCTCAGCAGTTGTGTGTAAATAGAGTTTTAGATATTAGATGACAATTAAAGGCTGTTAAGAAATAAATTGCCCCATGAGGGCTGGAAGGATTATAGTAAAGCTGAATTCAGCCACAAACCACTAACTGCAAACAAACTACTGGCAGCATGTCTGCTTCCTAAAATACCTTGTTAACACCCTGTCTTTAACTCTTTTAAAAGTCATGGAAGAAACTCACAGAGAGCTATAACAAAATACTGAAAACCTCTCTCTCAGCTTCTGAAACCAGCAAATCTAAAAAATGCTTTTCATTTCAAAAGGAAAATAGCAATCCCAAAACTGGATTATTCATTTAAATTTCATCACTACCTTATATGCACATAACTTCATACTTCACCTGAGCACTCTTGACAATTTTTGGGTTGTCCTCTGGTAAAAACCCAGCCTAATGTGTAGCTAATGACAATGAGTGACAACCAAAAAGAAGGGGAAGTAACTCCACCAGAACAGCTAAGGCCAAAGAAGTGTCCTGGATGTCCCAGAGTGACTAAGGACTTTGCTTCGATGTTGTGAAGCTTGTGGCTTTTTCTCGCTCATCTTGAGCATTTTTTCAGGCTCAGAATGGCCGTCGCTGGTTCCTCTCAATCAGGGGAGCCTTTGGGAGTGCCTGTGGCTGTGGGAATGTCCCACAGCAATGCAGTTGAGTCTACTCCTCCCAGAGACACAGGGGAGAGGTGAAGCCATAGTCCTCTGATGAGGCAATGATGTTCCACGCTTGTCTCAGGTCCTGGAGTCATCCTCCCTCCCCTCCATTTCATAACTGAAGTTCCTGTATTCAAAACTTTATTGCCAGGAGAGATTTGGGGAAAAGAGGGTCAGTCTTAGGAATTACTCACCCCTGTCCATTGACAAGAGGAAGTCTAGTGTGGGACTATGAATGAAATACAATGGTAAATGCCTAGCTGAAACAAACCCAGTTCTGCAAGTTGAGAGTGCTCTAACCAGGAACCAGTATCTGCATGCATTTCTCTTTGTCTGCATAAAGGGGCAGAATTAAGTATTTAAGGTGCAGTATCATGTCTTAAACCATTTTGGTAAGTATTCCACATTGGCTTTTTTCCTAAGGCCTTATTTATGGTCAACCTTGGGTCTACTACCCACTGCAGCTTCCCTTAGACCCAAAATCACAGAGTATTACATTAAAAAAAGAAAAAAGAAGAAAGATATGCACTGGTGCTTAAAATTGAACATCATTTTTACTTACAAACATCAGCAGGTGTTGAGCAGAAAAAAAAAAACCCTCATGTATCAGGATAGTAAGTGTGGTAGGGATAGAAAATAAATGTGAACAATGCTTACACCTGCTCAACTTTTTTGTGCCAAAGCCCATTCCCCACACAAGCTCTCTCATTCACTCACATTTGATTCCCCATTTCTGTTTCTGCTCAGCTTCCAACCTCACCCCCTTGCTGGTAAGGCCCTGCTTTCTTCTGCCCACCGTGTTTTAGTTTTTGTGATTCTGATCTTATCAGGAAATGTCCTCAATATAACATAAGCTATTGTAGCTGTTTTAAAGATTTAATGAACAGAGGTTGATAAGGGCAATAACAGAAGATGCACAAACTACAGAGGGCACCATAATTCTGCCTCTTTTCTGGTTTTATTATGGCCTCACTATTTTTTCTGTCCCTGTAGAATACCCCAGAGTCCCATAATGTTCATCCTTTACAGAATTTAAGAAAGATATTTACTTCCTGTTAGGAAAGGGAGAAAAAGAGGCACTTTTTTTCCTTTTAAGTTGTCAGTGGTATAAGAAAAAACTAATCACATAGCCCTGGATATAGAAAACCTCTATTGCAGCATTGAATCAGGAACAGGAAGAAGGTACTTCAGTGTACTGTCCCCTGCACACTTTGCAGAGGTGCTTTTTCCTCAGTGGTGGAGAAAGTCTATTAACAGATGATGACTTGATATGAAGGAGAGCCTTGTCCTTTAGGGTATGGATTAAGATCACCAATTTATTTCTATGCTGGGCATTCAACAAATCTCAGAATCACAGGGTAACGATTTAGTTCTATCTGAGCTTCCCTTTGCCACCTGGTCACCTTCCCAGTCCCTGCAGAATACACCTCATTTAAATTTTATCCATTTTCTTCTTACTGCAGACTTTCATTAGTTTATTCTTTATCTGCCCTGAAGTGTGTAATGATAATAGTGTTGCTTATATAGCTCCTTTCATTCCAAAGTGCTTTATGAACATTAACTAATTAATGGAGAAGGCAGAGCATCAAATAATGAATTTTTCAATCTATTCGTGAACTGATACAGACAGATAATATGATTTGTTCACTACTTGAGTAGTTCAGCTGAGGTGGACGTTAATTTAAAGTGCTGGCCAATTTGACTGTCACTGATGATGACAGAGAGAAAAAAAAACAGTTTATATTTCTTCTACATGAGGCATCTTTTTTTCGTTTGAATCCATGCTTCAGTCCTTCATTTGAAATTAGTTCCGTTGTATGGGATGCCAGAAGCACAATATACTGATTTTCGCAGAAATGGAGAAATTAAGATCCACACAATTATTTCCAAATCATCAAAATCTATGGATTTTACATTTCTACTGAAGAAATAATTTCATACAATTTTGAAAGCTACTTTTATGCAATTTCATGCTCTACAAAAATCCATTTGATACAGGACAGTGATGTTTTGTGCAAACATCTCACTTATTGGTTAATAATAATGGTTTAGCTTGAGCTTTTTCATCTTCACTTACAGTGAGCACCTACCATCATTTTCTACTGAGGAGCAACAGCAACTGCCAATTTATAATGAAAGTTTGAGACACACGATCAAAGTAAACTAAGCTGGGGAAAAAAACCTGTTGGTGCTGTGATATGGCAGCAAAAGAGTGATCTCTAATCTTCACTTTTAAAAGTTTTATTTTCTAATTAATGATGTGTTGGGTTCCTCCCCCTGCCATGTGACCCTGGGGGGAGGGGGAGGCATGCCTTGGGTCAGGCTGGTTTCTCTCAGTCCTTGTGATACTAATGTACCCAAGTCCCGGTTCCCTGATTAGTCCCAGGTGTTTTCCCCACCCCCTGTGGTTCTGGTTTAACTGGGAAGCTTCCCCACGAGGGGAGGACGCATGTGATTTTTCCTGGGGTGTGGGTCAGTCTTGTGCTGAACTCCAGCCATGAGGCTGTGAGGAATAAAACATCTATGAACATCTATCAAAAATATTGTCCTCTGATTCTTTCTACAGGCCAAGCTGTCTGCCAGGGAAGGTTGCAGGAGACCCCACTGCAACAGTGATATAGTAGGAGGAAGAATGAGAGATTATCAAGGTGTGTTTCTTGTGGTGGCCATATTTGTACATATTCAGGAAAAACTGAAGGACTTGGGAGGTCAGCACAAGAATGTGCAACTTTTTGTCTCCCAGAGTTACAGCATGTCTGTGCTGGTTAACCAAGCTGAAACCATGCAAGGGCTGCTTGGTGGTGGAGTCTTGTTGTCAGTCCAGAGGTAATTCTATTTGGAACAGTTTTTCACCCTATTCAAATGTGTGTCCAGAACAGCCAAAGTTGGAATAGATCATGGAAAACAAATGAATCATTTTGATAGTGTAAAAACAGTGGGAAGGAACCACTTAAAAGCCTTCTTTAAAGAACCCAAGCCCACAACCACGTTTGGTATGAATTAACTTGTGGGCTCCCGTTACTCATGATCGATGGCAACTGTTAGCAGAGTGTCTGAATTGCAAAGGCATGGAGGACGTTAGCACAAATTATTTATCCAAATACTATTCCTGGAAGAATAGTTTTAGCAAGTGGCACTAGGAGTGGGTAAGTCAAGCTTCTGCTTGGGGCACAATATGGGTCAGAGCCACACCACCTGCTTTACCTACTACATAGCACTGCAAAGCCGAGATCAGGGTTTGTGGCATGGCAACTGTTCCCAAGGAAGGGTCTTCTTCTAGAAGCAGTAATTGGTGATCCAGTTCCATCCACCTGCTTCCTTAGCCATCCCAGTAAGGAAGTCTTTTCAGTGGCCTTCCTTCCCTCTTTCTTTCCCAGCTCTATCCCTTCTCCCTTTTGTGCCCTTTCTGTGCACAGAGCAGCACGGTACTGGCCCCATCTTGCCAAGAGGATCACAAAAGCTTGAGCGAATCCTGGTTATTCATTAGTTGCTCTCTGTGACTCTGCTTCTAAAGGGATTCAGCCCTCCCGCCATGGATCAGGACCTGTACCATGTAATTTAGATGACCAAACTGACTACAATGAACAAAGGCACACTGACTGAGCAGAACAACTTAGCAAATATTTGTGAATAGAGAATATCTTTCATAGTCAGGTTCTCATTAGCCTGACAGAGTTAAGAAGCATTTGGAGAATGCTCTTAGGCACATGCTGTGAGTCTTGGGGATGGTCCTGTTCAGGGCTTCAAAGGACTCAATGATCCTTGAGGATCCCTTCCGGCTCAGCTTATTCTGTGATTCTGTGATTCTGCAACTATGATTTATAATGACTCTTCTCTGCAGTAAGCAACTGAGTCACATTAAGATTTCTCCATAGGGATAGCCTCTTTGCAATGGTAGGGAGCTCTGTGAAGAGCAGTCCTTATTTAGTCTCTATTTCATATCTGACACAGTAGATTTTGTACTTCATGACAGTATATCCATCATATTATCAGGAGATTCTAACTGCCGGCAAAAATCAGTTTTAGAAGTAAATCCTTCTACTATCTCATCTTTGTTATCTAATAATGAAGAAAAGTTTGAAACAACATCAAGCTTAAGTCAAAAAATTTTTATTCTAAAAATTTACCCAGAAAACTTCTCTAAATTCTTTTTATTCAGACAGGGAAAGGAAGGAGGGGAGGGAAGAGGTGTCTGCATTTAATTTAATTCTTGATTCATTTGCAAATTGCTTGGCAAACAAGTTTATGCATATTAATTACATTTCTAATGAAAAATATTTGCAGTTGCACCTGTTTTCGTGGCAAAGTATAAATTAGGCTTGCAAAGCTAATATATATACATATAATTTGGTAACTGTGGATACAACCATTTTGATGGAATATATATGGCTAGAGGAACAAATGCTGTCACATGGGGATTTTTCTATCAGGCTGTACAGGACACACAGTGGCTGGGGCTGGTTTCTCTGGGGGAGCCCAAGGTTACAGCAGCCTGTGCAAGTGCAGGTGACAGTGGAAACTTCTCAAAGTAACACAACAGAGTAATTTTATCTCAGTAAGGGATTAACTGAAAAAAAATTTATGATAAAATGTACCCAGAGACTTGCCAGGTGTGTTTGCTTGCTGTTTCTCAGGGTTTTTTCATGAGAATTGGGTTTTTTGAAATATGTCATCAGTGTTGATCTAGTACCTGACTTGGTTTTTATTGGCAAAATATCCCATGTGATGCCACAGACAGGAACTGCCACAGGCCAAAACCTGATCCTAGCAAAATTTAGAGGATGGGAAGTACATTGTGCAGGTAGAGTTTTTTCCTGTCGGCATCTCTCAGCAATACATTTGATTTTTAGTGGTGTGGCATGATTTGAGTCTTTCAAATCTTGCTTGGTTTTGTTATCTAAAAGAAAATTTAAATTAAAATGCTTAAATTAATTTAAATGTTTATTTCTGCTTCATTATTTAAAGTGTTTATTCAGTGCCACAATTTAGTCTTCACTGAAGTTGTAATGCATCTTGTGTAGAATTGCCAGAACCATAATATAACATTAGCAAATCTAATGCTAAATGGTGCTTGTTAATGGTTGAAATTATAGTTTAGATCCTGAGAGCATAAAAGCGTCATGAGATCCTTTGCACTTGGATATGGGGTTTGGAATTCATATTAATGTTGATGAAATTTATGCTCGTGTATGTGGGAGAAAATATCTATTGTGAAAGCTGAATGTCTCATAGCTGTGCTTTGCACAAAGCAAAAAGCTCAAAAGCTTCCCGCCCATCGCAAGCTTCACTCAAGGCACTGTAATTACAGTAATTAATGGCATTGTAAAGCACTATTTATTTTTAGTAGGTGTAATTGCCAAGGATGCTTCTTTTTAAAATTCTTTGAACTGCTTTCTCCATCAGTAAGCACAGAAGCTGACAGATTTTTTTTCCTAATTGAGAAAAATAAATCAGTCATCAAAGTCAAAATTCTTCAGGATAGTGGAGCCACAGTTCATGCTGAGAAGGGACTTGCTCCCTCAGGAGTGACACTGATTGATTTTAATGTGTCTGCTCATGAAGTAAGATACTGTTTTAACACCTGAACAAGTCTGTGGCAAGCAATTGTGACAAGCAATGTTCGAAGCTTACCCTGTCACCAGGGTTCAGCTCAGATCGTGCTTACAGGGGTAGCCAGTGCTTTCTAAAGATCAGTCTCTGAACGGCAAGCATCCTGTTTCCTTTGCAGCAGCCTTGTTTGCTTCCTTCACTGCAACAAACTCTGACTATTTTTCTGCATCTTAATGGGTAAAGTTAAATAAATACAAGAAGAACAAAGGAAATACCTAGGCACAAGAATGACTTTTGGTTGAACAAATGGATTTTCACCTCTGCAAAATCTAACAGAAGCATCATGATTTTCTGTAACATTTAAATGACTAACACAGAGAGAAACAAGAAAAACCAGCTAAGTGGAAAATACATGAAATGATTTACAGCAGATAGCCCAAACCCCAGGAGGCTTGTGAGGAGAGAAACAGTGAACAAATCTGAAAAGCACAAAAAACTCTTTCCTATCGAAGTACAAGCCAGCTCATTTGGAAAAACAGGACTAACATCAGGATGCAACAAGCCAAAATTTAGTAAAATAATTTAGATTTTAGCTAAAGGAAGTAGCAGTTAAAAAGAAATTTAAAATGGGAACAGTGGAATCCTATTTATTCCTACTTTGTGGGTCTGGATCCATCACAGTGTTATCTCCCTCAATAGATGTGGTGGGGGCTAGTGGGTGACAAGGTCAACAGTGTTTCGTTGTATCCAAATCCAGGGTCCAAAACACCCAAATGCAGCCTACGAATTCCTCATATTTCAACTCTGCCACCTATGACAGAGTAGCTATAGAATCACTGCACATTTTTATTAAGTCCTCAGTATGGGGTCAAAGCAGTAGAACTTTATTGACTCACGAGAAGCTAGGCCTGCCCCAAATAGAGGAAGACTCAGCTTTAAATAAAGAGGTCTAGTTAAGATAATTTATTAAATTACGTATTTATTAAAAATGCAGCATAAGGAGATTAGCACTACCCTGATTTTGTACCAAAGTAATTCATCTGACTTCAAGCAAACACCTCCTACATCTTCTATATTCTAGTGAATATATCTCTTCACACGAGGAAGGGTTGTTTGGTGGGGAAGACACCAGGTTGCAGAGCACAGACAGTGGTACAGATTGTTTTGAACCAAGAAAGTTTAAGGGATTTGCAGAGAAGCCCTTGAGAAAGAAATCATAAAAGTCACAGTGAATAGACAGCAAGAGTTTTCTGGGGAATAGGCATTTACCAGCTCTGACTTCTTCTCCTGTTTGTTTCCTTTTTAAAACAGTAAGCAGGAAGAATGGCCAAGGATGTCTGGAGAGGGTGGGTTGGGCTCTAGCATGGAGTAGATGAGTAATAGCTGCTTGAGGTATTAGAAAAGCCAGTCCTCACTAGCTGCAGGTCAGTATGGAAGCCGTGATTTGGTGTATGATGATCTGCAAGGACAGCTGTCAGGGGAGAAGGACTGGCTCCTGCAAATGAAATTGTTTGACTTGTTCAATGCTGTCACCTCTGTCACTACTCTCTGCAAGTTCTACCAAGCATTCACTGACACAGTGGAATACATTTTCAGCTATGCTGATGAGAACCAGCACTCAGTGGAGAATTCAGAGCATTTAGTTTCTCTGTGCACTGAGTCTGAAAGTACCTTTTTTCATCACTTGTTCCTTGTTTTGGGGTTTTGGTTAATTTTTTTTTGTTGTCACTCATTTTGTTGCTGTTGTTGTTGTTGTTGTTGTTGTTGTTGTTGTTGTTGTTGTTGTTAGTTGTCCTCAGAGGAAAACAAAATCTGTCTCAGCTAATGTGGGTGCTGGTATGAAAAAAGATTTAGTCCTGAAGCAGCCTTGCAGGCTGACAGACTAGGATCCTCTTTGTTGTTGTGCTCTACATTTTATTTAATATCCGCATCTCACTGGAAACTCAAACACACATAATGAGGAGGCAAATGGCAAACTCACTTGTGTCGATATCTCTCCTCTCTGATGACTCCTCAAGCAGGATTTTCCATGGTTGTGTTTGCAGTTCAAACAAAACTGTAGGAAATAATGCAAGTACACTAAGGCACTAAAAGGGATGGTCAACAAGTAAGGGCTCGGCATGTGTGCATTTTAATGAGGTGTTAATTGAAAGTAGGGTGAAGGTAAACTACGTACTCAGAGAGAGGGCTTGGATTTGTTGGAAACCAGAAGCATCTAAATGCTGGGCTCTCTAATACAGAATAAGGACAAGTTCAATTCTATATTTTCTTACTTCAGGCTGCCTTATAGTTCTTTGGGTTGGAACATTTGTAATAGATTTACTACGCGCTATCACTTCAAGTTCAAAAACACAGATGGGTAGTATTTAATTGCTGAAGGAGGACTGTTCACATATTTACATATAGAAAGTACAGCAAGGAAAATATTCATTCTGACCATGTCCCCTTCTTTAATCCTCCAGTTAAACTGAAAAATTTGTCTGGTGCTGTGTTCCCAAGTCATATCACTAAACACTGAAGTAATTTTATATCCTTTCCTTTCCCTCCTGAAAGAGTGTGGCAGCACTCTGGTTCCACATTTCAAGTGTTTCAACCAAGGAGAAAGTCGTATGAAAGGCTCTCCAAAGTGTTACTTTATCTCCATATTCACTATTCGGGCTTGAAAGCAAACCCTTTTTTGGCTGACTCACAGAATGAAATACTAAAGACATGCCTTTGATTTCCTACTTTAAATAGAAAACAAAAGCACTGGTTTTAGGAGGCTAAATCATTTTTTACTCTGATACTTCATTAGGCTCACTAGAGGCTTGTGTCTGTCTCAGTTTTCAAAGCGCTGAAAGAGATTTTAGTTTTGTAATTCCTCTTTGCCTGAATCCCTTATTCCCTGCTTAGAAATGTAGTAAAGCTGAAATGTCAGTCCTATGATAACCAGGAATATTCTTGTGGGTTTTTTCCCTGCAAAATTAGTGTGCATGTAGCTAATGACATATTTTTGAAGTGCTGTTAATCTGCATCTGTAACTTAAAGTAAAGCATTGAAATCTTTTTGCAGGGGGTAGTTATTTTTAACCAAAGTGGAACTCTCTTCCACATCTGCTCATTTAGTGGTAGAACTGGCCCATAGACTGTGTAGCTGTCAAAGGTCAGCATGAGTGGGCATTTGCCTTATGATTAGGGGGAGGGGAACCCCTGAGTGGCAGAAAGCCAGCATCAGTATGTTGTACCTCCATGATCTCATGGCAGTAACGTCCTTAAGAAGAAATTGTAGCCAAAATAGACATAGCAACCCTTTCAGAGTTATTATCACCCCGTGCTAACTGACTAGAGCAACTCAAACCTCTTCTGTTCACAGCAGAGCTAAGAAGCCCTTCTGCATGGCCATTAGTCAGGGAGAGTGCAAGATTCTTTGTGATCCCAAGATCAACTCTGTCCCTTTATTGTGTCCCAAGCATAAGCAGGTCAAAAAACAACTACTTTCAGCTTGAACAAAAACGCCACAATGCTGCTAGGTGGGCTGTGCTTCATGCAAGCCCACCCCAGCTGGAAGGCATCCAAAACCCACAGCATTCACAGCCCGAGTGGCTGCTCAGGATGACGTGGCTCTCTGACACCTTGTCTCTCAAATAGGGCACCTGAATTTCCCACAGGCCTGCCCAGAACTGCTCCGCTCCCACAGAGCACCACATAGGTTGGTGATCTCCCATTAACAGCACTAAGTCTGGAGTTCTTTTTTGTTCAATCTGGATGAAATCCAAACAAATTGCAGAGAAATGTAATACAGTTCAATAGATATTACACCAAAGCCCTGTGGAACTTATTAGAAAAAAAATTCTTATTCATAATAATTGTTGACCTGCCTGTAGAATTCTCTTGCTAAAATGTTACTCCCTGTAAAATTTTGTCAGATTCAGGAAGTTATTTTGAAGTTACTATTTTCTAATAGAACTGATAGCACTTATTAATAACCACAAAGGTAAGAATCAACAAGCAGAAGAATATGGATGGATGTGCCAGCAGGAAAAAAAGTTAAGCAAAATGAGGCATGGTTCACACGTCTTTTCTCATTTCTTACTCCTACACCCAAATCATGTATACCTTGGCCTGAACTCTCCCTCTAGGCACAGGTGCCTCTGAATGTGCTGTGCTGTTAAGAGGTGATGTGGAAGCAAACTGTTCATTCCTCTACACAGTCTACACCTTATATTATTTAAACAGCTTCCTTTTTATGTACTTTCTCTAATCTGAAATTTCAATATTACAAACTTAGCCAGCCTCAAGGTTCAAAATAGCACAAGACAACTACAGGTACTCTGGACATTGGACTTCTATCTTTATACTCACCTACAACATGCAAAAATCTGGCATGCCAGGATCTGCTCCAGCTAAGAAAGGGTTGATCAACAGTAGATTTCACCTTTCAAAAATGGACAGAATCCACAAAACATGGTAAAGCAATAATTACACAGAAGTGGTGTGCCAATGATAATGTCTGATTGAATACCTCCTATACTGGAGATTCAAATACCATGGTAACAGACAAAAAGCCTAATATATTCTGACTAATCAGGATTGATGTTAATTAAAGACGAGCTCAAGATAATGACTTCTCACCACTATGTGATAGCTAGAAAGAGATTGTTCTACCTCTAGGTAAAATAAGCAATTAGATAACTGCTGTTTTTAAGGACTTCTTTTTTAAGAAGTCTTATCTCATTCCTCTTCTTTTTCTGATGTCAAAATATTAATATGTAGATGTCTGTTTTTATTGCTGCTCATTTAGATGGATGTTTTTTAGTGGTTCTCAGACTGCATTAGTCTTTCACTTCAATGGAATTATATTTTCCTGTTGCTATAAGGGGACCATTGCTTATTGGTTAAAAAAATTTAAAATAGAGACACTAAGAATAAACCCTTGGGTTACCACTGGAAAATATAATATGTTGTAAAGGCAGAGTTGAATCTCTCATAGAAGTGGTAGAGCTTTCTTTGGAAAATGAAAAAAAAAATCCTTTTTTTTTCCTCCTAGTCATTTGACTGCCCTAATAGGTTTCTTGTTTCTGCAGATAGGAAAAGGCAAGAAGACAAAAGGTCTCTGAAAAATCATTGGCTTTCCTCCTAAAGCTGCCAACAGTGGTGGTTTCAGTACCATCAGTTACATTTCTCATTTATGAGGATAAAAGGAAAAAAAATGACCCCTACAAATACTTCATACTTGTGACCTGGCACCATAAAAATTCCCGGCAAGTAAAACAAAACAGACTTCACTTCAATGACAGAGAGGTTCCACCAGATTTCTTCTTTTTTTGTATTTTTGCTCTCTTGGATCCTAGATTTTTTAAAAGTCCACTAACTGTAGGTGTTAGGAAAAGCAGGTAGTGCCACCATGAACTTGTAATCATCCTTAACAATTGAAGGACTTTGATTTAAACCCTGCCTTTCCATGTGCCATTCACCAGAACTCTACTGATACAAGCGCAGACTGGTGTCGCTCTGTGCAATTAAGCTGTGGTTCTTTTGAAAGAAGCATTTAAAAATGGTGATTTGGTGATACTAGAGGTTTAACAAATACATACATTCTGTAAGCATATACAGTCATTAGAGCTGCACAAATCGAGTCAAACTGCAATGGAAGTTTCACTGGAAACCAGGCTTACAAATATTTTGGAAAATGCAGTTCAAGGCTTGAACAGGCAGGATGAGCTTTGAGAGAAACTGTGCAGAATTTTCAATAAATATAGAGCTTCTTGGTGGGGGAACACTTGTAAAAAAATACAAGGGTTTCCAGGACACTACTACTACACAGAATACAGTGGCTTTGTTTAAGTGCTTCCTTTGAAACCTGAGATTTATTCAAATCCAGAAATACCAGGTGATACTGAAGGTGCACAGGTATTTATGAAATAAAGCCAAAGGTTGGCTGCTGCAGTGCACAAGAAAAACAAAAACAGCACAATGAGAAGAAGTTGCCATACGTAACTTGCGAAGGAAAAAAGAGCAATGAGTTTAACTATTCCTACCTGTTTGTATTCATATAAAACTGTTCCTTATGCTATGCCTTTCACTGTTTTATTTTGCTTTGCTGTAGATGCTCCTAGAAAGCCCAAAAAAGCAGAGCCTCATGAAGCCCATACCATCTATTACTAATGATTGGAGAGCAATTGGGTTAGAAACCACTAATTTGTTTAAGAATTAAATGAAGCACCAAACCACTAATGGAAATGTAGTTTGTATTAACTGTGGAGTTGCAGTAATGTGTCTTTGAATATAGAATTTAGATTAGAATTTAGATTAGAATTAGGTGTGCTCACAGACAAAAGGGAAAATATGTCTATGTTATCTGTACGGATAGAATAGGGAAACATTGGCATTAAAGAAATTCATGAGCTCGCATTATATGACTGGGTTCCTGGTGTTCCAGGATACAACTATGTGTAACTAAATAGCAGATATATTGTTGCCTAAAAGTAGAATTTGTTGCCACCTGAAATAAATGGAAAATGTTCCCTAACTACTGTCAACAGAAGGCTGATGGCGCACAGCTGAGACATTAATCACACATGAATTCTCCAGCCAGATCTTTGTAACATTCTGCAAAATTGGGCCATATTAGTTAGGTATAAATAGCACTGTTTCAAACTAATTTCTGTGTTGCTTTTTAGCAAGGACAGATGTGTAGACCATTCTAAATTGGATGATGTGATAGCTTTGTAAGTTTTGCAACTTTAACTCATTTTAAGAAAGTAGAAACTAATGTGTGGGAGGCATTTGGTGACATATAGGGATTCCCAAAGCACTTGAGAAACTTAAAAATAATTTAATTATCCTGTATCACACTGGTTTCCCTCCTGAGCTCCTGGGAACTCTACAGTTACCATCTGTATTCATCTTAGAATATTTAAGGCCCATGGCTAGGAAATCCTTGGTTTAATGTGAGATTTCTGTTTTATCACATAAATTATTGCCATAGATTGAAAACCTAATGGAAGTCTTTTCAGCCTTCAGCCGTACTTAGTACCAAGGAAAATTTATCAGCTTTGATGAGGAGGGGGCAAGTGTAAATTTTAGTTTACAATCATTACTTGATTGGAAGAAAAAGTAATTAGTGCCCTAGTCTGTGCTGAGAGCTTTAGAACAAACAAAAATAGTTGGCTTTAATGAAGAAGCTAAAGCAAGAGAAGGATGCTTAGAAAAAGGTGAATTAAGGTGCTGTTGGAAATCTCATTAGTGAAAAACAGGGTCAGAGAATGAAATGGAAATAGCAGTCCACTAATAACTTCCTTAAGTTACTTAAGAGAAAGAGAAAATTACTTGCAGTGTATTTCTTTATGAAAGAACGGATAAAGTAATATATCCCAATTTCAACAGTCTGTTTGGTTCATAATAGGTTCTTCTGATTCCAGATCAGGCCTTTCAGCAAAGGGCAGTAAATACCCTGATGCTTCTGTCTGACCACTTCTGGCAAGACTCCGAGTGTCAGCGAGGCCACTCTGCCTTGTGAGTGCATCGTGAGAAAGGAGCTTTGGCTGCTCCGTGTGAAGTGCAGGGGTTGGAACTGCTTCATCACTGGTGGCAACTCCAGCAACACGCTGCCGGTAAGAAAATCAGAGTACCCTGACTGAGCTGTGGTGTCCAAGGAGCTGTCTGGAGTTCGCTGTTGGGGATTTTTCCTGGATCAGTGTTCTGACTGATGGTTTCATAACCAGACATGTGATGTCATTCTGTCCAACCATGGAGTTTAGATTATTTTTCCAAAGTTTATGAGCTTAGCAATTTCTCTCTCTTTTTTTTCTTTTTTTCTTTTTTCCTTTTTTTTTCTTTTCAGCACCTTTTTATTTTTTTTCATGTCAGTTTTGTCTTCCTTTTTCCTTGTGACTTTCCATCTCAAGTGAATCAAGTAGAAATAGAATCATCATTTTTTAAATAGAGGATTTTGATAGAGATTTATTTAGAATCAAACATATTTTTCACAACATTGTCACAAACACACCTTATAATTTCCCTTTTCACATTATTGTTCCCAGGAATTTCTTGGGTGCATCAAGAGGCTGTTGAAAGCACTGAAGCCAACAGCAAGGCCGGGCAGTAGAGTAGACCACACGTGAACACCATTATAAAGGATTATAAGTGAACGCTGGTCTCACAAACCACAAAACAGAACACAGCTATAGCCCTCATGTCTATTTTATGTTTCATTGTGGCAATAAAAATTAGTAGATCTGAAAGGATCTAATGAAATTTGTATAAAACTACATCTAATGTACCTTGTGGTCAGCCAAATATGCAGTGATGGGGTTGTTAAAATCAACAATAACCACTGGGAATTGGCCAAGAAGCACACGACATTGGAAGGACTTAGGAGTCATATGTAGGAAGGAAACTAGACCAAAATGTCTCATTACAGGGAAAATGTAATAGTGGAAAGAAAAGCAGTAGGGCTTCAGCTTGACTTTCAGGTATTTTTTTGTTGTTGTTTGTTTGTTTGGGGGGGGGGTTGGGGTTTTTTTTTTGTTATGTAACAATCAGAATAGTGTGAGGATTTGTAGAGACGAGGACAACTGAGAGATGTTATAAAGATAGTTTATTGCAGGATCAGTCTCAGTGAAGGGTGAGACAGGAGAGATGTTACAAGTAACACCATCATCATCAGAAGCCGCTCTAGTTTTAGTTACAAGGCCTTATATACTTTTTCAAGCCAATAGGCAAATGCCACAAAACTCACCAGCATATTTGTACCAATCATTAGCTAATATGTTTTACATGGTTCCACTGTAATGTGTATTTCTTAACCAATCATCTTACTGCTATTTACGTCTGCTACAAAGGCCTACATTATTACATTCTAAGTTTCTAACAGGTTTTATTATAAGGTTTATTGCCAAACAAAAATTCTTTACTTACTCATCATAACTTCTTACTTGTACAAAACATGCTTTTACTTACTGAAATGTATTTCTGCCTTTATAAAGCATATTTTAAAACTACAAAAATACATTCTTGCTTTAAACTGCAAAAGCTCACTGTCCTAACTCCGGCAGCCTTCGCCAAGGTCGCAGATCAAAACATGTATCCATTTCTATCTCTTCAAGCACAATGCTGTGTGTGTTCTCTGTCAGAGTCAGGGGGTTTTCTCTAATTCCATTCCCTACAGAATTGCAGTAAGGAAATAACTCTATAATCCCTGACCAGCTCAGGGAAACCACTTTCCTTCTGAAGTTCTGGTATTTCTACCTGTAAGATCTGAGAAACACCTGAAAATTTACAGGGGAAGGGTGTTACATATCACATTTAGATGATGCTGTTCAGAAGGGCTTGATCTATGGGCAGTATGTGATTCTTCACACATTGGTGTAGCTCCTCCTGAGATTAAAGATTAACTAAAACCAGCAGCTCAGATTTTAGTCTCTCAAAAATTTAAGGGTCAGGAAGCTTTAAATTTGAACATGCAACTGCAATTTAGAGCTGGGGAAAACCTAAAGGAAAAAGAAATCCTTTGAATTAACAAGTAACATAGATGTCATATGGCTGTGATTTTGGCCTGCTGTTTAAGTCATGCAGGGTGCACAGAGTACTATCTGCTCTCCTAAGAATTAGTTGGAATGTAATCAAGTTACATTAATGATACTCTCCAATATTTTGTGATGGAAAGATTTGCCAGACTTCTCTCTACTTTCACCCTTTAGTTTTTACCATCTTCAACAACTTTCAGCTTTTAGAGGAATAGGGAAGACATTTTGAAATGTTGATAGTTGCATTTCTCTATCAAAGCCTTGCAGTGCTGAGCAGGAGTAGTATCACAGAGCTCTTCCCTTGTTCTCTCCTGTTGTACTTTCTGAATGGCACGGGGACGGACCAGCTGCTGCTATCAAATGTCCCCCTACTAAGGGGGTCTACTACCATTCAGGAAAGATGAGGGAAATTAAGATATAGGACCTGGCAGCTGCCTGCATCAGGGCCCTGCATTATTCCTTTCCTTGGTCCTATGCCAGCCACACTGCACAGCTGATGTCTGCCTGTGGCTGCAAGATGCTGGACGTGTTTACAGAAGCATCTCTTCAAACCCTTGTCACGCAGGGCTGCTGAGCAAGCCTGAAAGAAAAGAAGGTGATTCTGACTGGGGCCAACCAGGGTCCAATATGGAAAAAAAATCCAGGGGAAATTTCTAAAGGGTGGTAAGAAGGAAGCTTAGGATGAACTTATGGTTTTGCTGCTGTTGCTGAAGTTATAAAACCCCCCCAGTCTTAGTCTCTGGGTGCACTTTGGGAATTCAGCAGTTCATTTATCCAGCTGAATTAAATTGCTAAGCTCTGCTGATTTCAGGAAAATCAATGAAGATGTGACAATTTGCCTTGGCTGGTGAGATGACCTGGGACACCACTTGCAATGCCAAGTGGGAACTTTGTCTGCTGACAAAGAGCTGTCAGCGTCGCATAGTACTGAAAGATTAGTTGCATGTCACTTAAAGAGATGGTGGGGGAAAAGGAGACACCAAAAAGTAGTGGCTGTGGGCAGAAGGCCAGAAGCAGTTCTTTTCAATGCCATATCCATTAAAAGCAAAGGGCTAAAAACCATCTGTGGCAGCTAAATTGGTATAATAAAGTCAGCAGATGAAAGCAAAAAGATCAGAAGAAAAGAAACACAAAGCAGAAAAATGTAACTGAAGAAGTTTAAACGTGCTTTTTATTTCCGTAAGTTTGCAATGGACTAGGAGGTAAAGGAAAACATTTTATTAAAAAAACTAAAGAACTGAGACTGTTTCCTCCTCATGCAAGGGAATTGCTAGCAGAAGGAAGCCAGGGTTGTAGTACAGAGTTTTCCTCTGCACTCCCAGCTGTGAGGGAAAGATCCCATCACAAGTGAGACCAGGGCATGGTTGGTGCTGGAAGATCCCCAAGGAGGTTCCATGATTTCCAGTAGTTCTGGGGTTTTGTTGTCTTTAGGGTGATTTTTTTTTTTTAAATGAGCTTCCAAACACTTTTGGGAACAATTTCAGGGCACATTTCATAAACATGTTGATCCTCGTGTCTTGGTAAAATTCCAGTTTGGGTAGTTGCATCTGCATTGGGCGATAATTGCATCTGCATAGCTCAGCTAGAGATATCATTCAGTGCGCAGGAAGAATCCTGCATGCAAGCCACTGACCTCAACTTCAAAAACAACCCTCAAGCTTGTGTGCTGTTAAATGGCATTGTAATTTTTACCCCAATGATGGTGAAATCAGGCTGACTCTGTTGCAGTGGGCTAATCACTGAAAGTAAAAGTACTCACTATGCAGAGTACTTTTACATTCTTCAGGATAACAGAGTTGCAGAAATGTATGCTGCTTCACAATGACAAGAGTAGAGTGCTGTGTTAGGGAAGGTAAAGGAAAGAGACGTAGGAAAGGTTAAAGCTACAGAAGAGAGACTGAAAGAAAAATGACAAGGGAAAAAATTCATAGCACACATTCAATGTCACATTCAAGCTACTACAAATAGTCTGTTATATTGCTGTGACAAAAAAAATTGACTGAGGGCTCACATAAAACTTAGTTTTCCTATTTTATTTTAAGGTCTTTAATATACTACTATGCATTGCACTTAAAATACAGAAGCAGAACTTTGCTTGCTATTACTCAAATACAAGTAATGCTTGATGGCTGTTGTGAAATTCCAGTATGTATTCTTATAAAAGGTGGTATTTGAATGCACAATACCATACTGAAGTTCAGTCCAGCTAGCACTGAGATTTTCTCAAAGTATTTGTAAATATACCAGGCTTGTGAACATGTTTCTTCATATTATTGTGGAGAAAATGCACTTATTTATGAAACATTGGGAGTTTACTTATAAACAGCTAATTGTATTTTCACAACTGACATCATCAATAGAAAAGATACATCATGGCCAGTAGAACTGGTACTGCTCCAATCACTGACAGTTTAATACATGGATCACTGACAAGCTGATGTATAATTGCAAAAGAAATATAAGGAACACAGAAGTAATAAATTCTGAACAAAAGTTGTTCCAAGAAGTGTGTATTGCATAGGACACTTTTCTGGGGAGGACTGCTGAGGAACAGGACTGTAAAAGAAGATAACTTGGTAAACTATAGTTTCGATGTATGATTATTTGCAGTTATTACAATGCCAGAAACAGACATCTCCTCTTGTAGAGTAAAGAAATCCAAATAACAAAAGTCTCTGAATATAAGTAGACCATTCGCACTTAATTCATTTAAGCCTAGCAACCTGTCTTATTTGGTTCCAGAAAATTGAATCAGACTCCCAGAGCGGTCACATCCTTTCTCTATGGCAACTTTAGCCATTTATCTATTGTTTAAAAGAAAGAAGGGGCAGATCAACTCATATTTCTCCCCTTTTGTCATTGTGCTATAAAATGTAATTCTTTTTTGTTTTTCCTGACTATGCATCGGAGCACCCCTAACCTCATCAGATGAGTAAAAATCTGCTTTGTGGATCTTATTGTGCTGCATGGGCCAGAAGCAGCTTCTGGGTAAGTAAGCTCTGACAAGACTGAGAAAACCTTGGTTGTGTGGAAGACCTTTGGAGAGCCCGAATTGCTGTCAGACAGGATTGTATGTACCTGAGAACATCAGATATCTACACACTTTTGAAGATTTAGCATCCATAAATTTTTGGATTTGGGCCTAATTAGCCTAATTGTAAATAGCAGAGATATAGAAAGGACCCTAATTCAATAGGCTGAGCAATGCTTAATTAAGATAAAGCCTTTGATACAGTATGCACAGTCATAGACCCAAATGCATTCTGCCTAATTGCAAATAATTTAGGAGTATAGTCTCCGTGTTCAATAAAGAATGGTAAGCAGGCACTCTCAGAGATAATTCATGCCTTGATGGGGCTCAGTTATGCTCTGGAGGTGCCCCTGGCCTTGGCCAATAGGGGGTTCCTTTATATTTACATATTAAAGTACTTAGGTGAGACTCAAGACACAATATTAAAGCCAGAAGGAAGAACTGTGTTCAGCCAGTGAACCTCCAGTGCAACCTCAGCCGCAGAATTTCACCAAGTATCATCACTTCTGTGCCAAGCCTTCCACTGGAACTGGAGCCTATCTCTTAAAAAGATCAGCTGGAGAAACTGCCTATTTAAAATCAGGATATTCAGTTTTATTATTATAGCTCCAGCGTATTTCCTAAAATTGTTGGAATGCCAGATGCCACTTCGATGAACTCCAGATGGCGGAACTTCAATCAGTAGTGAGATGTGATTTACTAGAAATGCTCCTCTACAGCAAAAGTAGATCTCGGGCTTCTTTTTTTGAAGTATTTTGGGTTGCTCTTCAGACAATGTATTTAAAGTTTATTCACTGTACAGATTTATGGTAAGTATTGTTACTGTAAAAAAGTACCACAGATCTAAATACTGCTTGCAATGTACTATGGTGGGAAGTACAAATCTTTATCATAAGGGTTACCTGAGAATCTAGAACATCAGACATCAAACCTTTTTTTAGGCTGAAAGCCTACTTTTGCTTAGTGATCACAGTAAAATGCTTTCCTTCACTTCTGAATGTCTGGGTATTGTTTCATATGGCAACAGCATGGCTAGTTTTAAACATTTGCATAAGCACCAGGTTCGCTGGTTTGCTTGGTTTTGTGCTGCCTGTAGCTTCCCAGCTGGGGTTCCTCCATTAATGAGAGAGCATAAAATCAAAGGCAACTCTCTGCATATTTCCCCTTTCCAGCCCATTCACAGGAGCAAAGCAGTGGGCAGCAGCCAGAAAATGATGCACTGCCATCCCCATCCATCCTGTATTCTCTGTGATCACATCTATCATCTTTATTCAAAGAGACTGAGTTGCTGGAAGGAACCCAAAAGATTTGACTGCATTTTTCTGTTGTGGAAGCCTTTTATACCACTTCTTTCAGCTAGAAGTGCAACCTGATAATGATATGTCCTATTTCCTCTGTGGGCCTCAGGAATAACATGACTTTGTGTCATACAGAAAGATAAAGAGGAAGGGTTCAGCCAGCTGGTGTGGTTCCCTGATTATGCCTCCATAGAGCATATTTCTTTAACCATAATTGCTCCTTTTTTTATATTTCTTTAACTTACAAATCTGTGTGAACATGATCCAGAAGGTACAAATCATCAGTGGTGAGAATTTTAACAATCATAACCTGTGAAAATAACCAGAAATAGTTTGGAGCTGGAGGAGATATTTACAGCAAAGAAATCATACTCTACAGCTCAAAAAAAGTATAAATATGCAAAGCCAAAGCCATCCTTGGAGCAGGTATAACTTAGAGTGCCCTGGAGTTACTCCCACCATAAATTCCAGTGCCCATACTTTTGCTTTCACATGCTGTATCTGCTGTGCAGTGCTGGTTTTAATGTGACTCGTTCACCTTTCAAGTCCACTAAGCAGTGAACATGAGGGCTGTTGAAGCCTAGGTTCCCAAATACCTGTCCTGTTTTTCAAATGGGTCCTGAGCTCTGTGCTGCCATAGTTGCCCGGAGTATCAGCAACACCAGTTTTAGTGCAGGATTAGACAAGGCCATGGAACAGCTCACTACCAGAAGTAGCTGCAGTACCAGCTGCATATGTCTGACACAGATTTTTGGAGAGATTAGGAGGCACTACATCAGAGGCCTGCTGTCTTGCTAACCTCGTTTCTCCTCCAGACACACTGAAGCTGTGTCCCCACTTGACAGCACACCTTTAAAAACCAGCTAGGTTAGAAATATAGCTGAGGTCAACTCATCATACTGGTGGGTTAAAAGCAATTGATTCCCCCATTTCTCTCTCTCTTCATTTCTCTTGGATAAATTATAAGTCCTGTTGCAGGGAGAAATTCAACATATTGATTTGGTCTTACCCAATTTTTGTTTTTGCTCCCCCTCAGTTATGGGGGTCAATGAGCAGAAAACACATTGAGAGAAGAAGCAGCAGAGCAGAGAATGTTCAGGTCAGAAGAGCACTATTTGGAGTGAGCTCTGTCAGTCTCTTCCTCTCTACCAACAAAATCATATGACACCTTTCATCCTCAAAGATCTCATTCCTGAGTGCCTTGTAAAACTTGACCTGCCTCCCCAAGAATGACTTCACGCTGTGCTGAAACACAGCTCCTCTGGTACTGCAATATGCTGCCTGACAGGGGGCATGTTGCAACATGAATAAAGCTGAAATTAATACTGGGTTGTTTGAGGTGTGCCAGGAGGCATTTGGGTCAAGATTTTGGGACTGAATCCCTATTCAAGCAAAAAGGTCGATGGGATAATTAAGGACAAAATGAGATCAGTTTTACACCTCATCTGAAGGGTGGCATCAGTCCCATCCTTTTTTAGGGTATAATGAAGTTAGTTCAGCACTCACTAATAACTGCTGATATCTTAATTCTTCCAGGACCTGCAATTTTTTAAGGTTTTTTTGGAAGTTACTGATTCTAACATTAGCCCTTCTCCAGTTACTCTTTGCACATTGATAAAATCAGCTTTCAGTAACAATACGGTAAAAGTGCACTTTTTTTGTGCTGTATATCTTCTGCTGCTACACCAGTAACCAACCATTTATCACATAATCAGATCCTTGCTGAACTATATGCCATCTGTGATCAAATGAATGATGAATAAATTCAGAATGCAATTTCAGCTAGTCTATTTTTTTGTTCATATTTCCTTCCTAGTAGATTTGAGTCTTTTTGACCTTGTGAAAAATAGCTGCGTTTGAACTAAAAATGTGAGTTTTTTCTAGATAATGGACTATGCCAACTTCTATTTCTTTTGGAATTCAATAGAAACTGTTTGGTATATCAGGACATTTTCTACATCCTTATTTACTTTTTCTTCCTTTCAGACTATACTCTTTGATACAGCTAAGCTCCAATCTTACTCATATCTCCTGGCTCCAGGAACTCTTTTTTGATTTCCATTGTCTTCTGTGTGGAAGTAACTCTCACTATCAAGCATTGCATTTAGTTTTCCACTCATGTAGCTATGAGCTAACAAATTACACCAATTTCTTGAGGCCTTCTGAGCTAAGTGAATTTGGCTCAATATTTCTCAGCTATCAGCCCTTTCATTATTGTTAGGGAATGCTTCAGTGATATTTATTTGTCATTCTGGTAATGCAAGTTCTTTTGCTTTGATGCTGAGACTTTGAAACCTGAATTCCTGACAAAGTAGAACTTCCTTCAGAAAACATCTAATTAAAATGTGCTAATGCAGTGACCCTTGGTCACTTGCAACCCCTGAAGACATCACCGATGGATGTCTGGTTTTGTTGTATGTCAGCTTTCAGCTGAGGAAAAGAGTGTTGAGTTTACGCACCATGTAGTGCAAGGGGTGGTGTGGAGCTTTACACAAGGCAACAGCTATGCATTCCAAAGTTTCTTGGGTACAGGGTGGTCTTTGTGAGCCCTGGGAAAGATGCAGACTGCTTCTTCCCCATCGCATGGCCGCTGATCTTTGTGCAGCAGCTTATTAAACATTTTCTGCAGCTTCTTTAATGAACTGACTCGCGTGTTTACCTATATTGTGTGCACAGCCATTAACATTGGTTTTCCAAAACAGTGTTGTGGCAGAAATTAACAACATCAGGTGGAGACTTGAAATGCTTGACAGAATTCCCTGGGGCCACAACAGCAGATGTGGAGAGGCAGAAATTTCAGCAAGGCACATAGAAGACTGGCCGAGCACGTTTGGGAAAACAGAGGCAGTCTGAGCTAACCAGGGGAGCCAGAGATGGATACAGTTTCTTAGCAGAGGGGAACCCTCCTGTGAGGTTCCTGCAGGTTGTCCTTAGCTTCAATAATTCTTGGCAATTCTGCTGGCTTCTGTCATCCCATCTGTTCCCTCATTAAGTCCTCAACTGCTACTGCTTTTCTCTAGGTCTTCTCATTTACTTCCCATGAATATTTTCATTTCTGTTTTTCCTCAGCATAGGATCCCACCACATTTCCTCTATCTCTGATTTTCCACATTGCCACTGTTGCTGTACTTTCTTGTGTGCTTCCTGTCTTTTCCTCTCAATTCCTCATCACGTTTTTTGCCCTGTTAAAGTGGGGTAGTGACACTGTTCATGACACTGCTGCTGTCTCAACCCCTTTAGGGCCGATGGAAGCCCACAGAGCCCTTTGGTGCCTGTTTTGAGCTTCAGTACAAATGCATGCACTTGCGGTAAGCCCAGTCAGGTAAGGTGCACGCAGGGGGCAGGTCAGAGCTGCCAGAGGGAGGGCAGGAGGAGTGAGCATCCTCCTGAGTACCAAACCAGGTGCATAATCACGGCCAGGTCTTCACTAGGCTTTGAACATAGGACTCCAGGTAGCTCTAGCTATGGTCAAACTCACAGTGAATATTCTTTGGTGGTAAAGATGGACAGACAGCTCCACCATAGTTGTATCATACAAAAGATGTAGAGATGACAGATCTTGTCATGTTGAAGCCATTCTTCTATGACCCAAAATAGCAGAAAATGTGCTACATCACTCCCTGCCCTCTCAAGCACAGAGCGGAGATTTGAGGAACTGGTTAGGGCAATCCACAAACTGTTTGTACTTCATGAAGCTGAGCCTCAGACAAAGCATTTTGCAAGCATTAAACCTGACTCACTTGCAACTTAGGCTGGCAGTACAAGCTGTGCTAAGGCAGAAGAGCTGAACCCAAGCCAAAAGATAAAGACATCACTGTCTGATCAGCCAGTGTACCATATGTTGGTGAAAATGTCTCCTGAGGTGTTTCCCCCCAGACTTTGCTTGAAGAGAGTGAGCTGTTTCCTGCCATTGCATGACATCTTGCATTACATGTCTAAGTTGTGACTCCTGAAATTTTTCATCATAATGCTTCTTATACAGTATGTGACTGCCTGTAAACTGCACCTTGGAAAAGATACATCCACGGTATGAGCTGTCCAGATTTGTTAGATTTAACTCCTACACAGAAAAACATGTTCTACAGGCAAATTAGGAGAGTAACTTGGTGCAACACACATTGGCCGGCCCAATATGCTGAAAGATGGTGTGCTCTTCAACTGACCTATGCCAGAAATGTTCTGAGTAGATCACTTGGTTATAATTCCGCACTATCATAGAAAAGTTTAGAAACGAGCAAAAGGCAGTCTAATCCATCCTGTGACCATAAAGGGAGATGAACTCTAAGTAATCAGTCGTATGGTTTGGGGTTTTTTTCCATTTCTAATCTGTAAGAGATTAGAAATTATAATATTGGCTTGCTACCTGGTGTTTTAAAGGATGTATGTTTGATTTTTCTGATAGAGAGTGGGTGCTAGTTTAGGATGATGTATTACTAAATCATTTTACAAGAAACTAAGATGAATACTTTAAACGAAAGGTAAAATTGTAAGGCAGCATCATAATATTAAAAAAACCTTATCTAAAACTAAGATAACTGCTTAACAGCTTACAGTTACATTGAAGTTTACAGCATTGTACCAAATACTACACTGCAAACTGTGTTCAGCAAACTTAGCTCTTTTTAATGACAGTTTTTAACCATTTGGATGATTTCAAATGCAAGCACTGATAGACACTATTCATCCTATTAGTTGTTTTATCAGGGGTAAGGCTGAAAAAAAATAAACACACTTTTAAAAATGGATATCATTTGAAATAAATTGTGTATGCTTTATTATACGTTAACAATAAAGGCAGTCAATACAGCTTATTTTGGCTTGGGTCTTCAAGCCAAAATAAAGCTATTTCTATGACCTTTGGGACTGGATTGCAAGTTCAGCCTTACTGATATACTCTGATCTACCGTCATATGTCCAAAATTGAGAAAATAAAGTTGACTTTTAAGATTCTTCCTTCCTGTCTCTTAGAAATGGTGACAGGCAGTCTCTGTACATTGTAGATTGCTGGATATTTGGATGCAGCAGAAGTACTCCTGGGGATGGCAGTTTTAGTTCAGTCTCGAGAGGAATGGGAGATCTCTTTGTTTCCAGAGGAGTGGCTGCATGGATAAAGCAGGGCTGCAGATCAAATAGATGGAACAATAAGTGAGATGATGTATTTTAAATTGCACAATGGTATAATAGTGGGGAGGCGCCAAGCTCTCTTTGGAAAGTGATTTCAGATGTTTCCTACCCAGAACAATACAGATTTTGGAGACTTCATTTAAAAGCAATCACAAGGCAAAAGGTCACCATGCAAACTGACTAATTGGTCGCTGGCCAGATGGAAACCTCTGCTTAGTTCATTTGAAGGACAAGTTGCTGCTGGATAATGTATGGCAGATGGGGATCCAGGGGAGTTTATTTTCATGAGTCACACTGCTGTGAGGGCTATGTAACTCTTTGCACTGGGGGTCAAGCCAGATCTTGTTTTTCTCATCTGAAGGACAGTCTGTGTGTGCCCCATGTTAAAACAAGGAAGGAGATGAGTACAAATCATAAGCAGAGATCTCACCACAGATTCTATTTCCTGCGACCTCAAACTGATGTATCATGTGTTTGCTGTCAAAGTACAGTACAGGTGTAACCTTTTCATTCTCCTGCAAAGCGTGTGATAATCTTGATCTAGCATTTTGTCACTGTCTCCATAAGACAGCATAGAAATGGAAACATCTTTCCAGAACGAATCTAGAGGATGATTTATTATTTCCCTCTCTCTGATTCTTCCCAAAACCACACTTCTACTAGGAAATTTCAGACCTGCATGATAGCTTACTAAGGAATAAACCCTAGAAGACAGTATTTGTAAGAAGGAGTAATTAGTATAGCTTGTAAATAATTTTAATAATAGTAAAAGAAAAAATTATTGCATCATCTGACACTTCAAAGAAGATCCACCCATTCCTATCTTGAACATTTACTCTTTTGTTGCATTTCCTTCCACATTCATTGTGGATCCTTCAGATTAGTGTACATCTTCATTTGGTAAAATCTTTAGAATATCTCCTCTTTTCTGCTTGTTTTTTTGCTGTGCAAGTAGATTCTGTAGCTTCAGGCAAAATGTGTGATCTGCTCTTTGGCTTTCAGAGCTCTGTAAAATCGCTTTTCAATTCTGTTGTGGTTTCCAGTATCCTAGGAACAAAGAGACACTAGTGTTTGTAACATCAAAACTTATTAGTAAGTCTTACTTAAAATGCAAAAATCTAAGATTTGCCAAGTGAAAACAGCCAAGATTGCAAGTAAAGTCTTTGTAGGTTGTGCGGCCTTTATTTTGTTAAAATCCAGCTTACTAACCTACAGGATTGTGCCACATGCCTGTGTCCAGAAAGCTCTCACATAAATTGCATTCACATTTGGCAATGTGTCTTCCTAAAACAAATCCTTGTTTAATGAGGTATTTTAATCCCATTCTCTTTCTATTCAAGAGGCTCTATACAATGTTAGCTAGCTAAAGAGAATACACCACGCTGTGCATGCTCCATGCGGGTGGCAGCTCTGGGCCCAGCACCTGATGTTTCCATTGGAGAATAGAACTTCCATAAATATTTTTCTCTCGTGACTCAGGTTGTGAATATATTGATATGGAACTGGGTGCCAAGCTGGAGAACTAATGTGGAGAGACAGCTGCCAGTATGGGTTGCTATGGATATCATGTTTGATCTATGCCTTCAGAACAGACCGCACTCAAAGGCAGATAAGTGAGTTAACTTCTGCAGCAATAAAGAAAGTTTCGCACTGATTAAACTTAGATGCAATTATGACTAAATCAAGCATGAAGGAAAAGGGAGTAAAATCTAAAATGAGAAGCAGAAAATACTGGTTTTTTTCCTGAAAATATTGCTCGTCAAATTAAGATCTCAAATTGAAAACTTGAATCTATTAAAAAAAAAAAAAAGAAAATTTCGAAAAGCCTCCGTGGTTCCATAGACTTTTTTCCAACTAAAAGATAAATATTTTAAAAAATTTAAATTAAGATGAACATTTTTAAAATTTGTCATTTTTAAAATAGATCCTAGCTCTGCAATCATAACAATGAATTAAAATTGCAATGAATTCTAGAAGCACTAAGGATCTCTACTTGCAACTATCAAGCTCTAAAGAATTTAATTACTCTAAAAAGCAGGATTTTACAGAATATGCACAAATAAGGTGTTTCATTCAGCAGCAGCAGACTTTGTTGTTTGGGTTTGGTTATTTTTTAATTTTATTATTTGCTTATTCATAAAGATATTGAAAAATGTCCTTTCAAAGTCAAGAATAAACAACCTACAAAGTCTAGCAGCGAGACACCCAGCCAGTAAATACTAAGAGCTAAGCCCTGGGGAAAAGAATTCAATGCTTAGCTAGTTAGAGGAAGGGGGAAAACAAAAAATAATAAAGTCAAACCAGGAAGAGATAAAAATAGATAGGAAAGCTAGACCAGAGGAAACTATTTTCACTCTGATCATGTCAATACTGCCTTGACCCCTGTGGTTATGAGATTGCCTTAAAAGTTGTGAATTCAACTTTTTTAAAACTGTAAAGAAATCATTCTTTTTATGTTGCTACCTTATTCCTGAGCTTTTAGGAGTGATACCTTGCAGAGTTTCCTTGAAAACATGAGGTCAGAAATTTACTTTAAGAATTAAAAATGCATTAGAATTTATCCTGTAATCTCATGATGGAGAGCAAGCATTAATGGTACTTCTGCCTGAAATTTTCTCCCTGCTGGCATTTGTGACCCTGTGCTTTCAAGGGCAGCTGTCCCTGTGATTCCACAGCCCGAGATGAGGCCCAAACCTGCCAAGAGGCTGCTGATCTGCAGAGTGGCCCCAGAATAAAGTCTGATTTCTCTGAAGCAGGATATGGTAAAAAATGGCTTTACTGTGAGGCAGCATGTGGCTTTCCCAAGGGCTCCAGGAAGTGTGGAACAGACCCCTCTGAAGCTGCTGGTAATTGTGAGCGACCCTGGGTCCCGCCTTGTCATTGTTCATGTTGGTTCTGAGCTCTGCACACGAGAATCTGACCATAATCTGCAACACAGAGCAATACAAAACACAGCTAAAATGAATTTAACCTTGTTAAACAGCACATCAACCCCCCACTGATCTGTCTCCTTTGGCCATATTTCTGGTCTCATGGGGAGCTTTCCGTGTTGGACTCCAAAAAAGGGTCAGTGGCCTCAACTTGTCCTGTATCAGAGCAGAGCAGGAAAAGGAAATTGATGGACTGAACAGCAAAAAAGCTTTACAGTACTTTAAAACCAGCTTTCATCATGTGAAGGGCTCCTTTGACTCCATATTGATTTGATTGGGTTATCTTCAGGAAAGCATCTGTTTTAATTTACAGTTAATGCTCCAAAGGCTTGAATCCTGAGTCAGAAATCCTCCCCCATCCCCTCAAAATGAACAAAGGTAATAATAATCTCAAACACAGAAAGCGAATGACTGAATGGAAAAAACACAAACATGCAATGATTCTTTAATTTAAAGATACATCATACAAAATCCAAAAATCTTTCTTTGCTGTGACCCCTAGGTCTTTGCTGTCTCACTGTTGTTTTACCAAGAGTAAGCATTAGCTAGAGATCTTGATCAGATTTGGGAGAAAGTTAACTGGGGTGTGATCCAAAATTGTTCAGGAAATTCAATTTTGTAGATGCCAAAACTAATTTGAATCTGTTAGAAAACAGTTTTGGATGGAAACATAGAGGGAGAATTAAACAGTTCAAAGATTTCTTTAAAAAAAGAAAAGGTTTTTGTTTTGTAATGGATCTATTTGTTCAAAACCAAAAAAAGAGAGAAAATTTCAACAACAGTACACCAGTGTACAACCTCTAAAGAAACAATGCTGTAAGTAAAAAAAAAAAAAAAAAAAAAAAAAAAAAAAAAATGTTTTATTCAGCCCAAGAGTATATTTCCAGGCTGGTGACTGTGGTTGTTGAAGAAAGTAGTCATAATTTTTGGTTTAGGACAACCCAAATAAAAATTAATGTGAGATTCTTCAGGTTAGCAGCAAACCCAGCAAAACCGTTATTCACATGGATATGTTTTTCTTGACTTTTATTACAGTAATATATTTTATGTGTACAGCATGCAGGCTGTTATTCTAATAACTGTTGTTATGCCTGAAAACGTCTTGCATCCCGATTCTGAAATTCTCCTTTGCAAAGAAAGTTGGTATTTTCATAGCTTAGGCTTGTTTTGTGATCTAACCTACCCTCTGCTGCTGACTGGCTTCAGATTTTCAGGGTAATTTCACTCACAACTTTGAATGCCTTGGGCCCAGGCAGAGGAATGAAAAGCAAATGTCTGAATTTTGGCGCAGAGCCTTCAGCTGTTCTTCAAACTGCAAAGCCTTAATGAACCCTAAGGATAATTTCAAGAAATGGTCTCCCAGTACTGACAAAAGTCACTGGCCCTCCAAGAGGTTTGTGGTGTTTGAAAGATGAGCACAGTGAAGCTGTTAGAGGAAGATAAATACAGAATATAAGCCATGTGTGTGACACTGAGGCACCCTCAATGTATAGGGGCTCTGAGAAGGGACACTCTGAGCTAATATGCAGCATGCAAGTTGAAAGAGAGCATGATGGCATTGAAGACTTTGCTTCCTTAAAATAAATATTTTAAATATTCAAATATTTAAATATTTTAAATATTGTGTTAAAAGACTCAGCATAAGCGGAGAGAGAGTGGGATAGAAGAGCTTGAGGGAACTTCTGCTAACTATGTCTTGCTGGCCTGTCCTATCAAGCAGTAAGTCCTATCATCTCAGTCACTGGCATGTTCGTCTGTCTTCCAAAATGCCAAACTGATGAAAAAAAGAAACTGCTTTTCTTTCCTGCTGCTGGTGTTTGTGTTGAAATTGCAAATGTTTTCCAAAGTGCTGATACAGAAGATTTGGAGTAGGGTACAGCTGTTGACAACTCCTCTCCCAAGTAATGAAGTCTGACGAAGGCAGTGCCTGCTGCTGACCAGAGCCCCATACCCGCCACTTAGCAGGGCGACAGCTGAAATCTGTACAGCAACCCTTTTTATGACACACCAAACAAGCCAGGGCACTTTCAGCCTGGGAACAAGGGAATAAAATATTGATTTAGTAATGGCAAAATAGTAAGACAAGCCAGGCTGTATCTCCCTTCAAACTGCCAATCTGCCATCTGCTATCCTTTCATTTTTCGTTGCACCACTGATGCAAGGAGTGTCCAAACTTCAGCACATGTTTTGCAAACAGCAGTGCCCAGTGGGCTGTTGCTGTAGGTCTGCCATCAGCGTCAGGCCTGTTCCAGCCTACTTAACCATTTAATTTGGTAAATGTCAGTATGGCCTCTTTGTTCTCCTTGGCACCATATGCTCTCCGATTAAAAGTCAATCAGGTTTCTCTCAGCTCCTCTTTCTTTCAGGAAGATCCTTGGCAGCTGACACCCCCCCCTCCCAGGGAATCTTAGGTAGGGAAGAGCTGTGTTCTGTGAAAATGC
The DNA here is from genome assembly GCA_013389985.1 of Dryoscopus gambensis. Classification (NCBI taxonomy): domain Eukaryota; kingdom Metazoa; phylum Chordata; class Aves; order Passeriformes; family Malaconotidae; genus Dryoscopus; species Dryoscopus gambensis. The sequence goes on along the minus strand of WEIT01031797.1, from coordinate 163,464 downwards.
TGGGCTATCATAGCCATTGCAGCTCTGCTCCAGGAGCACTGATGTGATGTGAGGCAGCATTGCACAATTCATGGTGCATGTGCTGGATGGAAACAGAGGCATGCCCTGCAAGGTGGGCAAGAGGAAGATTTCAGAGGTAAGGTAGAAAGTACAAGGATGGGTACAAAATTGTGGAGTTTTACTCATAAATCAGATAACAGGAAGGACACGAGACTTGCTCACAGAAAAGTGCTTGAGAGTTTTATTCGTTTCCCCCAAGACTTCAATCAAAGTTACACAAAACCATTTTGATTGGGCAAAAGTCAAAGGTTGATGAAGACTAGAGGTGAAAAGGGGGGAACAAAATAAAAATGGAAAGAGACAATAATAGATCCCAGCATCATGTTCTTAGGCACATTGCTCACAAAGATTCAAGATAGAAATCTCTTTTACAAATTCTGTGTTGCTTTACTCGTCTCACTCATATGAATGCTCTGTGAACACACTTCTTATTCTTTGAGGGCCATTAATTTATTTTCTCTTATTCATGGTCCTCTGAATCATCTGGTTTGATTTTTAAGTAGGAGCAGGTGGGAGTGCCTACAAGGCAGAGGAAAAGGCAGGGTTTATTTGCAGAATGGGCAGAGGGATTTAATTGAAAAATCACCAGCATTAGGAGAAAGGCAGCCATAGATCCTGTTTCTGGCAGAGCCACTGACCTCCTGCATGACCTTAACCAAAGCTCACCTGTCTGATCAGGCACCCTATCTCCTGTGACCCTGTCAGAGCTGCCCCAAGGAGCCAGCTCACTCACAGTTGCTCTCCGGCTGCATGTTTGCCTAATCCAGCATTCGTTCCATGTGGCAAAGTTCATCTTGGACTTTTCTTCCCTTCACACTGGAAGCAAAAATCTTCTCTTTCTCCCTTCAGGGTTTATCTTTGCAGGGGAGAATGTCTTCTTCCTAAAAATAAAACTGATGACATGACAGCGGGCAGTTCTTCACTCACCAAGCGTGCTCTGGGGGCACTGCCAGGGGACCACACGCCAGCTGCCTGCAAGAGATGGAGAGAGAAGCGGTGGTGGACGCAGGGAACAGACCTGACACAGCTCACCTGTCAGTCTGCTCAGCCCTGCTTTAAACTTCACCCACCACAGGACTCGGCCCAAGGTCAGGCTTACAGCCAGCGTGTGCTGGGGCTTGATCAAAGACAAAAGACTCAAGTCTGCAGTTACATTTGGAAAATGGCTTTTCACTGGTTTTGTTATATGAGCAGTGGGGAACTGGTCATAAAGATGTAGTTTTTCCTTTAGTTTTTTCCTTTCCTGCTGTATTGAATTTTCTCACCAACAGTGTTTTTTGCTTTTTAACTTGCCAGTTTGGAAAATGCAGTTCAGCTCTGTGTCATCACAACTGTGCTGGCAGGTTCCAGCTGAAAACAAGGGTCTGAACTCTTGCTTCAGGGGCTGGATCTTACACCTCGAGTTGAGTCATGAAGTTCTAGACAGTGTATTGTGAACAGGGTGGTGGCTGCCAAGTTGGCTGGCTTTTCATTATGTGGATCAAAATAGGTGTCACTTTATGATTCCTGATGCAGCACTGGGCAGCATTAGTGTGTCTCTTGGAAGGAATTTTGGGATTTAGCTTCTGTAAAGACAGTTTCATATGAGAATTGTTACTTGAAGGTTTTTTGTTGTTGTTGTTCATTTCTACTGCTGTGGAAGTATCTGTATATTTGAGTATTATTGTTTTTCTTTGCTATTCCATTTTTTTCCATGCCCTTCTTTATACATCTCATCTTTTGGACTGCTCTTTTCAGGCAAAGACTAATATCTATACATTAAAATACTCAGCAGTCAAGAGGACTGATCAGGTTACAGCGCTTTGGTTCCCATCACAATTAACTGTTTGCTATTAATTATTAGTAAATGATAGGTTACAGAAGGTTATCCTCAAAATACAGAGCAGAATTTTTATGTTATTTATTAATTGATTATTTATATTAGACATGCTCTGTAAATTTAACAGTTGTTATTCAGGCCAAGATTTGAAAGTTGCTGGGTAGCCCATGTCATGCCATTAATCTAAAATGTAATAATTTTTTTTTTTCTATCCAGGTTGTTAACTTATATTAGTCCCTGAAAATCATTGTCTTGGGATTGTACCAGATTCTCTTGCTTGCACAAGAAAAGAGAGCTACATACATGTCAGTCTTAAAAAGTTGAAGAGAAACCTTGTCCTGCTTTTTCCACGGCAGATGTCTCACACAGTTGCACTGAAGTAACTACAATCATAAAATAGTAAAATATGAACTTTTTTATCTTCCGAATGTTAAGCGAGCCAAAGAAGCTGTCCTTGTACTCCTGTCATGGTCACTGCAGTTCAGAGCTGAGTTACATTGGCGTGGGTTTGCAGAGAGGAGTGTTGTGCTCCCTCAGCCTCATGCCAGATCTGTCACTCTAACGTCACTGGGCACTGTTTCGCTCACTTCAGGGAGATGGAGCACATCGCTTTCTGCTTCCTACAACGGCTTTATTGGCTCTGACTAAGGCACTTTCTCACTTGGTAGTTAGTGCAAACTGAGGGGCTAAGGGGAGAAGAGTGACTAAAAAGGTCAGGAGGCAGGATTAAGTGCTCTTTCTATGAATGGATTGAGTGGGAAATTAGAACTGCAGCTAATGTGTTGGAGCAGAACATTGATGCAGCACACATGGACCTGGTCTTCCCTTTCTCAGAATTAAGTGCTTGCCACTGACCAGCCACAATTAAACTCTCTGGCCTTTGATGAAGAGAGATGCTGTGGTTTGTGCTAAAATTATTCTGCTTTGGCCAAAATGAGAGGATGAGACTAGATAATCACAGAATGCAACATTAACCAGCAAGACAAAAATGGATAGTCAGTTTAGTGCAAAGCTTAGTGGTTCATTATTTCATATCACCATGCTCTTCAAAAGAAATTACAGCATTTACTCAGTAGAAACTGGAGCTTGCCTGATTGCAACTCTCCTAGACATTCTTCTCAAGAGGTGTGTTGATATGTGCATTTTGCTTTGACAAATGAGGCAAATTAAATGTCCTAAGGGATCAATACATTTTGATACTTTCCCCATGCTTTTAAAATACAGTCAGTAGCTAACAGAGAATCTGCAGACACCCCAAAACTCAGGGGCTTGACTGAGTTGAGGTTAAATTAAACATATTTATTAAAGATGTGAGTCCGTGTACATAACACCCAAAGCTAAGCCAAGAAGGAAGAGTGTCTGGAGCTCAGAGGAAAGGACTACATTTGTCCCTGGGCAGGGTAGTCTCATCTAAAGGACAGTGGTGGCAACAGACTTGATTTAAATAAGGACAACCTGCAGCTCTGGCCACAGCCCTTGATTAAGGCATTGAATCACTACTGGGAGACAGAGGCCATGAATCTGTTTCTGCCTCTTCATTTGGTATTTTTCAGTAGTAGGAGTAAGGCTTAGCCAGTTATTTTCTGTATTATCACAATAATGGTCTGGCATCACTGTGAAAACCCTGGCTATGCTTCTGCTCTTTCACTGAGACGTGTGCAGCTAAACCAGAAATGAGGGAGTGGTGAGAGAAGGAAGGAATGAAGGAAGGAAGGGAGGAAGGAAGGAAGGAAGGAAGCAAGGAAGGAAGGAAAGAAAGGACTTGCCTCTCTTGATATGAGTGGCTTACAGACAGGACTTGGTTCCCACTTTCAGCAGCTTCAGTCCAATCCTATGAAGGGAGCAGTTATTGTCAGATGTGTCCAGAAGCTCACGACTGGAAGAGGTAAGGGTTACTTGTCCTATCTCTGCCTCAGGTTTCCCAATGCCAGACAGATGGGACCTTTGCAGATGGGGATGCAATGAGCTCTGCCTGGGGGGGAAACAAGATCTCACTTGAGTGATGAGTATTTACTCAGCTGGATGTAAATTTAAAGAGGAGGAAACCTCACCCCTTCACACCACTCTTTTTTGGTCTGTCTGAATCTGCCCTGTGGCTCAGTCTGACTCCACATAGTCTTTGAGGCAGCTGGCATCGCCCGTGACAGCAAGCTGTTGTTCTGCTGAACTTCCCTCAGTGGCTGCCTACTTTTTGGCATGACTGTCCCAGCAGCACCTCCAAAGGCTTCAATCAGAAAGCCTAAGTTCAAACCGCCCATGTTCAGCTCGGTCTGGGCAGCATCTGCTCTGTGCACAGGAGGTGATGCCAGTGCCTGTGCTGGGACTGACATGTGCCCTGATGCAAAGCAGGAGGGTTTCCTAGGAGAAACCTCTGCAGCAGCACCGAGAGGAGCTGGGTGATGCCAGGAAGCACACAGCAAAGGACACGAGATGTGCCTGCCCTTGCTGGCTCTGCAATCAGTCTCTCTCAGGAGGGCCACATGCTGCAGCATTTTACTCTGGCCTTAATTGTAGGCTTTGCCTGAGGCTTCTGCTTACCTTCCAGTAATGTTGACAAATTGCTCGTGCTTGTAAGCGAGCATGGCCATGCACTTTCCAGGACCTTAACAGTTCATTTTACCCTCCTCAACCTGCTGGTGAAATTTTAAGACATTTTTTATCCACTTGCTGGGCAACTTGAGCAGTCACAGGTCTCCAATGAGATGACAGCGTGTGTCACTGAGGCAAGGAATTAGATGACATTTTTGTACCTTTTTCCTTCCATTTGCATTACTCAACCTTTTTTTCTTTACTACTCCTACAAATATTTCTATGCCACTGTAAGCATCAGCATTTTTTGCTTTTTTTCTGACCTGTGGATACTGCATGCTGTGTGATGTATTAGTCTCTCCATATTTTTTGTGATCTTACTGGGATTCATAACTCCTTACTCTGCACAACCCCTTTACACTTTTTTTGGCATTTAAAAGGGGCATCAAACCTAGCAAAAATGAGGAACAGTTCAGCACAAGGGAATGATTTGAGAGGCACCCTCAGAAATATGAATGGGGCACGTGGTATTCAGCTTGTTTCAACCTGTCTGGCTCCTGAAGCAGGGAAGCTGTTAAAGCAGGGTTGAGCTTACCCTGTCTAACACCCACTGCTCAGCCCAGATGGGAACTCTCATCTCGTCCACTCTTTTCATCCTCCCTACCGCATTACTGCATTTATGTTATTTGGAAAGATACTACTCCTTGCTAGGAAGTAAAAGGAGAGGATATAAATAGGGAAGGGAAATGGCATGGAAGGACAGTTCTCCAAAAATATGTCCTCTGTACGATGACTATAATGTACCATAAGGGTCTTGATTTCTTATTTCCATACGTTAATTAACTTAATATAACTTAAAATTTTTCTAAGGCAACATGATACAGCTGATTCTGCCTAGGAATTAGTTTTTCCCCAGTCCATAGAAACTGAGCAGTAATAACCTTAATTAACATTTGCATAATTGTGATTAGTAACTTACAAAGAAACTGTTGTAGTAACATTATAAAAGATTATTTAGCAGTTATTGAATTATGCTTTCTTTATTTAATTTTTTTTAAGTCACGAGGAGCAGCATCCAGGAGGTGTCTAGTTGATTAGTAATTAAACATATTAAGTAGCTGTAAGCTGAAGTAATTAAGAGGTGTTTGAGCACTGTCTAGGTCAAGCAAGATCTACAAGAAGGCTGAGTGTTTCCTGAGGAACCCAGCTAAAATATCAATGCTGTCCAGCTTGAAACTCAATTCTGAGTTGTTCGTCACTGTTCACTGATGGTTTCATATGCTTATTCTCCAGAAGTGCTCCTCGAGCACTAATGCCCAATTCAATTAGATGGTACAGTTCATTATTTACTGCTCAGCTTCAGCAGTGCTATGAGAATTGGGGCCTAGGATAACCCCTTTTTCAATGTCAAATTACCTCAAGTGTCAGTTGTGATGGATCCAGGACTAACTTCCAACCAAGATTAAAGCTCCATGACTTTGCCCTGTGCATGCTTTGAATTTTAATGTGGATGATCAGAAGGAAGCCAGCAAAGGGGAAGTGGGTAGCAAAGCAGAAGGGAGATAACACCTGCAGGTCCCTCTGGAAGACCAAAAGAAACTAGTTGTGATCAACAATCAGCAGCAGGTTACTGGAGACCAGAAACAAGAACAGTAAGTCTCCTGATAAGGCATTGTGGGAAGTATCAGCTTTGATTTTTATTTTGAAGTTTGAAAGCTGAGGTGATGGTGTTGAAAAATACTGACCATTTTAAAAAGATAGAGATCTGTATTTTGGTCTTGAAGAACCCAGAATATATCATAATTTTAAAAAGATCAGAAGGAAAAAAAAATACAGAAACTAAATAAAAAACAATGAGTGTCAAACATGATAAGGAAGTTCATTTCATTCCCTCAACTCAAGGGTTTGGTGTTAGAGAACCACTTATACACATGGACTACTGAACTGTTTCTCCATCATTTACAGACACTGCAGCAAAGAAATATTTCAATGCTGTAGGAGTTATTAATAGACTGATATTACTGCTAGTCCTGCTAAAGAACTTTCAGCAAATGAGACTTTACAGAAAGAAAATCAAAATATAATGATAGGACAGTTTCCCTTAAAGCTGCTTACCTTTGGATTTATTACAGTTTATCTGTGCTTACAATCTGATGCATGTTCTTCACATTCAGCCTTCTAGTCTTTATTCTACCTTTATCTTTCCTGGGCTTATTTTCTTCTTTCCTCTCAGCATCACAATGATCTATGGGATAGCACATTGCCAGAGAAGTCCTTGCAACTGGCTGCATCCCAACGTCTCTGCCATCCCAACAACCTTTGCTCTTGCACCTCTGATTTTGTTTGTTCTCAGATATTTTTCGGTGCCATTAGGAAGAGATTGATCTTTCTGGGCCCAGCATGCTAAATTATTCTCCTTTTTGTAAATTGAAAGTGGCAAACAGTGTGTGTTTTCGATTAATTTTTAAGACTCATTCTTTCCTAGGTTGCACATCTCTAAACTTGAACTTCCTTTATGCTTTGGCAACAAGCTGAAAATGAGACAGCATAGCTGAGAAAGAAATTAATTGTTAACCCTTTCAAACACTAAAAGCATCAGCTAATGAAAACTCTGTATTTTAGAGATCTTTGAGAAGTATGGTTTTAGAGAAGCCACAGGAAAAGTGACTGAAATATGAACTAGAAACCCAGAATACTTATAAGTCATGTAACGAGCTCCTAAGCTAAAAAAAACAAACAAACAAAAAAAACCCACCTAAATTATGTGCCTTGAAAATGAACCACATTAGGGTATAACAGACCACTATGTGCAATGATTACTAAATGCTCCAGTGTTAGACTAGAGGATCCAAAATATTGTTTCATTTTAGCATATAGAACACCCATGGCTCTTTTTATTGCATGCTTTGGCTATGCTTCTATGTGTTCCAACTGTGAATTTTGACTGCACGTTAGGTATGGAATAATCCAATTTTGCAGAGCAAAAGTTGGCAGACTTAAATGAATTTCCCTAATTCAAGCACAAGATGTTTCAGTTTTGCGCAGATTTCACATCAGACTTGAAACTCTTTTTAGGGCACAAAAACTTCACCAAAACCAGACTGGGTTTTTCTGAAGCTAGTCACCAATCCATTAAAGTTGATAATCAGGAGAAAGTACATAAAAAGCACAGTAAAATAAAAATGTACCGCGTCCATTGGAACAAATGAGAGAACAACGGTTTCTATTGACAGTTGCTTTATTACTGGAAAAATCCTTCTTTGGGGGCGGGGAGGGCTGGATTGCACAGAGCCATCCTGTAGAGGCAAAGCCTAGCTGCTGTTAATCCTGGCCTTTGGCAGCTGAAAATCTGTGCTCTGGCTCTGTTCAGCCCACTCCTTTTCGAGAGCAGTGGCAAAGATGATAAATTTCTACTCTGCTGCATGCCCAGCTCACAGTAAAAGTCTCCTGTAATCAGACACCTTCAGAGATTCCTGTCGCAGCAACACCACGTGAGCGCTCACTGAGCCAGAAATACCGGGGAAATCTGGTGGAATAATGCTTCTGCCTTAAGCTAGCCCCTCTTCTTGAGCTGGGCAAGTTGGTTCTATTCTTTTTCTAAGGGGCAGGGGCTAAACTGGGCATTAGCACACTGCAGCCAGTGCTGGGGTTTGGCAGCATCACTCCCTCCAAACCCTGGCCCTGTGGGAGCTGCTTCCTGTGCAGTTCAGCGATTCCCTTTGGAGTCCAGGAGACTGACGGGTGAGAAAAGGAGGTGGCTGGCACAGCTCCCCCGGCTCTACCCGCCCGTGCTCACAAATCCATCTCACAAATCCATCTCAGTATATTTACTGGAGCTGGGAAGCCTGCTGGTGTTGGGGACTGCTCATTAGCTTATATTCACAATTATCTCTAAGGAAGGGAGGACTACAGCCTCTGCTTTCAGCATGCAAATCAAGTAAAGTTTGGAGCTACTGCTACACAAAATCACCGAGTGCCAGGCTGTCATTACTGCGGTTGGTTTTCAGAATACAGTTTTAATTGAGCTAATTATCACAGACTTCCACAGGTATTTTGAGGTTTTAGTGAACATTTATACGAATTTTAATCATGCTCCCATTGAAGGCAATAACAAAAACGCTTCGATGGCTTTGCATCAGATTACACACAGTGCAGAATATTTATTTTTCTTGTATAACTAAATAACGACATAGATCTGCAGCTCATACAATGGAAAGCATTAAACTCGGGTACTTACGTCTCATTCTATTTGGAATATTTAGACAAATAGAGCCTCAAATCAAAAATAGATAAAGCAAATTAATTTAGAATGTTACCAAGAATAACCTCATGAAGACACAGAAGATGGAAGCACCACATTTCATACTGTTACCAAAAGAGACAGCCTGCAAGCACCAGCCCTGTCTCTGCAAAATCCTCCTGACGGAGCACCTGTGCAAAAGCAGGGAGAAACTCTGTCCTGCTCTCGCTAAAGTGAGTGTGTCTAACTCAGCCGTGGTAATTAGGACTCCAAATGAATTAATTATAATAATGTTAATGATTTCAGCAGGATTACTTATCAGATCAGTAGCTAATATGTGCAAACAAAGGAATATGCTGCCCGGAGGAGTGAATATGAATAGCAAAAATGTTTAGTTTCCTGATTTCCTAAAAGGTTTTATTTTGCACCTATGGAGAGATGCATTCAGCCTGTTCTTTTTTTGACCTGGCCAGGTGTTCCTTTTTGCCTGCTCTGCACATGATTGTGCAGTGTGCTGAATCAGGTCTGTCTCATCATCCATAATGTCAGAACATGTGTAGGACAGTAGTTATTGCTCTGGGGAAACAGATTTTTTAACTATAACTTGCAGCTACCAAAAAGCTAAGTGTGGAGTTCCCATGCCGAGGCATAGGGTGCCCTTGAGTGTCTGGGATACTGATGCAGGGCACACAGGTATGGCCTGTGCCCTTCTGGAGTGGTAGCTCGAGGCCAGGCAGTGTGCTCCAGAAACAGATCCCCAGTGTAAAATGGGACTAAACAACCTCATTTAGTCACCTGAGCCTCTCCTTAAATATTTTTCTATGCTTCCCATTTTCTGGTAGCACTAAAAGAGGCTGGGGATGCAATCAGCTCTCCTCAGCAGAAAAGTGTGTGAAAAAAAGGTAATGGCAGCTTCCACATATGTTGCTTTAGCTAGAACACCTAGAGAGGCGAAAAAGTAAGCTAACTTAGCCAAGCTTTCAAGGAATGTGTAGTGGCTAATCGAGTGAGGAATATAATGTCTAAGGGCAATAAAGACATAATAAAGACCAATAAACGAGATCTAAAAGCAGTCATCTGGCTCTTCTCACAGACTCACCAGGATCAAATTTCCAACAGATGTTGGCAAAACTTGTCCTTTATAAACAGGTTTTACACATATAGAGTCCTCAGTTTTCCCAAGAAAGTCATTCAAGGGTGCCTCTATTGTTTACATGCCAATGCTCTCATTTTCTTTATTAACCTCCTTTGCTGTAGTTTAAACCCATTATATCTTGTCTTAGTCCCACTGGCTGCAGCTTTTTACATGTGTGAAGGCTTACTGTGACATCTTCCCACTGTTGTAATCAATTAAATTGTGCCACTTTCTTTCTTTTAGTCTTCTTTTTTTCTGCTGCTAGACCATGTATTCCAGACTGCTGATAACCCTTAGTGCTTTCATGTGGCCGGTCTTGGACTGCAGAAGGCCCTGACTCTTCTCAGTCTCGCCTTTTACCCCTCAGTGAATGCTTTGCAAAGTATATGAGTCTGGTCCTAGCCCTCAGTGCCTCTATCAGTTGAGTGAGTGGCATCAGAACAGCCAGGTGTTAGTTGTGTGGCTGATGCTGGCTGTCCCAAGGGTTTCACATGGTAATTGCCATCAAGAAAAAAGGTCTAAAAAGAATCAGCCGATGAAAGCTGAGCAGAAATTGTAGAAAAATCTTGAGTAATGGACCTTCTTTTTTACTCATTGTGTCTCACAGTTAATATCAAAGATCAGATTTTATTCTTGACATTGTTTGAACTTCAAAAGGTGTGAACCTTTTTCAGTAAGAAGGGAAGGCTTCCAAGGTTTCATGTAGTTCTGCTCAAAGAAACCCCTTCCTTTTTCATTCCTCTGTTCAATATTTGACTCTTTTTATTTGACCTTGTGTCTAGTTCTTAGTGAAACATAGAGCAGTGTGGAGCAGTAAAATTATTGCAGGGTTACTTCTCTCTCCCCTGGAAATTAGACATCACTGTCAACTCAGTTCTGTGCTCTCACCTCTAGAGGGCCATCAGTTTCTGACCACATTAATTTTTCAGACTCTAAAAATTAAGTTTTTAATTGCAAAGGAAACCTCTCTGAACCAGAGCAGCATCATCTTGCTGCATCTACAGCAGACATACGCAGTAGCTCAGAGAAGTGTGAACTACCTTCATTTAACTCTCCCCACCACTGGCAAGGCAAGTCAAAATTCAAGATAAGGCTATGTAAATGTTCTCTGGGTAGGAGAGAGGGACAGCAGTAGCAAACACTATTGCAGTTCCAGACAAATCTGGACTAATAAGTCATCATTATTTTGTCCATGACCTCTCACAGCAGACATCAGAGTTCCAAGCTGTCATTCTACCTGGCCACTGGTTCCCAAACTGGATGGGTAGGAATGGATTACTTTAGCAACTGTGTAATTTCAAGGATTTGTTTCTCTGGTATAGATAGTAATATGAATGTGATTGGTGTCTTGGAGCTGCAACAAATCATGAGAATTAAACATTTTCTTCCACATCCCAGCATGATTAAATAGAGAATAGATTGATATAATATGTATAATAATCTATGTTTGATGCATACCTTTAAAAATATCTCCTTAGAGAACTATCACCAAAGAGACAAAGGGTCATACCAACTTCTGGCATCCCACTTGTTCAGACCAACTGGAGTGATATTTGCATCTCTTCCAGATGAAATCTTAAAGCTGAAAAATTGTGATAGGTAAGAGAGCATTGTTGAAATAGCTAAATTCTGTACGAGGCACTTTAAAAGCATCCAAATGGCTTATTTTTCAACTGTGAAATAGAAGTCTTTTCCACTGTTCTGGAAACATGGGATTCAAGGTGACTTCACAGGGTGTTAATGGACGAATGATCTGCACCCTGCTAACAATATTTCACGAGCAATGATGTAGCAAATAATATAGTCTATTACACTGTGCCACCAGATGCCATCGGAAAAACACATTGCTGGCTTTAGCATCCCAGATTTAATCAACTTTCCACAGAAATGACACTGATGCTGACTGTAAAAGACAGTGTGTCCTCAGCCCTGAATAGCAGCTCCTTGAATGTGGCAGTAATGGTGTCCCTTTTCTAGTACCTCTCCCACCAGCTGAATTTCTGATGGCTAATGAATGGTGATGGCATCAGTATTCCCTTCAATATGTACAGACACCTGTATGAATGGGGCACTTGTTTCAATATGGGGCACCTTGGACATCCTCAGCACCGTTTGGTCTCATGTCCCTTTCGGGTTCAAAAAATAGGTAAGGGAAGGAATGAAGTTGAGGACACATAAGAGATTTTTTTAAAATACACGGTGTTCAGAATATACTTCCTTTTGCTTTTTCAGTTGTTAGACACTCTCACAAGCCTTTCATTGCAAATCACTTCTCCTGGAGCACCATTATTAGAGTTTTAAATGGAGTCAACCTATTCTACAGAAGAATAGTTGCAATGACATGCATGCTCAGGTTTGTCCCCAAGGGCTTACAGACTATAATTAAAGGGACAGACTCACTAGGACATGAAAGGAGTTTGCTCCAAATAAATTGGCAAGTGATTTGTTTGAAGTTTGAAATACATTTTCAAAGGTCAAGGCCTTGCTGCTTATCTATTTGTTTATCAATTGGTGCTGTTGTTAACTTCCACCAAAATAAATTTGCACAACCAGCATTAGGAAAAATATCTCCTGTAATACCTACTCTACTGGCTAAGGGGAAAATTCCTAAATAAGAGTCTAGGCTCTCTGCTTAGACCTTGCCTAGGGTGAGTGTTACACAGAAAATAACAAACTTTAATGACATTTTAATGGAAGAAAATGAAAACTTGTCTCTGATCTTCTGCAGTTCAGCCATTGGTAACTGTTGTAATTGTATTCTTTTGAAGTTGTATTACATCAGTATGAGTAAAAAGAGATGTATGTTGCCCTGAGCTATCTGGAGGTAGGTAATGCAAATAGCAGTGCCAATAATAGTTAGTCACTGGTGATGGGCAAAAATTAATAGAAATTCAGGAAGAAAGAGGTGAGGAGAATAGCTGAGGAGAAGATAACTATAAGCACTTTATAAATTCTGAACTGCATCTTACAGAACACAGTGAATATGGGGAGTATTTCCTGTTAAATTTATTTTAGCATTGTTTTTATTCTTTTCCTTATCTTTCTTTTTCTTGTCTATATATATAATTAAAACAATATATATTTAGAAATACATATATATAATTAAACCCTATATATATGGTTTCCATTTTAAATGAAGATTTTGAACAGAAAGAGGAAAAAGCAGTAAAGAAAATAGTAACTCCATCTTCTTTTTTGTATAGCCACTATCGCAAAATTTTTGGAAGTATGAAACACCAGTGTGAAGATTTCCCAGAGGGCTGACAAATACAGTGGCAGGTGTGCAACCCGCTCAACAAAGTCTGCCAATCTTCCTGCCTTCTCTCCCACTTAGATGCCAGTAAGCTTTACCTCTTTAAGAGAGCCAGTTGCACAGTGCCATAACCTTTCTGTCCATTTTAAAACATACATATTAGCAGCAAGGAAGATTTTATCTTGTTGGGATCCATCCATTTTTCTCACTCCTCTTTCAACTTGTAGCAGAATGCTTGGTGACCACTCAGTTTTTTGCCTGCCTTTTGTTCCAATTCCCGGCCAACTTTCACACTCATACAGTTAACTTTTTCTCTTCACCAATAAAATAGAGCAGGAAGACTTTCAGAAGCAGCTAGAAAGGCAATATTTTCCCCACTCAAGTAAATTTCCCTCGGCATTTTCCTTCTCTGCTCCTCTCAGTGCCCATGCAACCTATTCCCCTGCAGGGCTCAGCACGAGCAGCCACCTGCCGATGCAGAATAACTGCATTTAGTCTGCAGCAGGAGTGCTCAGCACTCGGTACTTTTCCTAACACTTGACTGGGAAAATTGGCTGGGGAACCAGAGACCTGATGCAAGGAGTGAATACAAGGTATGAGCAGAAACCTCCTTGTCTTAACACCTGGAGATGAAGCACACACAAAGGAAGAGCGGGTTATTGAAAGACTTCTCCAGAGGGTATCTACCCCATCCTGACCTTTTCCTCCTGCATTACTCTTTAGTTAGATATTGTCATTCTATCGCCTGAGAAATGACAGTGCCTTGTCATGTACTGAGAGCACCAGCATCCCCGTGGGAAAAGAGCAGGACTGAAGCGATACAGCAGGTCCTGCCTGGCAGGAGGTCACTTCCTTTCACAGCTGGGTGGGGCCATGATCACTGCTAGCTCATCTTCTTTCTCTCAAGTTAGTATTCTGACAGGCACTGGGCAAATAACTACAATACCTGACCTTCCTTCACTGTAAAGAGAGGAAAGGTTGTCATTCTCTCCCCTGAGAAGTGTGTTAAAAAGAATAATTAGCCACTGTTTGTAAAGCAGTTTATAAAGAAGAAAATGTCTGCAGAAGGGCCAAGCACAATACACAATATTACTGAACTGATGTTTAAACTAATAGTGCTTTCCTAACTGTATCTTCATAGAGGAAGTAGAAGAGACAGGTCTCCAGTCCATCACTTTGAATCCAAAACTACTTCATTTGTCCTTTACTTGCTGGATGAGCTCTCAGCTACTTCTCATCATTCTCCAAAGTTTCCCACAGGCCATGTTTGCAGTGTGAGCTTCAGGGAGTGCAAGCTGCTATTGCTTAGAGTCACACCAGGTTACGCAAAAGCAAGTCCTATCCTGGCAGTCCCTCAGTCCTGGGCCAGCTGCAGGCAGCTCTGTGGTGGCCAAGCTCCATGCACAACACCAGACTTACCCTGGCCCTACCTTCCTCTGAACTCAGCCTCAGCACACATGAATAAGTGGTATGTTTTCTTTTAGTTCTGAGACACGTGAAATTCATCCAGATCTCTTAATTCTGCTTTGCCCCATGTCTCACAGTAGGTCTTTTTTAACTCCTGTCTCTAAATGAGGCAGAACTTCCCAGCCACAGGCAGTTCATTTAAATATAAATGTAAAAGCTGTACTGGAGGAATGGTTTCTGCTCAGCTATTTGGTTATGAAATCAAATCATTTCTCTGCTGTTTTCAAATTGCTGGCTAACGGACAGTAACAGTGAAAAGGGGGGACTGCAGGGCTGGGTTTACCTGAATTAAAGGCATTCATTCCTCTGTGTGCTAAAATTTATATTGAAAGTAATGTGTTTTCAATTATGACCTGAGCTTTTGGGATTTTTTTAATTTTTTTTTTCTTTGATCTCTAGAACACCAGAGAGAAAAGCCTTTAACCCTCAGGAAATTGTTACATGTAGAATTATACACCAATACTATCAATTATTCTTTCTTATGTTCACAAATAATAACAAAGGGATGAATTGATGGGTAAGAGCTCTACTTCAGGCAACAGGAAACACCAGCCACAAGTTAAAAAAAGGGCATGGATAAAGGAAATGGCTATCTGAGCTTCCCTGAAACACAGAAACAAAGTGCTGAAAGCACAGGAATCCAGTAGTGATTTCTGATCTCTGATGTCACAGAAAATAACTCAAGGAGTTGTCTTTTGTGTGAAAGAATTGTTCCTGTTCTTTATCAGAAGAAGTCAAAGGGCAGACAAAACATCGGTATTTTCTTCAGTGTCCAAATGTTCTTGCGCTTTCAAACTTAAGCCACAACAGTGAGCTCCTTCCTCCACCATAATCTGGGTTTTGGAAAGAGTAATACAACTTTAGAAGTACAAAAATTGTGGGTAAGAGTCCCCTAGTTCCTTGTCCTCTTTATCTTGAGCTGCCTTGTCACAAACTGCCTCACCTTCTCTCATATACAAGTCACTCTTTCCTATGAGATGTCTAAAATTCTTTCCTTCACCTTGTGAGAAATAATTAATTCTCCTAAATACATTCTCTTTTACCTAAATGTCGATATGCTGCAGAGACTCACAAAAGAACATATGTGCATTCTCCCTGCATCTTAACATTTTGCAGCCTTGCAAACCTTTGCTCTTTTCTGATCTGAAGTCCATGTTAGCACGAGTAGGTGATCTCTGCAAAACTCTCTGGTTATGGGATGTTGGCTTCTTTTATTCAGCTGCTGGAGTGGTTTGCAGGAAGCTAAGTGTTAAGGATTTTTCTCATATTACTTTTCTATATAAACTT
The DNA here is from genome assembly GCA_013389985.1 of Dryoscopus gambensis. Lineage (NCBI taxonomy): Eukaryota > Metazoa > Chordata > Aves > Passeriformes > Malaconotidae > Dryoscopus > Dryoscopus gambensis. Next base: position 147,674 of record WEIT01031797.1, on the reverse strand, counting down.
CACTGAGTTTGCCACAGGGATGATAATAATTTCCTACTGGGAATTAAAGGTGAGCAGAAAGATGTATAAAAAAAGCTCTGTGTTTATATAACATCCTGTGAACCTATGACCCAAATAACCTAAAGTGAATAGGAAGATTGCAAATAAACGTATCACACAGTAGATGAGTAGAGATGATGTAGGTATTCTCTTGCTCCTGAAATTTCCATCTGTGAGCTATAAGACAACCCTTCATGAATTTAAAGTGTAATAATTTTTGAACAAGAATAGTTTCAATCTTTGTAAACATTATGCAGCTTAGGTCTATGAACACTGAACAAATCAAGATTGGATAGGAAAGCTGGAGGCTGGACGTGCTCAGTTGCCTTTTTCCTCCACAGCCTGTGGCACTAGCACTGGCTGTGATCTAGATTTTGGTCCATTATGAAAAAGGATTTATCTTTATTCCTTATGGTTCTGTGGACATATCAATGCCATTTCTACTCACTTAACATGTCTATAGTTGCTATTTCTATAATTGTCCTCATATTCTCTGGTCCATCTTCTGCACTCTTCCTCAAACTGATGGCTCTCAGTCTACCTTCTGTCTGCCCCTTGTGTCTGCAGTAACTAAGGGAAGAGTAATTTTTGTTACGAGTCAGTGCTTCCAAGTTATGTTCCTAGAACATCAGCAGAAAAAGTAATAAAAGCCACTGGGAAAAAAAGGAAGTAAAGGCCATTTATGCTTACCTATAAGCCATGTGTCAATACCATAATTATTATGAAACAGGGTTTATTCATACTTTGCTTTATAGCTATTTCTTTCTTTATACTATGGTATAATTTGTTTGGCTATAGTCTATTCAAGTCTGTGTTTGTGTCTGCATGTGTATCTCTGTTTTCAGGATCTGTAGTTAGGCAATCCTTTGGGAAAAGTTAAGGTATGCAACCTGTTTGTAATAAACAAACCCTCAGCTTAATTTGCTAAATCTATATTCTTGCTTTAAAGATCTAAACAGAGCCTCACACACAGTAAACTTGTGTTTCACTCCTTGCCTCTTACAGGAGGTGAATACTGTACTCAGAGGAGGATTCAGACTTCATTTAGACCCTGCTTCATAGTCAATGGTCATAATTGTCTGAAAAGGCAGCAGTGGGCATTAACCAGAGTCATACTGATGTAGCAAGTAGCCAAGTATGTTGTGTCTCGGATTTGTCACTGTACTCACACACTGTATAGCAACAGTATTTGGTTTTACTCAATCTAGCTGTAATTATATATTGTTCAGGAAAATGTCTTTTTTCACTTCTTCCATGCAGGGTTTCCTCAGTATTTCAGATTTCATTTCCCCTTTACCACCTAACGACAACAACAACAAAAGACAACTCTATGAAATAAGCTCTAGTTCAAAATTTCAGAGATTATGTGTTTTATTTGCATGTTTTCTGTTTCTTACGCCATTTTGATTCCAGACGTCCAAGACATTTTAACTGTGGAATGGAAAAAACATCTGGACTGGAACATGTTGTAGAAGATAATCAAATCCTGGTAAAGGTAATAACAGAACAGCTGATACTCATCAAATGTAAATTTACTAAAGGTATTTAAAAGGAGAACATTAAACTGAAAGAAGAGAGGCAGATCACAGGATAATCCTAGGGAATTATTTTTTTAATGGTCTGTTTTCCTTCAATTTTGAGAAATTGGCATTGTCTGTCTTAAATGCTCTGCTATAACTTTCATGTCATTGCACACTACATGTTCTAATCTGCTCTCAATCTGCAATATATTTGTGCAAGTGCTTCATACAACAGGACTGTAGGCAGATTTTTACAGAATGTAGCAGTTAAAGATTAATCTATTAGGTTACCTAAAATTGTAGTGAAGTGCTTTGGGAAATTGACCCAGAAAACCTCTTTCCCACTGAAAAAATTATACCACTCCAAAATAATTTAAAAAACACAAAACAAACAAATAAAAAAAAGGCAAGCCTGGGCTTTTCCAATCAGCTGTATATGTGTGTAAAGATACACATATTCAATATTTCCAAGCATTTAACCTGTTGGTCCTCAAGAATATAAATACCTGAAGGGAGGGTGCAAAGAGGACAGAGCCAGGCTGTTTTTGTGGTGCTCAGTGACAGGACAAGAGGTGATGGGCAGAACTGAAACACAGGAGGTTTCCTGTGAACATCAGGAAACACTTTTTGCCTGTGATGGTAACCAAGCACTGGCACAGGTTGTCGAGAGAGACTGTGGAATCTCTCTCCTTGGAGATATTTGGAAGCCCTCTGGACATGGTTCTGGGCAACTGGAGCTAGGTGACCCTGCTTGAGCAGTGTGGTTGGACCAGATGAGTTCTAGAGGTCCCTCCCTACTTCAGCCCTCCTGTGAATGGGCTTGGAAGCAAACCTACTAGCACTCTTCCAGCCTGCTCATTCAGTGCACTACTGATTCTTATAAGGTCCAGGACAGGTTAAAAAACTCCCAGACAAACAAGAAATTAATTTTCTGCCTGCTCGGACAGATGCCTCACCAAACCTTGGCAGAAAAAGTCTTTTGCCAAGTAACTTTCTAGAATAACCATATTCTTTTATCCTTCTAATTGCTTGCTTGTGTGTGTCAGCACAACATCCCACGGACTTCTTGCTTCCTTTTATCTTTTCTTCCTCAAAAAGAAAGCCAGACTCTTGACCTCTGGCACAGGTTCTGCAATATCTCTGTTCAGTTCTTTGCCAAAGGCTTCTTGAGTGACAGAGGTTACATTGCTTTATTCAAGCAATAATCCACAAAGCTCCCAGTGATTTCAATGCATCTGAGGTGTTTTAGGCTTCAACATTTCTGTCTTCTTTCCTTATTTGTAAAATTTAGTTAACAATACTTTCCTTTGGCTGCCCTTAATGCATCTTCTCCATCTAGAAAATAATCTCTTTGTGGTAGACACAGTCTCTCGCAATATATTTGATGATGTCCGTCACACTAGGTCATTCGTCTTGGCTGGGAAGCCCCTAAGAATCACTGCCATGCAGTGGAAGTAGGGAGGAACTCCACTTGCACCTCTGGGTTTTCTTAAATGGAGGTTGGAATATTTCACCCAGAACTACAGGAGATCAAAACTTAAATAGCATACTTCTTTTGAGGGAAGAAAAATCTGCACATGTTTCATCCTGAGGTTTGTGGGTCTGGCCAAGAGGTTACACTTCTAAAAAATAAAAGCTTAGGAAAAATATGGGGTAGCCTCAACAAATAACAGTAATACTAGAAAGTGTAATAATTAATGAGACTGACAGCTGAAATGGCTCATTCTTTTTTTGCAATACTGGCCTGCAATATTAGAAACTATCTCCAAAACCAGTTCTTGCAAATAATAGTGGAATCTAACGCTGCTCTGCAGCAGTTTGTCACAAATTCCAGGAGAACGCTGTCTGCATGTGCCCTAATATTTTGCACTGCTTGGTGAAAGCAATTCCCTTGAAGAGCAAAGGAAAAAGAAAATGAGCAGGGGGTCCCACAACTCATCTCAAGTTTCCTTTGGTGACTGTCTTCCATTTCTTTTTCATGAGGTCTTTGACAAGCAGCAGCAGTTATAAGATTTTAATTTCCTGGAACATTTCTTGCCAGGGTAAGAGCTAAGGGTTCTTTTTTGTCCTTTTTTTTTCCTCCCTTTTTTTCCTTTTAGGATAGATCTGCAGCATGTCCAGAGGAGAGATTCATGACCTACTTTTCCCAAAATGAATATTGAGCTTTGTGTACTTTCTGATGTTTGGTAGGACATTCTTCTTATTGGAAATCTTGGGCCAGTTTGTGTCAGCCTTCCAATGGCAGAACAGCAATGCAAGGCGTAACTCAAGTTGAGGAAGAAATCCCATTGTCATCTCTGAGGAGTAAGAGATTTTTTTAATTTCAGTGAACAGTTTTCTGTACCTTCAGTAAATAAATAAAATCTGAATTAAAACAAAGACACAAGGACAAGAGTGTTCCATGTCAGCCATTTACTGAAAGGAACCCATGTGCATTGCTTAATCAGGGCCAAAAAAACAAGTGTAGGCAGTAGAAGGTACCAAAAATTGGGAGTTGAGGGAAAAGTTCATGTGAAACTACTCCATGTTAGAGACAATTAGGACCATTAGACACCGAGACTAATCATTTCAGTAAGACTTACTGTCCCTCCTTGCCTTCAGAAGCATTCCATCACTCGTGAACCAAGGGGACAGCAGTGGAGACCACAGCATCCCAGCAATTTGTCTGTGCTGTTTGAGAACATCCCCCAACCAGAGCCGTCCATCAGATCACTGGGCAGCAGCAGTGACATTTCAGTAGACATATTTAATTATATCAATACATCAATAGTGCTGACATTTCGGAGAGCTATCACCTCAGGATAAGCTAGCTCTAAAAGTAATCTCTTTTCTGTCCTTCTCCATCTGCCCTGAAAAATAAAGCTGCATGAGTCAGATTTTTAAACAGAGGTAGTATTTAGAGAGTGGTGCAGAGCTCAGAGATCTCCATTTGAGAGCCCATAAGCATCCAATTCCCACTGCAACCTTTGGTGTCCTGAGAATTTCTTTCAGAGCCTAACTTCAGCTGTGAAGTTCCCTTTTGAAATCACAAAGGAGGAATAGAAAAGGTGGGCCCATAGTGCAAAATGCTTGAACCTGCTTTGACTACCTGCCATTCAAAAACCAATCCAAATAAACAGAATTACATTGGCCAGGAAGAGGTGTAAAAGCAAGTGTGTCTCAGTAGCCCGTGCACGCCCTGGCTGCTGACCCCAGCTGCTGAGCAGCCCCATGCAGCCACTGCTGCAAAGCAGTGAGACTCCTGCTCGGGCTGTTCCACTGCTACCCACTCAAAACAGGCACCATCAGCCAAAGCCAGAGGTCCAGTCTCTGGGCTCTGAAGCATCAACAAATGTACTATCAGAAATAAAAAGCAGGCGATGTCTTAAGGAAGTAATGCAAAAACAAAAAAAAGGCAAAGCAGCCTGCTCGGAAATTGCAAATGCAAAATGCAGCTGTTTTTGCTCCAAACACACAGAAACTCAGATAGCAACATTATACAGGATGTAAATGGGAGCCTGTCATTTCTCACTGGGTAATAGAAAAACTTTAGTTGTCTTATTTAACATTTTACTCTTCTTTACACGTGTTTTCATGGCATACAATATCTTAGAAAAGAAAATGATTTCTTTGAGTTTCCTGCTTGAAAGCAGGAGCTGGAAGGAATTCAGAGGACCCCATTTACCCACAGGATTGCAGGCTCTGCTCACACCTGTAATACAAGTGGAAAGAGGGGCACGGAGAAAGGAGCACCAAAAAAACCTCTTTCTCATGAAAGAGAAAGTCACGGTGTGAACAAGAGCAGGATAGCGGTGCTGCAGCCTATGTCAGCCAGTGCATCTCTTCTGTGAAGTCCATAAACAACTGAGGATCTCCAGGCTACAGCAGGACACTGATCACTCACTGAGATGTCTTACAGCCTGCTGACTGGGGAACAAAAGCACTGGATGGTGCTTCACTTCACAGTTTTTACTTCTTGCTGCTTCTTGGTTGCTCTTCTTGAGTACCAGTGATGGGCACTAACAGAGCAGCAGACAAAGCTCAAGGGTTAGGCCCGATTTTGTCCTCCCCTGCTGTCTCCACCAGAGCTTTTGATGACTGCTGAATTTTCATTCTGTGCCTTGCAAACCTTCCATTAGACATTCGAACCAATATTTTTAAAGATGAAAATCATAACATTTCAGCTCAGATACATTGAATTATAACAGTTCATTGTTTTTTAAAAAGAAACGCAAAACTTCTTGCATTGTTTTCTACCAAATGTTGCTCATGGCAAGTAAGTAATTTTTACTCGTAAGAATTGTAAGTAATTCAAGTGAGTAATTCTTTAATAACTAAAATAGTTCCTTAATAGTTAAAGAAATTTGGCAAAAGCTATGGTCTTTGGTTTATAAAACCCCTATGTCATATTTATATTATTGACTGTGGCAGACAGTCTCATTGAAGGCAATTTTTCTTCCCTGTTGAAGCTTATATAGAACCATAGACTCATAGAATATTAAGGGTTAGAAGGGTCCTTAGAGTTCATTGACTCTCAAGCCCTCACTTCCACAGGGTTATATATTATATGTAAATATATATTTGTTTGTTTGTTTATTTACCATAAGGTAAGTATTTTCTGGACTACACCCTGAAAGCTGAGGTTATATTTCCTGTTTATGGTCGTACGAAACCAAAAAGACTCCTCTGTAGTGTTCTGTGGGCAGTTCTCCTGTGCAGAGCCATTGCTACTGTGTTTTCCAAACAATTCAACTATACCAATAAGCTACAACCTAGAAATGGATTGTGTTTTTATGCATTTTGGGGGAGATGAAGAAAGTTACTATGTTTAGCCACTGGAGCTGACTCATGCTCACCTACACAGCCTCTCAGCCTGTCCTGTGCCACTGACTCAGTGATCCCTGCAGGGGAGGATGAGGCTCCTGTAGCCAGACTGTGAGGAAATACGCTTTAGACAAAGAAAGTGCACTACAGGCTTACTCAAGCATTCATATATCAACTCAAGGATAATGAAAATGCAGTGGGGATAGCTTTCCTACAGCCATTTTTTGCTCTTATATTGCTCCTGTCCACACTGACTTCGTGCCAAGTTCAACCAACAGTTTTCAGCTGTTTTGAAGTATTCCTTCTGAATCTAAAAAGTTGAAGGAAAATGGCTACTTATTCTGATTTTTACAACAGCCAGCTCCACATTAAAAGTACATTTCTAAATACTTTTTATAATACTTTTTATATCACTCTTGTGGCATCTTTTTTTTTTTCCAGAACCACAACTGACTGGCTGGAAAATAAAAATTGCTGAAGCTCATGTTCCATCACACTTTAGGCAGCTGCACACAAAATTGATGGAAAACTAACTTTACAAGGTGAACTCAGTTTAATTCCTAATTTGCTGAAAAGAAAGAAATATTGAAGGCACTTTGAGCTTGAAGAACTTGGAAGGATTATGTAAGAGACAAGAAATTTTCTGACAAACCTCATAGTAACAAACTTTCCTACAGCTTGTTTTGTTCATGAATAATTTTTTGACCCTATTTGAAAAGATAACAGAAATGTATGAACATCAACATGTTAAAAATTACAACTTAGAAACCAGAATTTTCTTGGTGAGGACTTTTTACACAGAACAATTTTTTGTGTTTTGAGTAGATGAGACGCACCCTGAAGAGCACCATGATTTCTTTAGACCATGTTGATAGTGACAAGCTTAGCTAGAAAGGAGGGAAGGAAGTTTGAGAAATTAAGTACAAGGGAAAAGGAAGAAATACTGGACAGACTGATTATAGCACAGCTTGGCCATTAGGTCTCTGAAGCTGCTGAGGATACTTCTTCACTTTCCTGTTCTTCCCCTGCTCTCCCAGCTCCTGATGGACAGAAGGATCTGCTTGTATCTTGTGTGCTAAATTGGAAACATAACTGCTTTGTTTTCCCAGTGACTCTTCTCTTTAAGCTCTAGAGACGACTTCTGAGTTTACATCTGTCCCCAGGGTCCCTTCAATCACAATATTTCCTTTTACCATTTTTTGTTGCCTCATTGCTAATTTCCCTGTTCACTCTTAGATCAATTCTCTTACTCTCTTTCAGCCACCTTGAGTGATGTCTCCTGCGTTGCCTCATTCCCTTGCATTTCTTCCTACCTTGATATAAAGCACAGAAGTTTAGGGTGGAAGTCTGATTTTTTTTTTCTCCATCTCCATATCTTGCTTTTTAATTTATCCCAGGGTACAACTAACACATTGATCAAGAGTTGGTCTACATTAAACTTTCTTTATGCAAAATGATGATCAGAGCAGTTGGTGTCAGGCAAGCATCAAACATCTTGTCTGTACTTTATAGTGTTCTACTCTAGCTTTTTTCTGATAAATGCAGTGCTGACTTCTTCAGGTATAAAGGTAGGTATTGCATTCACACAAGACATGTCTCTTTATCTCGTGGGCTTATGAAATATCATGAGAATTTATCTCATGGATATTATTACTTCATTGTTAGCCTCTTTCATTCAATCTTTCATTTTGTGTCACAATGGGTTTTGCAAACCCAATCATTTGCCACTGACTTTTTTTTTATTCTGAGTGACTTATGTTCTCAGTGCATCCCTTAAATTTTAGGGCAACATAGTGTTTATCATAGAGACAAAATGATTTAAATCACTGTTGACACTGTCACTTTTACATTGTTATAAATACCTTGGCTCCAACGGATTCAGGCTGTGTGATGAACTCTAATAAATCTCTTCCTTAATATTGTCAGGGCTTGAAATGGAAATGTCTGCAGTAAGGAGAAGACAGAATTGTTAAGGTGTCATACTTATCTATTTGAAATAAATGGTGAGTTTTTTAATCTTTGCCATCAGGAATGATAAACGATTCTGCAGTTGCTTATTCTAGTGCTGCACTGAAGCCCTCCTGGAATCTCTCTTCAGCTGGGCAGAATTATTAGGGTAGGCCAATGAGGAGTATTTTGACTTAGAGAGTTAAAATCCATGGTAAATAAATCTGTGTTTGCCCTTTCTTCAGTGTCCTGAGTCTCTGCAAGAGTAGGGGAAGGTTCTCATTGAAGCCAAGACCATTTCATATTATGCTGACGGGGAAAAGTGTTCTTAAAGTAGGATTGAATCATACCTAGACTCCCTTTGAGTGGTCCTTTTTTATATATATTCTGAAACAGCTTATGCTGGCCTCAGTGATCAGATTCAAGGAAATACAGCATTAATAAAAATAAATGCCATTTTTCATTTTTGCTGTGGATGTTTGTGTCTTTCCATATCATATTTTAGTACCTGTGAAGGATTTTTAGTAGAAATCAATGAACATTAGTAACGATAGAGTAATATAAGTAATATAAGAAGCTGCATTTCATAGCATCATTTTTATGGGCAAAATATCAATGTTTTGGCTTATAGGACTCAGAGCACAAGGCAGCACTAGGGAGGAAAGGAGCTATAAACCATTCAACCTCACTCGTCTCATGTAATCTACACAGAAATCTAAATGCAGCCCACTGACGTCTCTAAAACAGAGCAAAAGACCTTCAGCAGTCTCACGAATCCAAGGGAAACATCACATCTAAACCTAAACCATAAAAAAGAGGAACTAACGCACAAAAGGAGCTGGGGACCTGGTGGGTATTTTAATAGCAGGATAGAAAAGATGAGAGCTAGGCAGTATTTTACATCAGCTTAAAGAGGCAGAGACACATGAAATGGTCCCCAGACCCCTGCTATGGGAGAGGGAGCTCCATCAGCACCAGCCCTGTGGGCATCTCCCAATCGCCTGGAGAGGGGTGGCCTTGGCTCCTGCAGCCTTGCAGAGAAGCTTTCTCTGGTGTGTCTCATCTTGCCAAAGCTTCCCTCTGTGAGGAAATATGAGACTCAAGCCTCCCTGGGACAAGCATCAAGTGTACCATCTGCCTTTTTGTCTAAGACAAGATATATTAGCCAGTGCTTGCTAAAGCATGCATACGAACACCAGCTAGGACTAACAGAAAGTATGGGTCTCCTAGCTATTGTATATTGCTTGGAACTCACAAAAACTCACTTGTGCTTCCTGGTGCTCATAACTTGAGAGATATTTTGTAGTCAAAAATACCACCATGGCAACCTGATCTGAACACCTAAAAAACACATACCCCAGAGACTAATTAGGAGAGATGTTTGGATTGCCGTTTCTTGCAGGAGAGTGGTGCAAATTCTACACCACAAAACCTGAAAAGTCACTGCCTAAAAGACTCAAAACTGTGACTGGAATTTAAACATCTCAGTTTTACCACCAACGTGATGATGAACCCAATGCTGAAAGCTGACCCAGGCATTGAGCCATTTGCAAGTGTCTCTGTATGAAGCCAGGTAATGGATGAAAGAGTGGAAAGTTGTATTCAAGGATATATATTCCTAGGGAATTTTGTACCAGCAAAACATGCTACAAAAGGCTTCTTCTATGCAAGTTCACCAAGCCCTTGACACCATAGGCAGCTTCCAATTAATTCCTCCTTCCTTCAATCAGTTCCCAGCTGCAATCTGGAGAAAATTCTGGCTTCCACCTTGGTTCACTCCTTAATCCAGTAGTATCTCCACAGCAGTTAGTTCAGACAGATGTTGTACTCCTTAGCATGAACAAAATACATTAGCACCTTGCTGATGTGTGAGCAAATATTTCATTGCAAGCACATAAAATATGCTGCCAAATTGATTCATTAGGTAAAGTCTTTTAAGAAAAATATCCCAAACCTTAAAACAAGATTTTTATATAAATATGAAATGTAGCTTTAAAAAGAAAAGAAGAGGAGGAGAGGGGAAATTAAATGTTACTGACTTTATTGAATGTCTCTATTCAAATACCTTGCATAAGCAGACATGTCACTTTAATCAGATAAAACCCACCAGGGAAGGTGGTAATTATTTGTATTACTTCTTGACAGCTATAAAAAGCTAAAATGTTACTGTGCAAATTCTGTCTGAACTATTTAAACAATTGAAAAATGTGATTTAACAGCTAAAACAAACTTAGTTCAGGCTGATCTCTCATCGACATGTGTAAGATGAAATAAGCTGGCACTTTGTACAGGAAATAGAAAATAACTGCACAATGCCCTCACCTAGCATGGTTAAAATCTGGTACCAAATAAACCCCTCAGAAGACCTTGTATTACCACAACATAAGCAGGAGATGATGGCCATTTCAGTACTAAGATCTGCTGCCCTTAAACTTTGGTTGACAGTAGCTAGGATGGGGTTTTGCCTTGGAAATTCCCAGAGAGGTCTAGCAGCCAGGCAGCCATGGAAGGACCACTTGCACAGGCAGAGGATATGAGGAAAGTCAGGAATGAGGTTTGGCAATATTGTTAGCCTTGTCAGGTCCGCTCCAAGAAAATGACATGCCAAGGAGCAAGGCTTGAGGGGGTAAAACTCCACACTGGGACTGGTGGTAGACCCTGGGTTGGGTGCCCTCAGGACAGCTGTGCAGCCAGCTTGCTGGAACATCAACAAAGCCAGCATGAGAGAGGTTTGCAAACACAACCCCAGCAGTTCAACCAAGTCAGCTTCTGAGTAAGGGGGGTGGGAAGATTTAATTCAGTTCAGTGATGCCCGAGATGGCCACCTTAAAAACAGAGACTAGGCAGGAATACGGGAATAAAGGTAGGTATTTATTTGAAGGGCCTTCAAAGTTACACCCTGGGCAGGTCAAAGGCTACTCCCGAGATGGACCCCGAGTCACAAGTTCCTCATTATAAGTTTGGTTCATTTGCATATCAGGGTTAATTCTCCAATTAAAGCTTCAGTTAATGATGTAATTTTCCCCAAGTTTAGCCCCCTTTCTAAGATTTTGATTTACATATTTTGGGCCTGGGACAGTCTGGGTGTCCTTGGACTGCAAGCTTGGAGAGGCTTTGTTATGTCTAACCAGCATGAGAGAACAGAAGTTAAAAGGCGACAAGAAACTTCAGAGTCACACACTTGGCAATACAGGATTTGAAAAATATAAAAGTTAAAACTTAAGGAAACACCAGCCCCAGGGAAGCCCTAGGCTATCATTCACAGAAAACCCTTGCATCAAGGGTTTTTTCCTAAGTACCAGCTTTCCTTAGGCCTTTGGCACTCAAGTTGAGAACTACACCAAAGCCAAGAAGCACAATGATTGCCAACAATAAAATCTGCATGGCTGGCCTGGAAATAACACAAATCCTATTATCAGAACTCTGGTTCTGCTGATGCGTTGCAGTGTTAATAAATCACCATCACAAAGATTCCTCTTTCCCTCTTCTTTCCTCTTTCTACGTTTGCAGTCTCTGCCACTTGTTGCCCTGCTTTGTCTTTATAACAATATAATAGAGAGCTGTTTTCCACCTTTGCTACTCCCATGTAGCCCAGACTCATCTCAAAACTTCCAACTAAGCATTGTCTTCAAAAACCTAAGTGCTTGAAAAATAAGTCACTCCACAGGCAGCAGGATTACTAAACCCTGACTCTAAAAATTTATCTAATTTCTCTTTATGGTCTTTGTTTCCATCAATAATTCAGGTTTCCACATGTCCCTTACGTGATCATAATGGCGCAAGGGGAAGCTGGACAACACGGTTTAGCTGGACAGCCAAGAGAAGGAGCTTTGTGACCTTCAGCTTTGGATGAGCAGCTCCAATTTCTATGCCCAGGCAGACCATGTATCTGTTTTCAGCCATTCTTTCATCCTCACCATGGCTAGAAAAATATTGTTAACAAATATCAAGGATTGTGATTCCTGTATTTATAATGAATTCCTCCTGGCTTCCTCTTACCTCTAATGACTGCAGCATCAAAAGGGTCTGGAAATAACTGCAAAACTTAGAAATTTTACACCCGAGCTTTCCTTTTTCTGGCAGAAGAAGGGTTAGTCAGACATGACACTTTAGGTACTCCCTCCCTCCTTCTCTCATTTCTTTGGTATTACATTTTAGAAGTTCATCTCAACCTGCAAACAGCTTTGCCACTGGAACTGAGAGCCTAAAAGTCAGTTCCTGTAATCTAAACCCAGCAGCACCAAGACAGAGTAATCATTGTGGGCACTGTCCTCCTTACAGCTTCGTGTTAGGTTAAACATGGAGGTCCATTCACCTTTCTCACCACCTTGTCAGCTAATGTAATCCACCATAATTGTTTAGTCTTGAAAGATGCTCACCAAAAGCACAGAAGGAACCATGTAGAAGAAAAGAAGACACTGAAGGCTATTTCAAGCTTGTGTAAGCACACTCGCAAAGAGAAAAGATGTCATGGAGTAAACCTTATGCATCACAACAGAGGAAAGCCCACTAAAACACTGAGTTTCCCTGTGACTAGTGGAGGTTTAGTGCTGTTGGAAGACTGGGAGTGCATCTGCTAGTAAATGATTCTGCCTACCTGGAGAAGGCCCACAAGTGTCTGGCAGGGTTTGAGATTCAGACTACTGAAGCAAATTGGCCTATTTGGAAAATTGAAATGTTGGAGTTTTTTCTCACTGCTGGCAGATGTTATCTTTAAATTTCTGCTGACAGTCAACCAGGTGAAACAGGGACAGATTCTGTGTCAAGTTCCATCACTGCAGTGCAATGAGCCTGGCCTATTTTGGAGTTTTCTTTCCATCACTTTTTCATTTTGCAGCCTCCAGTCGGATGCTTGCAACTCTGACGTCTTCCTACCAACCCTCCACCACCTTCATGTGGATCAGATCTATGCTTTTTGATGTGCTATCTATTTCCTTTAGATGTTCCAGTATGTTTGGCCCTTCTAATGACTTGCTTTTCTCCTTTGAAAAACTTCTTCCTTGTGTTGATTTCCTGGAGCACTTATCATTTATTGATGGATAGTTAATTATCACCAGGCAATAGATCTTGCTCAATTCCCTAAAAGCAGCAGCTGACATTTTGCGTGCCTCACCAGCAATGATCTTTCACAGTCTCAGATATTTTTTGCAGCAGATAATACATGAACCTGCATTTAATCATGAGTCAAGGATTCTTCCTTGTCTTTTGTTGAATCTCTGACTATCTGCAAAAAGTCCTGATCAGTTTCCAGACTTGCCTCTGTTTATGGAGTGATTGATTGCAGGCACCAACTCTCCTCTATCACCAAAACATTTTACCATACCATCAAATTACTGATCACAGCTTAGTTTTGCTGTCTGGTTACAACTACTCATCAAAATTATCTATTGCCCCTGCCTGGAGGCATAAACATCAAGTTCTCTTACTGTTCTCCTCTGTGTTCTCACTTATAGTAGATTGCCCTGGTGCCTCTTCTCTATGTGCAAATCCTGTCTGATGTCAATTCCAGACTCTATGCACAGCCCAAGCAAAATGTGCTGTAGCAACTGGGGGCTGGGGAAGCAATGAGTGAACTCAGGGGCTGTTTGTGATTGCTGATGCAGCCCTGTAAACCTGGAGTGTTTCTCCCTCCTCTGCTCCCTGCCTGCCAAACCCAGGCCCTCCCATCCAGGCCTGCGTGGTGTTTTCCAGTAGATCTGAATTTACCAGTTTCCTTGCTGTGCAGCATCTCCCCAAAGGTCAGGGGAGTGCTCTGGCACTCATCTGAAAGAGAGCCCTCAGCCACACCAGTGAAAGAGAGATGGCTCTCTTCAGCCTGGATATCTCCTGTGCAGTAAAGCACTGAAAAATTTAGGCCACCACACACAGAGCCATTTTTAGTGAGGTGGAGTTTGCTTCTTAGTTGAGACAAATGCATGCAGACAACCCTCCAACCTCCCAGCCTAGCCCACTACCCCTGCTTCACAGGAACATAAATCATGTACCATGAAGCTATCTTTGCTGCTGCTAAGACTTATTGGATCAATTGTCTTTCTTTCCTTTAACAGAGGACCTTGCTCTCTTATCAAAATGCTGGATAAGATGTTTAAGTGTTAGACCCAAAATTAGAAGTCTGACCTTCCAAAGCCTGACACAAGCTGCTGTTAAAATGTATTTTATAGTTAAAGAAATTTGCATCAATTTATAGATTCTATTGTGAGCATAAGGAACAAGATTACAATATTGACATTAAATTTTACTTTTTCATAAAGCTATATTCAGGTCTGGTTGTCCTTCCAACTAAAGTTGCTTTATGTGATAGAAGAACTTATCAAACTAAATCTGAGGTCATCAGGAGAAATGCCATTGCTCTGATACTGGCTCGGACAGTCATCTTGGGTTTAAAACACATTAAGAATTCCCTGAGTGAATCAGCTGATAACAGATAGGACATTACTCATGGTTTTACACCTGGCAATTGAACTGGTGCTTCATACACTGTATATTTGATTCATTTCTCTTTGCTGGTGTCCTGACTAAATTCAGAGCAGAGTACATTTTTTTAGATAAGAATTTCTCCTATGACTTTGCAGCACTGTTTCCTTCCTAAGCAAGACTGATCTTTCCAGGGGAAGTACACAAGGCTGCAGATTGATGACCATAGGCCTATTGCACTGAGGAAGCAGTGGCAGACATACAAAACTCCTGGCTGATCCTAAGAAGCCTGGTTGATCCTAAGAAGGTGTGGTTTAGATGGAGACCTAATGTTTTAGGTTTTGGTTTTAAACACATCTCTCTAGCTCGTTTTTTGTTACGGCACTTGACACAGCACACAAGCTACTTCATTTGTCGCCTGGACTCTCCCCAGCTCAGCATTTCATGCATGCATTTTTACTGGCAGCAGCTGGCTGTGAAACACTACCTTATGAGACCAGTCCTGCATTTTCCTCTTACTACAGGTGATTGTGACTATCAAGTCGCACAATAATTTTGTGTCCATCAACACATGGCCTCAACCTTCTTCCACTGAACTTGGAGAAAGATTTGCCTTCTTCTGGATTAAAAGACTTTGTTTAGAGTAATAGCACCAGGGCTGGAGTCTAGCTTGTGAAAGCTCCATCCAGCTGCAGCGATGTACCCCTCGCAGATTTGAGCACATCCTTCACTTCTTCGTTGCCAGTTCTCCCCCATCTCTCAGTTAAAGTGTTCATTATATATCATACCTTTGTTTTCATGCACTAGCAAATGTTAAGGAGATTGATTCAAGTTCTTGCTCTCTATTTCATCTGTAACCCAGCTCTCTCCCAGTCTGTATATCCACCTAGATTTTGGATCTTTCTGATTCTATCTGTTTGCTTTTGCACCCAACCTTTCCCCCTTTCCCACTCTGACAGTGCTTTTGTTCAAATATTTTCATCCTTTCACCTTATCACAGTCAGCTTCTCCCCTGAGTTCTACTGCAGCAACCCAGATTCCCTGAGGTTCACTTAACATCCTGTTAAGATCGTACAGGACTTCCTCCTGAGATGATGTTGTCCCTTTGTCCCAGCTTTGGTTTCCACTCTTCAAACACAGTCATTGATGAGGAGCCTTCACGGGCTGCCCACCTTCTTTCTGCCATGTCTGATTGTGACAGTTCACACCTGCCCTGAGCCACATTGCTCTGACACCTTCAGTGTCTCCCTTGTCTACATCCAGCACTGGAATCTTAACATTTTATTTCCTGCCTCCCCTACGGTTCTGTCAGTACCTACCATTGCCACTTCTCCCTCTTAAAAACATACACATACCTTAATGGACTTGAAGAAATATTATTATCTACCAGGAAGGTGTTTTGAAGGGACCTCAAGTTGTCAACAGGGCATGTTGACCTCGTGCCTGACAGGGTCATACTCTGGATTCTGCTACAGCCAGTTGGGAGGGAGGTGAGTTGACTGCTTGTTGAAAAGTCTGGTTTAGGCACCATTCTTGGGGGGATGGATGACTGAACATTGTTAAACAGCACTGGCTGTTGATTGTGAGGGTTCCAACAAGCTTAAGCTAAATACATAGCTTTTAGAGGTTTGAAATCACAGCTCGTCTTCACACTACAACCTTGCTGATGTGCTCTACAGATCTATAATGTGTCTTAGAGACCCTCCCTGGAGTGAGAACCACCAATTGCCTGTCTTTTCCTGCCTGCTGGGATCAGGGGTGTCAGCAGGAGGAGAGCAGCAGGCTGTTTCCCTCTGTCTATATGTCTATGAATGATGAGTGAGGTCCTGGACCAGACCCCATCTGTGAGCTCAGTAAGAGCAGGACCCTTGGCACCTGGCAATCAGCACTGGATAAACAAGCAGGGTCACATTACCCCTTGCTCAAAAACCTCTGTCCTAAACTGCACACCAGTGAGGGGAAATGAGCTTCTGTAAGACAGCAGAGCAAGCAGTGCTCCCCTCTCCCACAGACACGAGGACAAAGAAGTAGAACTGCAGAAGTAAAGAGAGCAAAGGAGGAACTGTGACTTTCAGACATACAGCTGTTCCTCTGGGTCATTCCACCTGACCCAGAATAGCTAAATGGAGCACAGTGCACAACTGCAGTGTGACCTACAGGGTACATATATTTGACTCCACATCACTGCATCTTGTCAATGATGAATTTAAACTAAGTGCAATTTACTGGTTTTCCCTTGAGATTGAAAGGTGATGACCTTTAGTCAAGGAAGGGAAGCAAAATTAGTTCATACCACAGCATCAGATGAAGGGATAAAAATAACTTGAGAGGGGCTTTTCATTAAGTCCACTACAATATTTTATACAAATTATGCTTTCTTTTTTTTCCACAAACCAAGGATACTTTTCCATTCAGAGGCAGAAAAGCCTTGCCAAAAAAAAAAGAAAGATCACTTATGAAAAAGAGTTTTTAGACTTTGGAAGAAAATAGCTTCATGTCCTGTCCTTTAATGAGCAATAGAGAGACCACAAAGTTAGATCTTTTCTTGCTAGAGAGGATTACTTCTTTCATGCATTTCATCAGTCAGAGCACATGTACTATCACTTGTGATCAAAGATTTCTGGACAAAACCAAAATCTTGGGTTTGACTAGAATTTTTTATGGACTTCAAATAATAGGTTTTTGTAAAAAAAAATATATTTATGCAAAGACATATACAAACCAAGTCTATAAAAATGTATACACATTTATCTCTGAAATCCACACTGAGTTCCATCTGAAGGTTTGTAATTTATTTTACAGGGAACATGAATCACAAAAAGTAAGCTCATGCATATAATATGATATTTACAAAGAACAAAAAAGCTGCAGTCCTTATCTAGCTAAACAGTTAAAGATGAGCTTAAATGCCACATGGAATGAGGACCTCTGCAAGGATCAGCACAGATAGGAAAGTTTTTTTGCCCACTTTTAAAATTTTAGATAAAGCTTTCTCATGAGAAGAATTTTGACTTTAAAATAAGTTCTTTTTTGTCATTCAGCACCAGGGGCATATGCTGCACAGGTTTGCTGTGAAGCCTTTGGGAGACAGTCTCACTACAATAACTTTTATAGCACAGCAGGGCATTTTTCCTCCAGACCATTTGACCAGTGTTATTATTTTTTCTTTTAATCACTGAAATTAAAAAAAAAAAAAGCCTTTACTTATAAAAATAAGGTAGTGAAAATTGGAGGTGTTTCACAGTATACTGAACTAACAGCTTTTCCTCTCCATTAAAAGATCTCAATTTCTAAGTTTCTTCACCCACTCAGAGTTCTTCCAGCTATTCTGCACATATAGATCTTTACCCTTGGACTGTCAGCTACTGAAATATTGTATACTGTCTTCCTTAAGAGAGACAGGTGTATATAAGCAAAGTAACAATGAATGGATGCCTTTCAAATCCAGGTCCAATTTTCCATCTATTCTGACATAAATCATCTGTCAGTCTTAAGCATTTCCTATCTCCATAAATAATTTTAATGCTGAACTCACAATAATAAAACATCCACTGGATTTCAGAGAGCCCTGTTCTTCTCATCCACAGATGTGACTGAGTCCTTGTTAACTGGATTCATCACTGATCAATCTATAGATTTGTGGGATCCTGTTTCAGCAACTTTGGAATAGTTTGATTTGCCAGGCCCTACACACCCACGTCCTCTTGTCTATTTCTTTAATGGATGTCACAGTCATCACTTTTTACTGTCCAAAGCTTGTGTGTGTGCCTCTATGTACATTTTTGTCTGCGTAAGTTTTAAATTATATTTTCTTGGCTAGGCAGTGCTTTTCAATGGTGAGCACCATTTCCAGTAATGCAAAACAGAAGTTTTAGAAAAGAGGAAAGTTTGCTAAGGATATGTCCTTGTTAGGTTTTGATGTTTAGAACATATGTTTGCTTTTAGGTTGTTTCTCACTTCCTACAATTGTGCCACACTGGGATGGGCACCATGCACGTTTTCACTTCATGCTCACCATCCTGAAGAACTGCCATCACACATACTGCAAACATCTGTATGATCTGACAAACCATAATTGTGACTGATAAGCTGATCTTGCCTGCCCATTTTTTTTAATTCTACTTTTATCAAACTCTCTGCTACAGGAGAAGAGCTATTTCAATAATAAATCAGAACAAATTAAGTTCTTCAGCTGTGAAAACCAGGCTGGACCCTTATGCTAAAA
>WEIT01031797.1:67873-128262 GCA_013389985.1 Dryoscopus gambensis | reverse complement strand
TTAATCTCCTCCAAGGTGTGAGTCAGTGTGCCTGAGTCCCAGCCAGGAGACTTTACATTTCTGCAGTAGATGAACTAATTAGTATTATCCCCAGCACCCGCATAATCCAAAGAAAAATATCTCTGCTTTTCCTGTATTTGCACCTTCTGGGGTCCCAAAAGGAAACAAAATTTCTTAACTCAAAACAAAAAAGTCTTTCAAGTCCTATCACACTGATATTCTTCTCTTTCACTTTTCCCTCACTCCTAGTTTTCAGCAGAACTTTCCAACTGTTTTATTATTTATTTGGAGAAGAAAGACATTTTAAAAGCCTGAGTGCTGGCAGAATGATTTTCTCTATGATTCCTTGATCACCTCCATCCTACAGTTGCTGTGCCAGTGGGCTCTGCCCCTGGACTACAGCCTCCCTTCTACTCCCTTTAGAACTCTCTGNGCTACAGGAGAAGAGCTATTTCAATAATAAATCAGAACAAATTAAGTTCTTCAGCTGTGAAAACCAGGCTGGACCCTTATGCTAAAATATACTAGGAATGATTTAGGTATAATAAAATTCAGTCTTCTAGTGATGCAGGAGGCATGAATAAGAACATCCAGTATAGATGCCTTCAAACAAACTGGGATAAAGATTTATACAACAAGTTTTGAGGGCTGCTGTCTTGAGATATTAAAGGATGTCACAGGTTAGCAATTACTTCTTTACATGACNAGAAGGTGCCTGAGGCTACTCATTTCACAGCAAGTCCATGACCTTCTACAGAAACACAAGTCAGGTGAAGGTTAATGTCAGCTAGTGCAGCTGTGGACCAACGGTTCTTGTTTTTAAAGGGCTGACTACTTACATCTTCTCAGAAGAAGAGGTGGTTGTTTTGTTCCGGGATGACATGGAGAGGGTCAGGTGAGTGGCTTGGTCATGAGAAGTGTGTCTTCTCCCTTACAGGAGTTTACGTCACTCCATATAACAACTTCAGGGTTAATTACCTTTTTTTGTTGTTTCTGCATGCAGACTGCCCAGAACAGCCTTAAATTTATGCTTTTCATGCCTAATTGCATCATTCCCCTCCTCTTAAACAAGAATCCGATTAAAACTTTCCATGTATACCAACTGCTCTTACCCCTCGGCAAGTTTGGTGGTTCCCCTTTGAGAATCAGCAGCCAGCAGTATGCAGTGGCCAGCCAAAATTATTGAAACAACAGTATTTATTGTCCATAGAGGACCAAAAAAACAATTTTAAAAATGAAAAATAGTTCAAAATAGCAGCAGTTTACATGCAAGTCTAACTCAACCTAAGCCCAGACATCAGTGACAGCCACTGAGAAAATTCCACCTTAACCAGCTCAGGGTGCCTCTGACTCTGTCTCTGATGTTCAGAAGGATGGAAGTGTCCAAGTATCCAAGTAGCTCTTGAAAACAGGACAGATATATCCAAATCACCAAGAAATAGTCTACCCTACTAAAAACAGATTAGTGATTTTTGCTTTTAACAAAGGCACATTGTGTGCACACATGTGCCCTCCCTCCACTTGTTCTGCCTGTTCGAGGTTAACATAAGGTTTAAATAACTTAGTCCTCTTTTAAGTACTGATTTCATGCACTATTGGGTGGTTCCAGACTGAAGTTTTCTCTTTCAAAACAGAGCTCTGATTTAGTTGTCCTTGCTTCTTCCATATTAACAGAAAACAGATTCTTTTGACCCCATAAATAAAGCACTTTTGTCCAAGAAGACACTGCTTTGACATGGTGTTGACAAAATCTTCCCTATGTAGTTTGGAGACTGTTAGCAACCACTGACTGTGGCCCTGCACTGCCAGGAAGAGAGCTGTGTTTCTGTCAGTCATTTTTCTTCTATCCTAGTGCCTTGGTGTTAACACAGTTTTCTCCCTGGTACTACAAATTGTCAAACCTTAAAAAAATTAATTGCATATACGCTAGTGATCACTTCCATAGATGTGGCCTAAGGCAAGACACACAGATGAAATACTATGCATCTCCTTCTGACATTTTCTGGCAAGTGCTGTCCATGACATTGCAACTAAAATCACCAGGACCAGCTGCTCATTTTACCTGTGCTTTTCCGATCACATCAGCAAACAGTGTCCTTACTCTGAAGATTTTGCAGGTCAGACAGGATCTCTGCAGAACAGAGTTACCCAAATAGTAATAACAACAATTTATTCCATGATTGTAATATATAATATGTAGTATGTAGTATATTATATACACCATCTAATATACAATAAATCTATATTATTGTATAAAGGTACATGTTTTGTATACACATATATAATACATATAGTATATTATTATATACCTGTATATCATTTATATATGAAACTTGGTTTTTCTTCCTTTTTTTCTATTCAACCACTACTACAGATGTATTAAAATACATACTGGGCTTCATATTTCAGGCACCACCCATAGAAGATGATGTAGAAATGTGTCAAAATGTGTTAGAGGCTCAAGCAGTACCTCTGTGCCTACAGAGATCCTCTCAGCTCTCAAACTCAGATGTGAGATGGGTGCAGCTCAGAGGAAGTGCTTCTGTTGCATTGGAAAGGGAAGAACCATGAGCATCAGCATTCAGAGAATACAAGCAAAATAACTTCCAACTCCAGAGGACTTCAATGTCTGAAACTTCTTGTTCCTAATGCTGTAGGTCTTCTGAAGAACAACCCAGACTACTGGTGGGAAGACCTAGAACTGATGTCTAAGCCACTAGCCCAGAACCAAAATTGATGCTTAGCAAAGCAGGTAAAGTTTCTCAGCTAGACCAATACAGAGTAGGGCAAAATCTTAACTTAGACATCCTACCCTGCCAGGAGCCAGCATAATACCTCAAAATGCAATATTTAATTCATCACCTTGCATAATACTGGACCCATCGTGCATAATAAGGGATCTAAATACTTTAGTTTGTTTTTTTTCTTAAATTAATATATTATTCAACAACACTGGTAGGATGAAGATTCATTGGAAGAGATGGAAGAGATGTGAAGGAGAAACGTCATATTCTTTCTATAGCAGTGAGCTGCATTCATATCTTACTGTTCCTCAACTGAAATAATATTCACTGAAAACCTGAGTTGAATGTTGAAAGTTTATTGAGAAAGAACACATTCTACCTGCAATTGCTAGAGAAAAATGAGTAGGCTAGTTTAAAGCATTTTGAAAATAAATAAGAGAAGTTAACCTTATACACCCCATCTGAGCCATTCCTGTGTTATTCCAGTTGAGGAAATTGACAAAACAAGTATTTGCAATGGGAGACTGCAGCATGACAGGAATTCATGTGACTGCATTATAATAGTCAAGTGTTTAATCACTTTTCAATTCTTGTAAAACAAAGACCGTTTTCATGCATTGTCTAAACTTAGCCTGCTGCAGTCAATGGGTGTTCAACTCCTTTGCATGAGATGATTGAGTTCACCACCCTGGATAATGAAGACCTACTGTTTTTTAGACTGTAACTCAGCAGGTGATTCAATATTATCTGCTTCACAGAAAAATACAAGTAAAATGAGCTCCTCAGCTGTAAATAATTTGGTCAAAAAAGAGAAAGCAAATGCATTTCTTAGGTAACAATCTCAGCTCTGCTGCATGGTGTAGTGCTTTTCCCTAGCCAGTTCTTGATTTCTTATCATCAGCCACCCCAAAAAGGGAATGTTAGTGAGGGTTTTTGTGGAAAGTCTCATTACTAAACTGAGCATGGAAATTCATGTGAAGAGTTCAATGCAGAACATGGCCTGACTGTATTTTCTTCTCCCTGGCACAATGGGAAGAAAGGGAATACTGGAATAATCTTCTTTGTCATCTAGAAATAGCTCTTCTTTTTTTCTTTCCCCCACATCCCAAAGTTAATCTGTATGGTTTGATAGCCCTGCAAATGCTCTTACAGGTTTTACCAGACTTCAGTTTATATGTGTAATGCAAAATGAAGGGTTAAGATTATGTTTTGGTTTTAGAAAATCCATAATATTAAAAAAATCCCTGTAATCAACTAATAACAAAATTAATCAACTAACCCCTTTATCCAGAGCTATTCAGACCAGTCAAAACCCCGAGGTTCTGACAGATGCCACCACGACAGATTTCTTTCCCCTCCATGTTGTTTTGATTGACACAGATTTTTTGATTTGGGTTAGAATTGCATTTGCGCTTTCCATGGCATGTAGTCAAACTAGCTCATTTTGAATGTTAATTTCCTGAAAATAATTGAAAACCAATCTATATTTTTAATCTGTGTCAGGTGCTTGCCAACGATGTCCTTTTTGTTGTTGTTGTTGCCACTGACACACAAGGTGATCCAGGAGAATGTCTGGTTCCTGTGGCTCTCTGCCCAGCCCTGGCTTTGTGAAATAACTGGTTTCACTTAGCCAGGTTGTTTGTAGTCATTTACTGTAATGTCCCTCATTGTCCGCCACCATTTCCTGAGGCAGCTCTTTGGCATTTTCAGCTTCCACTTTTAAGCCGACCCGCCCCCGATCATTGGAACTGTAGCAAATTTGTCCATTCATGAAAATACAGTGTCTTTCTCATATGTAAAATACATGGATATTTATGCTAATTTTCTTTCCTCTGCAGTACAGGTTATTCCCATATTACACTGAGTGAGAAGGCTAGTAGGAAAAAGTAATGGGTTTTATGCAACCAATATAGTTTCTTTGAAAAATCAAACAGGGCCTTCTTCAGGTGTGAGGCAGAAGTGTTCATGCAAAGGGATTTTCAAATATAGCCACAGGAATTTATCCTTAACAAGTGACACACAATTTTTAACTCCTCTACAACCAGTCAGATCCTTAGAAAAAAATGTGGGGGCCCTTCTCATGAAGTATCAAGATATAAATTAGAATAAGTCTGCATAGAAAATGCTGTGTATGTATGTCTACATGGCGCACAGATATCCCAGGCAGAGGTAATAGTTCTGGCTTAGAAAACAGAATTATCTTTTCCATAATACACTGACAACTTTTCTGCAGAAACCTTGAGACTCTGCACTACTGAGTAGCACAACTGTGCTCCATAGAGTTCAATATAGCCTCATCCGGGCTTAAAATTTGGTGTGTATTTAAATGCTTTCCTGGGGCATTTAAACACTTCCATTGCACCCCACCTGTTAAAAGCAGAGCACAATAATTCTAGAGATTGGAAGAGTCACTGTTAGGAAAAATATTGAAAGCACTTTTAAAACACTCTACCTCTTTGTTAGACATTTTTAAATCATTGCTGTTTCTCACAAGTGAGGGAGTGAAAATGCTTCTGCTTAGCATCTTTCTCCTCTTTTTCTGGACCACTTCCAGTCCCATCTCCCCAAGACTTCTTGCTCATTGTTACTAGGCAGCTGCAAGTCCTTTAAAACAACTTGCTTTCATACCAACTGATGGCAAGCTCTACAGCAGTGTCATAACCTCTCATTTTTTTTCCTAAGGACACTCAATTTTTGAAACAGTTTGAATATATTTGATCTTTTCAGTTTTTAGATGGCCATCAGGAAGACTGATTGTTCCCAGCTAATTGCAGAGAAAGAAAGGATGCTGGCTGTTCATAATAAAAAATGCCCTTATGTGTAGAAGGAACTTAGTCATGATAATTTGTTGCTGTGACCCCCGCCTAGCTCTCTGCCGGCTAGCGAAGGCAGGAGTCCTGGGGCAACATGTCTGACTTGGCAAATTTGATCCTGTACCAAGAGACTGTACGAACTAAGTTCAACTTACTCACAACTATATTGGCAAAGTCTTGGTTTTTAGTGGTGTCTTCAGAGGCTGTTCAAAACACAGGCTTCTCAAACACAACTCAAAACACAGCTCTCAGAGCATTATGCTTCAGGCTTTTCTCAGAGTGCAAATCACCTCTGTTGAAGACAAGTTTTGGGAGCACAGCCTATCCTGTGGGGATGTTCAGACCACAGGTCAGCTAGAAAGCACAGAATGGCCACTGGTTGTACCCGGATCACAGCTTTCCCCTCACAGCACACAGCCTTATGTGCCTTCTCTGCTTGCCGTGTTAGCACAAGGGACACTCTCTGGGAGGGGCTGCCACATTCCTTTGGGGAAGAAATGGACACAACTTTCTACTGAAAGCCAACAGGATGGTCTAAGTCAGAGCAGAGGGTTTCTTTGCCATACTTTCAGGTCTGCCATCCAGAGCAGAAGGGTGAAAAGGGCTGATTAAGATGAAGTGGCTGCCTTTCTTCTCCCATCTTCACACCACTGGGTGAAGCAGCTTCTCTGACCAGGTGAAGTTAAGTTTAAAGACAAGAAATTCCAGGCAGCAAAACCCCTTGAGCCATGTGTTTTGTGCACATCACACACTTGCCTCCCTCCTCGCTCCCCAGGGCTCAGAGATGACTACATCTTCTGGAACTGGTTTCTGAGCTGAAACAGAAGGGGTGCTGGTGTGTATTTAATGTGCAAATATGGCTGTGTAATAGCGACAGGAGTATTGCAAGTGACCTATGCAGTGACGTGAAGTTACTACCCAACAAGAATAGGTTATTCCTTTCCTGTATGATTGTACTGATCTAACTTAGGAGAGAGCCATGGGAAAGGTGGTCGAGGATCACACCATAATTCCTGATGACCTGCTGCAAGCACACTCTCATGAGGCAACGACTGACTCATCTGCAAAACCAGCCAGGAAGGTACAGGCTTTTCTCTGAGACTAGAGTATTGGAGTAAAAAAAAAAGAGCCAGAGGGCTTCCAAAGGGAACTTTGCCTAAAATGCCGTGGGACAAATGATTCCAGTTAATGGTACCAACCTTGTCAGCCCAATTGCAGAACTCAGCAGCACTTAGTGCTTAAGGACTTAAGCACTTAGCTTAGCCCTCTCAGGAGCCTTCTGTAGCAGTGCTCTCATGCAGCCTTGCTATCTATTAGACACATCTAAATTGCACACTAAGGATAAAACATAAGAGAGAGGAAAATGGATGTGTAAAAATACATATTATCTATGCAATTTCTTTTGCCACTTGGAGATCCTGAAAATTGGATCTTTTTTTTTTTTTTTGTGAGGATCCTTTGCAGCATAAGAGTTTTCCTTAAGCACAGAATGTAATTGTCCACCAGACTATATCATTGTTAAGCTGTTAAAAGGTATAGCTCTACCTAAGCAAGGCCTTGGGGTAGATTTTCTTTTGTACTGGCCTTCTTGGAAGGTTTTTTAATGATTTTATTTTAAAGGAGCTCTATCTGAGCACAGGAGAGGAGAGAAACTGGCAAACTTCTCTGCAGTTCTGAGCTGGCAAGTGTTTGTGGTTTGCATATGTTTGTCCTCTATCTCTTGCAGCATCTTAATGATGCAGCTCACTGAGCTCTGCCACTTGCCCCTGAATTTTCCTCTCATGCTTCCCCTCAGCTTATTTTCACCTCATTTAATAACTATTAAGATAATGCTGCTGTTAGAAACCAGTAGGGGCTCATTGCTGCTTTCCTACATCCACTCTCTACCCTGATACACTCACCTGTCTGTGTAAATTGAGCTAGTTAAGAGAAGGCATTTTCTAGGACACAAAGATTTTAATAGCCAGTTTTGTGCCTGGTGTAAATCAGCCTCACTCTGTGCTATGCAGTTTCTCCAGACGTTACTGGCTTAGCTCAGGTGAGGAAGTGTTGAGTAGATAGCAAAACCTCAAGGCAATTATTCTTTATTTCCTTTCTCCTTTCCTTGAAGCATCTCCACGGCTGTCATCCATTCAAACATCTGGGCACAGACCTACCACAAAAAGATAAGCCTGTCCAGCTGTGCCTAGTTTTCTTCAGTGGTACAGACTCATCTCTGGCTCACAGCAGTGGCTTTTCCCACACTTGCCAAGCAGTCTTGACCCTTGAGGGGCTGTGCTGGGCCATGATGACAGTTTCACATAACCATGATAATTAATGCCTTTCAGAGCACTGGTTATTTAAACATAACACTTGACGAATGCACATGTCTCATTTTTGAACATGATTATTCTGTATGGCCACAGCAAAATCCACATTAAGATGTTTCTTTTGCTTTTAATTCCTGCTTTAGTGAACCAAAAGATCCTGCATGGAAAAAAAAAAATTTAAAAGGAAATATCCTTGTTAACTGCAGCTGGTTTTGCTGATTTGGGCAGTGATGGTGCAAGTTACTGTGACTGGGACTATGGATGGGTGTTAAATGGTTGTCATAGATAGGTGATATTGCTGTACAAGCAAGTGATCCAGCATCACATTCCAGAGCCAACTGTTCTACGTTTGCAAGGAAGGTGGGCCAAATTCATCCGCTCTGCAACTTGTGGCCTTTTTGTCTTCCAGATTTTCCATTTATTTTTTATATCTGCCAAGAGGGTAGTTTAGAGAACATTACATTGTCATAACATTGTATTCCACTGGCAATATTCCTTAATTGTAGTAATAATACATAATCAGCCATATACATATGAATTAATATATTACCTCTACAGCTTCAGCACTAACTCCTGTTACACCCAACACCAGTCGTGCTTGGCTGCCTCATTATCTGAGTTTCTAGACATGAATTTCTTTCTGTTAAATGCTTGGGGTGTTATGTTATTTTCATAATAGGAGCCAATGATATTTCTGTCAGAAACACGGAGTTGTGTTGTGAAATCTCTAACTTTTATACAAGATTCTCGGAGGGCTGAAGAGCTCAGCATTGCAGCGCGTGACTGGGCTGGCAAAGGGTGAGCTCTTGTGATGCTCACTAACACAGAGGAGTTTAGGGACACCTAAAACTACCATTCTCACTGTCTCTAGCTGCATGTGCAGCTGAAGTCTGCTGAAGATTTTGCTGTGACTTCTCCTCCTGAGGGCACTTGGATGTGCGGGAGCAGACATTGCTCCCTAAGCAGACGGGAGCAGCTTTTGCATGGGAAGGAAGGACACAAAGAGTCACAAAATGTGGGGTTTTGATAAAACCACTTTTCTGCAGTAGTGGTTAGGCAACAATTAAAAGCCAAGTGAGGGAGCTTCCCCTTCTTGGAGCAGGGCAGCTTCAGCCAGTCCCAGCTACTGAGTGAAGTGTGTGTGATTTAATGCAGAGTTCCACATCCCACCATCCATTTACTGTCCCCCAGCCACGTTAGACCTACAGGAGCTAAACCACATGCCAGAGTCCCGCCCATCAGAGTTACAGACTTGCCTCCAAAGCCACTCTGAGCCAGTTGAAAAAGGCCAGTGGAGTAAAGGAATGGTAAAAATGGTACAAAGAAAAACATGCTGTGATACACACTTGTCCTAGAAGGGAAGGTAACACTAGTGCTAGAGGAAACAAAAATCAAACAGTGAAGATCAGCAACTATTCTTTGTCTCTGCAAAAGTTTTGAATGACATCTGCTGAATGACAGTGCAACTCAATTTGCAAAGTCCTATTTTTAGTTGCAATAAAGAGCTACAAACAGCAAGCAGAATAAATGGCTGGATTTTTGCTGTGTTTTGCAAAGGTGAAATGTGGGACTGTGGAGGGCGGTGACACTGGTGAGTGGACTAACTTTGAAATTATAAAGAAAAATGAACAGGGGAGAGAAAGAGAGGGAATTGGAAGAAATGGAGCAAGAAGAACATTATTTTGTGTAAATTAAATTTAAATAAAAAAGGATGACACTGGCTCTAATCTTGTCATGCTGAAGTATTTTAAGGCCAACAGTAATAAGAGAATTATATATAACATGAGTACCCCATTATTATAAGGTTCACCTTTTTTCTTTTCTAATAATGAGGCTGCTGATGTGCATTTGTCAAGAAGACAAATAAACACTCTTTTTATTGACCAAAAATGGCAGCCTTAGTCACTTAACATCTTCAGAGCTCACCTGCATCAAGGTGAGGAACAGTGAAATCTCTCAAAAAAGTGCAAGAAAAAGCCTCACAAATGTTAGGTTGCCAATTGATTGGTCTTTCAATGTTTCTTAAATAGTTGGGCAGAGCTGAAGGTTCTTTTCTGTGCCTTGCTGCTTTCAGATTGCTGGGGAAGTTGATTTCTTCTACTCTAGTATAATCAAGCTCAACAACACTTGCAGGGAAGCTCCATCTGAACAGTGACAGCCATAAAAGAAAACTGCAAGCCATCTTTGCCTGGAGGGTTTCCATGGATGCTGGCACACATGTGGTGGGTGGGTTCCTCCCAAAGGCCAGCAGACATTGTCACTTCAGAAAGGGAAGAATATGGGAATATTCAATCACATGCACAACATCTGGCAATGATGCAGTGAAGGGCAAATGCCAGGCAAGACAGGTAGCAGCCACAGAGGCAGCTGGTTTGTAAAATGGAAAACAGGCAAAATCTTAGCGCTAGTCTCCTACAAGCTAGCACAGTGAGCTTCAGGGAAGATACAGTAAGATATTATTAGCTTTCTGTAATAAGAGAATAGCAATGAAAGGATGATTTGTGACTCTAAGGAAAACTGTACAACTTACTGTCACAGGATGTTGGACTCAATGGTAAATATTTGTTCAAAAATATTTAGACTTGTTCATTCGCATTCAGTTATTATTAAATATGATAGTTTGGACATAACTGCCTTGCCAGAAAGTGCCTGAACATTGTCTGATGTTCACTGTTAGATGTGAGTCACTTCATACTGGCCCTTTCCCTTGCACACATTCCTTGTGAATTGTCCAATAGACAAGAGCAGAGCCGAGATGCTGGGCTAGATGAAGCTCTAGGCTGACTTCCCATGGCCTCTCTCCCGTTCTTATGAGGAAAAGTCCAGACCAAGGTATAATCTAGACTGCATGGCAGCCTATATTCACTGCAGTAAATACCATGCTAATTGCATACCCAGATGCTGAGAAGTAGCTGCACTTCAGCTCTCCTGGAGTCTGAGCAGAGAAAATCTGTCAGCCAGAAGACCACAGAGATGCATCCCAAGACAAACAGATCTTTATCACAGAGGCAGAGTTATTAGTTGTTCCCTTGTCTGCCCTTGAGGGAGCATAGATACAGCCCACGGCTGGCTGTGAGCCCCCAGGCCCTCAAAGCCTTCCCTGCCTGCTCAGTGTCCTGAACCACAAACAGCCCTGAGCAACTTCAATCAGGCAACTCACAGTCCATAACATGAACAGAGCAAGATTTTCTAAGCCCAGGGCTTAAAGCTGCAGTCTAGCTCAAAAAAGTGCTTGCACTGTAGAATCCCAAACATATTTTCCTATATGAGTAGTACTGACTTTTGGCTAGAACATACAGTGATTTTTATACTCGCCATTGATTTATCCCATTCCAGGGAGACAGTTGTACATATAAGCAAATACTTCCTGAATTCCACCCAGAAGGAAGAGAAGTATATTCATATGACAAACTGTTTCCAGACAAGTGCACGTATTTGACTGAAAATTAAATGGAAGCAGCAACTTCCAGTAGGGGTTAAACCTTAGAGAGAGAGAGAGAGAGAGACAGAGAGAGAAAGAGAGAGAGAGAGGGTTCCTTTCAATCCTTTCCTCCTTGGGGGAGCCCTGTGTATTTTCCAGTGGATGCCTGTGTGGATGGATTGAATCTAAGTCTGCTGGCCATCAGCTCACGGCACTCCTTGGACAACGGATCCACATTCACAGGTTTTGGGGTCACTACCAGCAGCATCCTCAGCATCTGCCAGGTGTACAGGCAGACACATGTCTTGGCAGCAGGAATGCTGAGTGCCAGGGCCAGCCCAGGAGGTTGCTGTCTGCCCCTCCTGCAAGTTTTAGGTCGAGGACTTCTGTAAAAAAAAAAAAAGGCTGCATTGGTTTTTAAGAACCCTCAAACTGTGATTTGTGGAATCGCTTTTAGAGTCTATGTCAACATTCAGCACCATCACTGCCCTGGGCACAGAGAAGCCCTTTGGCTGAGCAGTGTGCCAGGGTTTGCAGAAAGACACCTATTCTTGTGCCCCCCGTAGCTGCTGGAGGCACCCTGCTTCACTGGTCAAAGGTGAAAGTTTGGAAGTAAGAGAAGCAGATGTAGGATGCAGACGCTCAAAGGGGAGGGAAAAGAGGAGCAGGAAAGAGGACTGGAAGCTGGAGTGAGATACGATTGCCCTCTGTCGATCATTCCAGTAACTGAGCACGAGGGAGGCAGAAAACTGTGAAAAGGAATGGACGAAGCTGGTAAAAAAGAACAGGGACACCCTGCCTATGAGAAAACTTAATCTGCAAATCATAAAAAGATTCCTGAGAAAAGTGAAGCTGGAAAACAGGCCTAGAAAGAAGAGCAGGGACAACATTTACTACAGTTAGAGTCGGGATATATTGCTTTCTGCAGTGCTTATCGTGGTAGCCAGTAGTCACAGGAAACAATTTCGATACCTATTTTACAAACCCCCGTGTTGTTACAAAACAGACGAATCCACTAGCCCAAGTACAACCAAAGGGTTACAAATGAGCAGAGCAGAATCTTCCATCAAAAACACATTATCAGGAGAATGTCTGTTGCTGCGAGAAGAATTCTTAGATGGTATGTCATATTTTGGATATAAAGTGTCTGAGGGGAATCCAGAACATGGCAAAATTTCCAGAATGAGATGCAGTCTTACCAGCAAGTGTCTGCTCTGCCCCTGAAGCTCTGATGCTGAAAAAAGCTTGCAAGAAAACAGGATAAATGCAGGATAAATGTAATCTGGGTTGGCAACATAGGTGTTGCTTTTGTTTATTAGAATGTGAAATGAGTTGAATCATTTTTTGTCTGTTATGACTACTTATGTGCGTGGGTGGAAATAAGCAGTTTCTTGAGCTTTCTGGTTAGGCTGCAACTGCTCAAACCCAGCCACAGTTTTAACAAACTGAACACACAAGGTTGACAAAGCAGCAAGCAGACAGGTAAAAGAGGGGTCAATGCATGTCTACAGTTAAAAGTAAAGAAGCACGATCTGAGATGGTGAAACGTGTCTGAGCTGCAGCCAGAGTGATGCTGCAGGCAAGGAGCTGGCACTCAAGGACAGACCTGCCACGCAGCCGGGAAGGGGAGAGTCCTGAGGTGACTGTCACCAAATGCAGATGGAGTTGGTTGCACAGGTCTGGGCTGTAGGAAAACAACAACAAACGTAAAAGTGACAGGGCTGACAAGTGAGCTGCTCTCTGGACCTTATGGAAACTGAAGGCTCATACTTGAACTGATATTTAAGGGAAACAGACTGATCCCCAAACTGTCTGACCTACTCAATAATTCTTATTCACATTCAGTGCTGTTTGTCGGGGTGGTCCCTGTCACCATCTAAATGCTGTCCTTTCTCTCAGAAGCCCAGATCCACCAGCTGCACTGAACTGAATGGGGAATTGCAGCCTGGCTATGCCGTTTTCATTTCTGCTTTCACTCTTGTAGCTTCCTCATGCAAACAGTGACAGGAAGGCATCATGATGGGTAACAGCTTCAAGCTGTCCCATGTGAATTCATAATTTTCTTTTTTATTTCAGTTTATCATTTTTGTTATGTACATGTACTGCAGTTCCATGTTTTCAAACATTCACCCTGTCTCCTCCATGCTTCCAGGCAGCCTTTTCCCTGCCCTCCTCATTCTAGCAACTCTCTTGAGCTACATACTCATTCAGAAAGTATTGGTTCTCAAACTCTTTGACAGAGCATTGTCATCACTCAAGAAACACTTCAGAAATGATTTTTAGAATCTTGTTTCATGAGACGAAAAGTCAAGAAGTGAGCTACTTATCCATGACTACTTCAGTAATTTCTCATTCTAATACAATTTGGGTGAGGTGATGGGAGATTAGCTAAGGCCAACAGCTATACTCAAAGAGAAAAATAATCCAAGTACAAAATGTACTATAGGTTTATCCAAGTCTCATCACAATATAGGATCAAGGGCAATTTTTCAGAGAGAGGTTTAACTTTGTGGTTAAAACACCAGAAATTAGCTAAATCTTCATTTTTCTGGCCACATCTACACCACCTCTTGGTAGTGACCACCTGTGAGATGAAGAAAAGTTGTTGTGGCGTGGTAGATGAGGGGTGCTGCGACCCTCCAAATAACGTCTCCACAGGGGCTGGAGCCGCTCTGGCAGAGCCACTGCGCTTCTGGCTGATGAGCTTGGAGGCACCAAGGCCCCCATTCTGCCCCATTAGTCAAACCTCCATTTTCTGGGTGGCTGCCTGGAGGAAGCAGCTCAGGAGGGGTCAGACTCCCATAGGGGTGAAAGCAGGTAGCATCAGCTTTAGTCAGAGAAGCAGCTGGCACGCACACACGCTGCAGGCAACAAAAGAGCCAAGGAAGGATCTTTAGCATGGTATTCCAAGAAGAGGTTTTACTTCCCTGTCAGGATCACCTCATCATGCAGGGAGCCAGAGGCCAAAGATGAAATGGGGGAGGGGTATGGGGCTTATATAAGGGTTCCATGGGGTATCAGGCTGCAAGGCGGGACAGGGACGGGACCAGGGCAAAGGGACCAATAAGGAGGGACTAGGTTACAAGGGCAAATGGGAAAACAGGGAAGGGATAAAGGGACAGGGAGAACAACAAATCAATCAAAGGAACAGAACTGGGAGGAAACTGTGTCTTAGGAGAAGCCTGTCACTCAAGCCTGGGAGAGAATTCCCTGTCACAGCCCCAATGGGCTGGGTGACCCCAGCAGAAAGTCTGTGAGGGATGGAATGGGGGGCCAGGGTATTTGTGTATGCAGCCGTCCTGAATACACACATGGCTCAGCTTCCACCCCCATCAAGCAGGAGTATCCCTTCCTACACTAATCCTGCCCTGCCCTATTTGTAGAAACATACCTGGGATGTGCCTTGCCAGGGATGGACTCTCTAGAAAATGTCTTACTGGGAAATGCAGTAGTAAATAGCAGCAGGTAGCTACCTCCACGCATCAGAAAAGGCTGTGCAAGTCTTCAGGAGTGGCTTCCTGCTGAAGGATCTGCTTGTGACATGGGTTTAGTGCTTTCTGATGAGCCCTGGGGCTGAGAGGAAAATGAGTAGGCTCCTCAGCAACCTTTGGGGCTTGAGGCAGTCCCTGCCAGCTGAATAGACCATGGCGAGGAAAGATGTCCCTCAGGAACAGGGAATCTCCTTCTGCCAGGCAGGTGAGCTGCCCATCTTAGCAAAGCACGGGCAGCCCCAGCTGGGCTGCTCCTGGGCCCTGGCTCATAAGCCATGGTGCCTCACAGAGCCCCGCGAGGGCTGCCCAGGGCTCTGCCCTGCTGTCATCTCTCCTCCGCTTTCTGCCTCTGCTACCCACAACAGTGGGCACCACGTGGATTTGGGGATTATGGGACTGTGAAGCTTACTTGGCCCCTTAGGATAGGTGATAAAAATGTGCAGAAAAAACCATCCACTTGCTACAGCAGGCCCTGGGTCGGGCCCAGTTATTGCTGCTGGCAGGGCCCCGCAGGCCCTTCTCCTCTCAGCCCATCCAAAGGTAAGGCTGCTGTTTCTTTTCCATATTCTCTTTGCTTGCAGTTTGGGTTCTCCTTCCATTAAAGAGTGGGTAGGGATGCGTGAAAAATTAAAATGTGTTATTACTTACTCCCCTTCTGAACCACTTGCTTCCCTGAGGGTTATCTGCTTCTTACTCTACCTGGTGACAAGGGCGCGTTCTGCCTGGCTTTCATTAATCTCCATCCCACACAAACATCGCTGCTCAGGAAGGTTATCAAAATTAAAATACCAGCCTTTTGTCTGAAAATGTTTCCTTACCCATTATCACACCAAGGATTATGAGAGTTGAAAGAAAGGGGGAGATTGGTGAGGGGTGGGAGAGGGAGGGACAGGAATTTTTTCACAGAAAGGGGGAAGAGAATTTTTTTTAATTGGAAAATGTGGTGATAAAATCATAGAATTAATGAAGTAAAAGAGCTCAAGGTCAGTGCAGTACCCGAAGATACTTTAAGCACATATTCTATCTTGGTTTCTTACAAAAACTAACCAGTTTGTGCATGTCTGTTTGCTTTGTCATTCCACTCTCCATGACTTTCAAACAGTCAAATCTGAGAGAGGAGCAGTGGCTTCCTAAGTAAATTAATTTCTTCCCTTTTTGTTAAATAGCCAGTGGCAGAGATATGTGACTAGGCTCAAGCAATGGCATTGTTTCTCTACCCACCTCCAATGCTTGTAGATCTAACTGTGAAATCGTGCACAGCACCACTTCACATTTTACCACCAACTCCGCTGTGGAAGGAGGGCTGCAAGGGAGAACGAGGCTCATTTTATAACAACTGGGATTAGTTCTAACTAAAGGAGCCACTAAGTGCTGAAGGCGAACAACTGTCTTGCTGAAAAAAATTCCTCAAGCAACAGAAACACATCCACTGGAAAGTCATACAGTCATAGAATGGTTTGGGTTGGAAGGGACCTTAAAGATCATCCAGTCCCAATCCCCCTGCCATGGGCAGGGACATTTCCACTAGGCCAGGTTGCTCAGACCCCCATCCAAAACCTTGTCAGCTGGTTTTATTCCTTCTGCAGCTCACGGAGCAACTGTGAACATCTCTGAAGAACTGAGCTTGGAAATGGAGAACATTCATAGGGATGAATGGCTATGGGAAAATGAAATCTCCTCCTCTGCATGTTTGCTCTGTGTTTTTGCTCGCAGATTGATTGTCACTGGAGAGCAGATGTGCTGGGGTGGAACCCGGCAAGGGCTGGAGGGAGGCACTGGGCTTGCTGTGTGCTGCCCTGCTCCCCTCCTGGTGACACCGGGAGCTGGGTCCCCAGGCTCCTGCAAGTGCATGCCAAAGGCACACTCTTTCCAAACGGGAAATGGTCAGGCCTTGGAACAGTGCCTGTGCAGGGGCAAGGCCAACAGTAACAAAAGAAAGCACATGTGTGACAGATTATGAATAATTGATTCTGGTGACAGTGATTCACAGATGTGACATCACTTTTGGGTGCATTAGGATGCTGAGCATCCTTTGGGGGATATTAGGAGTTAGATGACCCAGGGAACTCAAAGATGTTAGTGCATAATTTATTTTACAGGGGTAAAAGGAGACTAGAGCAGTCCACAGAATTCTGATCATATCCCATTTCTTTAGTTGTGTCTCCCTCAAAAGGGTGTTCCAGCAGAAGCATTATATTCTTATATAAAAATATCAGCTTTCCACAGAGAACATACTTCTCTGTGAGCAAAATCCAAATTCATTATACCTTTAATTAGAAGCGCAATCTTTTTTAATTATTATAGCTCACTGAATCAGGAGTCCACAAAGAACAGGTCAATCAAAAAAGAGAAACACAAAAGGTGCAACAGACCACTGAGCTTCATTCAGGAACTGGAAAACAGCTTGAATCCTGGTGCTCAAAGAATCCCTCTGAAGTTCAGTACTGTAAAAATCACACTTTCTCTCCTAACCCCTATACCAGTAGCATGTCCTGCAAGAGTATCTCTCTCTGCAGACTGGATTTGTTGGTGATATCACCTGCAGTGCCTGGCTGCTGGCTGCTTTCTGAGGCTGAAAACCCCTTTTGATGCCAGCCTTTCTCTCCTTTTTAGTGGATATTCTTTGCTCTCCTTTCTCTGAGTGAGTTTCTTTTGTTCCATCTCTCTTCCCCTCTGGTTTTGTTCCTCTCCTTTCTCCCCTAAATTGCACAGCTTTCTAGCAGCTTTTATCTTCTGTTTCTTTCTTTCTTACAGAATTTGAGTGAAAATGAAGAAAGCACCTCTTAAGGGAACAGATTGCATGGAAAGTTTTTTATTTTGCAATAGGATTAACTCTTTGACTGTCAGATATCCCTCTATATAGCACTTGGGACAATAAGAATCATGATTTCTTTTACTGAGGTCTATTGGCTTTGGTAGACATGATTCAAAGTTTCTTCTTGCCTTCATTGCGGGCAGAGTATTTTCCCAAAGACACATCCATGGAAGCACTGCACTAAGTTTTTATATATAGATGATATACAATAACGTTATTTCAGTATTATATGGGACTTCAGTAGCTTTATTTTTAGATGCTACTCAACTAGAAGAGTCAAGAACTTAAGCTGCTTTCTGGTAACAGCTCCTTGAGACCACCCTTGTATTTTGATTTGGCAAACTGTGTAAAGACTGTCACTTAAACGTCCACTGAAAGCAAACTTCTGCTAGGTCAGAAACACTTCAGAAGTGTAGTTCAACATGGACCGTCATATCACGGGCAGTACATGGAAACTCCCTCCTTCAACCCCTGTCCAGAGGAAGCTTATTTGGGTGGCAGCTTTGTTAGGCAAGGAAGGCTGGCACTAAGGACAGTGTGTAATCTGAATTCAGCCCTCCCACATATTATACTGCAGTCACTGAGTCCATCGTCAGCCACGGGTCTGTGGGAACAAGCAGAGAACATAGGGGTAACCAGGGTGTCAGCAGAAGCTGCAGAAGCCCAACAGGATGAGGAAGGAAAGCCAGACTGAAGCTGTTTACACCTCTGCTGTGGACTTGAACACTGGCAGGAGATACACAATTCCAGACAAGTATCTGGTTTTATCAGGGGAGCATTAGCTACCACATAGCAAGAAAGAGAGGATGTCTACATTTCTTAGCCCTGAGAGCGTGTCTGTTTGGCTTGCAGACTTCTTTTATTTCCTGAAATGCAACTCACAAAGACTGTGAGACAACATAACCCAGAAGCACAACCCATAGGGATATATCTGTGTACACGTTATTAAGCATCAAAGGTAAAGTTAGACAAGCAATAACCCAAATAAAATGCATTGTGATTGAATAATTAATTGAAGTAATAATAAGTAAAATAATTCTGATTCCTTTTTTTCTTTCACAAAGCTCTTATTATGCAGTGTGAGAATGATCAGAGAACTAGAAAATTATCAGAAAACTAGAAATCACGACCTACAGTGAAAGATTGAACTAATTGGTACTGTGCAGTCTATGGAAGAGAAAATGAAGCAGAGACATGATAATGGTTTTCAAATACAGAAAAGACTCCTGCAAAGAAGGGAGCCTTACCTTTTCTGCATCCATAATGAATAAGACAGAAACCAGCAGGCTTTATCTGCTGCACAAAAAGATTCTGGCAAGACATTAGGTAGCACATTGACTCAGTTAAGGGAAGTATAGACAGCAAATGGCCCACTTGAGGAACGTCCATCTGTGGGGTTCTAAAAGAGGAAGTTAGAGAAATATCCATCAGGCTGTCTGGCCTGCTCTGGGAGACATTTTAAGGTCCTTTCCAGCTCCGTCTTCTATGATTCTACACATTACATATACTTATGAAGACTGTTTATACGACAAAAAGCCTCCTGTCTCACCAGATTACACTTAAATGAAAATTCTGTCATTGGCATCTGTCAGAAAAGCATCAAGCTGATCAGGCCTTTCAAGAACTGAGCACAATGCAAGGATTAACATTGCTGGATTTTTTTAATTCCTCATATGTGTCAGGCCTTGCTTCAGTGTAAACTCATAGGATGATACTGTGAGTGAGTGACACGTGATACACACATCGAGTATAGAAGCCTCACAAACCAGAGCCTGGAATAAGAAAACATATTAATAATGTGTTGGGCATCTCAGAATCATGGGACAATTCAAGAACTCGCTGCCAGAGGCATTTTATATAAACCCAGTACCATATTTTCAGTTGGGAACATCAGGAATCAATGTACAATCATATTTAATAGTAGAGTTCCCCTGCTACCAAAGGATGACCATTGGGACACCAGGCACAAGCAGCCTCCTGCACTGTGGGGTTCAGGAGAGGAAGTCAGCCTTCTGCAAGATCACACAACAGCTTTATACAAGGAAGGTGTGAGAAATTTCATGACCAGTTAAAGTACAAGGGGAATTACAAACCATGGAGGACAGTTGCTGTGTTCACATCAGTTATTTTTAACTCTCCTAGATATTTAATTTTGAAGCTTTGAATTCTCCTTTGAGAGTGTCATGGGGTGATTTGTGCTATATCCCACATTATTCAGCCCCCACTTAGCCATGATTCCTGTGTTTTTCTGTGCTTTCAAATTGTACATAACTTATGCTTGAAAGAAGAACTATACTGGACACAAGGCAGACTTGACCTTGATGAGTTACAGCTGTGTTGAACCAGGTGTTTGCACTAAGGGTGAGAGACCAGCTGACCCTCGGGGAGGTAACACATAAGAGAGAGGAGAAGAGCCCAGGGAGGACTACTGAGAGAACTACTACTGAGAAGGGAAGGCATGCCAGCAGTTTGAGGAATGTCATCCTGCTGTAATCTTGAAGAAGACCAGCTTGCTGACTTACAGAATCCTGTTGCCAAAAATACCAGGAGCATCAGAGACCCACTGAGCTCCACCATCTTTGGGGGCCCCCACACCCCGTGCCGGCCAGCTCCAATTTCAGCTTCACGGGAGAGAAGGGGAAACCGCACCCACAGAAGGACTTTCAAATCTTTCAGGTTCTCTCCCCTCAGTGGGAGGTTTTGTTATTACTCTTAACCTGTCTGTTTATTAAATAAATAGTTTCATCTTCTCTTTCACCTTCCTCCAAGGAGAATTTTCTTTTTGTCCCGAACCTGATAAGGAGGGATGACATCTCCTTTGTAGGAGACGTTCCCCTTGGACGTTTCCCCTAAATTTGGCCGAAAACATCACAGAGAGAATCAGTGTTTCTCTGCAGACTCTCTCAGTGACTTGGGTGCCTAAATTAGCTCCTAACCTCCCAGTGTAATTATTGTGGTATTTGTCTGCAACACTATGTTTAACATCCTAACTGGTGAGCAATAACTTACTGAATCCAGAACTGGTGATCCTTGAATTCAGACAAAGTTGCATCAGTAGCTGGATTTCAGTGATGTGGCTCACAGCCAGTTTCTGGTCAGATCAGTGAGGCTCCTAGCTGAAATATCTAGAGAGTGAGCTTGGCCTCTTGCAGTCCAGTGACAGCTTGCTCAGGGGAGAAGCTTGCAAAAGGAATATTAACCAGCTTTAAAACCTGACTTTCTGCCCAGTCTTGATTCACTTGCATGGGAGATACATCTATACATACATACATACATACATATATGTGTATGTTTAGATGTATAAAAATGTGACATATAAAGCATTTAATCTACTTTCTGTGTAATATCCACCTGCTTTGTGACAGACAGGTAGTCTTTGCAACTGCAAGTACATTAGACATTTACAAAAGGGTGACTGACTTGCTGGCTGCAGTGCTGTAAACCCTTGTTTCTCAAAATAAAAAAATCAGAGACCAAAGAAGTGTTTCTGAGTTTCACACAGCTCCTACCTAGAAAAGCCATATGCAAGCTTAATAAACTGCACAGTGAGTCCTTGCAGCCACTCATCCCTCCTTAAACGTGATGGGTAATGAAATGCCATGGTGGGACAACAGTCCGAGAGCCTGTTTGGAGCAGACTCATTCGGCAGTGATTCTTTGCAAATCAACACCGTGTAAGAGCCCAACAGGCAGAAATGAGTGCATGAGATGTGCATATTATCCTCTCATCTCTTGCTGATTTACAGCACTTCACAGTCGTTCTAGCAGAGACACCCACAGCTTCAATGTCTTATATATTTATGCAGGAAAACTTCCTAGGCAGAAATCTCCACCCTGAGGTTTAAAGCACACCGTAAGCCTGCATCTGCTGTGCATGGATGCAAGACTGAGGTTCCCTCAGACAAAGGTTTTTGGAAGCTATTATAAGAGTCCCAGTTTTCAGACAGAAAATAAGCTGGTATTTAAAGTACTTTAGCAGATAGTCAAAGGCATTAGTATATGCTTAAAATTAACCCCTTTCGTGTTCTTAATTGGTGTCTTTTCCTTCCTATTTTATTTTAATAGCTACATCACAGTCCTGCAGTGTAAATGGAAGATTTGTACTGATTTCAGTGGGATCTCAATGGCAGCTCTGCTTGCTTTATCTTTAGCCATGTCAACATTAGCTTTAATATCTCTGAATAGTGTATGTGCCAACACTTGCTTCCATTTTCTATCACCTCTCTGATTGATCTGCATGGGGATTTGCTGTCATCTGTGGGTAACTGATGGACCTTGCAACATAATTATATTCCTTGGCTCTTAACTGTCAAGAAGCTTTATTTCCTGCCCTCATTATTTGAAGGGTTTCCAATTCAGGCAACAAAGTAATTAAGGGCACTGGATTTAACACTGACTGTAACAGGACTATCCATCCAAATTTGACTTACATTACCTAATTTTGATTTTTCCCTGCAGAACATTTACAAGGCCAGGCAGGTGTATTATCTCTGCATACCATTCATTATCAAGCGTGACTGGAACAGGTGGCAACATACTGATGTGTGTTTAATGGAACAGACGTTCGAATGCATATTTCAAAACTGGGAAAATTATTTCCTTTGTAATGCTGTCAAATCATGAGCAGTGACAATTTCAGGAATATGCTACCTCATCCCAAACTGTGTCTCACTTTCATGTCTAGCAGCTGCCAACCAGTATTTTACTTTTCAAATTTTTGTCGTCTTCACTGATGCCTGCTGTCTGTGGTTGGAAAAATTACATGAGTGGTTTCAGTGTGTAACTTACTTGTTTTGATCCAACAGCATGTGGCCCTGCCTGGACTGAATGACCCCTGCCTGACTGTTGCCTTAACCTTCTGTACCTTTCAATCCACCAGTATTTGAAGTCAGTGGCAGCTGTATTTATATACTAATCTCAGAATTCTGACCTGGATGTCAGTCTTGTGCCAACTGCTTCTGCATGTCTGGGGAGACCACCCGGTTTCACAGGCAGTCCAGATGGCTGCAGCTGTGGATGGGAGCATCACAGTGTCACTTCTAACTGGGGACCCACTCAGATCATGTGCCTTTTCAGAAAGGAGTGTTTGTCCCAGCTGCATGCCTTCCTTATCCTAGGAAAAACATGGAAAAGACTAGAGAGTTGCACAAGAAGTGGAAGCTTATTAACACTGTTGGCATTAAGTATGTTAAGATATTTAACCCAAGTGCTGGTGGCCCAGTTCTGCCCATAATCAGAGGAGGGACATGTGCACTTCCAGTGTGGAGCATCAAGGGGAAATGCCCAAAGTGCTCTTTGGTATATGATTTCCACACTTACAGCTCTAGCTTTCACTCAGTGCTCATGATGCCTGAGTCTCTAATCCTGCAGACTCGGATCCAATTTTCAGCTGCAGCAAGCTAAAACCCTCAGAGAGTCTCATTGGTTTCTGCAGAATTATTTGACTGTGTAATGCAAAGGCTGAGTCCTTTCTTTTAAAACAAGCACAACTAATTTTGGTCTATTTAAATTCGGAGTCCTTCCTGCCCCTGAGAGTCATAGGAAACTGTTTTCACAGAAAAGGATGCACAACAGCCTGGTGGAGATCACACTGAAGTCAATGACCACCTGTCTGCTTTACTGTTACAGGCAACTGCAAGTTTCTGGCTGACTTGAAACCACAAATAAGGTGTTTTATTTTTTTATCACCATTTTAGAAGCATAAGGAATTTTTTATTTAACTGAAAACCAAAAATAGGTGGCTTTATAAATATTGTATAAGTCAGTTTTCATAACGGTAATATTCAGAACTGTTTAAATGAGCCAAGGTATTTGTAGTAACTGACCTAATTCTTGAAACCAGGGGATATTTTTAAAAAGAAATTTAATTAAATATAGATAGAAGACATATATTTAACCAGTATCAGATATTTCAGAAATGGAGTTATTTCTAATTCTACACTTTAAGTACTTCTTGATTCCTTTGAACTTTATTGTCAAATACGTAGAATGTTAATTAAGAAATTTCCTTCAGAATCAGGTCACAAAGTGAGTTAAAACAACACAACTTATAAAACAATATCCATCAACACAGACTCCTCACAGCTCTGAAACCTTAATGCCACAGAATATTGACAATAATTTTAGCTATATTTAATCCTTCTCTTATGACTTTCTTTTTGCCTAATTATGCTCCTACCCCATCAGCATAGTCACTAGATGGCAGGGGTTCAAAAGAAGTGTCAAAACATGGTACAAATTGATTTTAGCCCAGCTAAAATGGAGGGTATAGGAACATTAGGCATTTTGAGGCAATGGACAAATAAAATATCTCAAGAAGAATCAGCAACCACTGGGCAAGGTGGGAAACATGTAGCAAACATTCCAAATACGTAAAGGAAAAGGCTTCAGCTGACTTAGATTTTATCACATGGTAGTGGAGTCATCTCTATCATTGTTGGTTTTGGCTTTTGTGGGATTTTGGGAGGGAGTTTTTTGTTTTTGTATACTGGGAAATGAGCAAAGACAAAAGACATTTTTTGTTCAGTGCAAACACTGAACTGTCTCACACAGATGCGCTACTATTTCCAGCTAGCTGAAGGAGCCTAATCTGGGCAGGCCAACAGCATTTAGCATCTATTTCTTCTACAGCTGTTACACATCAAACTTCTGATCTTTAACTTCACGTCTAAACACAAATGTTCTCAGCTAGTTCAAGACATTCAGCTCTCATGCTTCGGAGTAGTTTGAAAAATGGTCATAAATAAACAGAGAACCAAAGAAATGCAGCAGAATGTTAATTTAGGAAGAAAAATGCCTGGTCAGATCCCTTTTTTTCACACTACGTGTCCAGCATAACTTCAGCTGTTCCCTTGAATTTCTCCTAGAATCAGGAATGGTGCAGAGATTATACAAGAAAAGTAAATAGCTAAGAAAGATTTGTGGCATTTGAAAAATGAAAACTTTTTAGAATTGTTTATACCAGCTTCAACATTAATAAAGACATTAATAAATGCTCATTAACTTTAATCATCTGACTGGTGATTTAAATAGTCTTGTTATTCATAGATTTGAAAAAGGAGAAACAAATGGTTGAGAATTAATGAGCTATTTCTGTGCAACTTTTCAATAAAGTTTGAAAACTCAGAAGCAATTGGGAGAAAAACCTTTTAGTTCATTCCTTTCTCTTTAGAGTTACTGAGTGATGCTCTGGACATGCCCAGGGTTTGGATGATGTCCTCACCTCAAGCTTCAGGCAGACCATAGAGCCTCTCCTTTGAAAACTGCTCTGTCTTTTGGACATTTGTCTTTCTGCTAGCTTTCATGGGCTTCACTCAAAGAAAAGTGTCCATTTTGCCAGACAAAGACTGGAGTGATTGCCACCAATTACTGGAAATTTATTCAGCAACCAAATTGTGTCAGCAAACACCCATGCAATAATTCTTTAATCCTGACTCAGTCATTCTCTAGGAAGGTCACAATTATAAGCAGTTGACTGTAATTTGTGTGCTTTATTTTCTCCATGGCTAATTCATTAGCCAAGATGTCCACCTTTATTTACTACACTTCAAATAAACTGAGGATTGGTTGGTTCCTCAGAAGCGCAGGTCTGACCCCATGTGCTGAACATGAGGCTCACACAAATGATTTGTTGCAGTGTTAGCTGCCCAAATGTTGCTGCCAGCTTGCTTACTGCAAGTTGCTTGTCTCAGTTCCTTGATCACGATGTACCTGCCAGGTGATAAACTGATTTAAATGGCCATAGTGCATGACTCCACAGCATCCACAAGATCTCTTCAGATTTTAAAAAAAATGAATACATCACACACCACCTCCTACCCTCCAAAAAAAGACACAACTAGACCCAAAAGAGCCAAACAGACCAAAAGGCAAAGTTGACTATGAAGGACCCAGCTATAAAAAGCATACAATGAGAGCTATTAAAGTACCTCAAGCTGGAAATCCCAAGCAAAGGCTGCATCACACTCACTGACCACATGCCATAAATTTCACTGTCCATATGGCACAGCAAGGAAACTTGATGTTCTGTAAACCAAATAACTTATGAAGTGAGGTAGAAGTAGACACCAATCAAACAAACCTGACATAGGCATAGTGTGGAGGAGAGTCTGGACTGTGTGGTCATATAAAGCACAGAAACTGGTTCCCTGTGGCTGTATAAAAGTCTGTGAAGTACTGTCTCTTGCTCTCAAAGATCCTGCTTATGTTCAATCAGAAACACTGTCTTCAGAGGGGTCACGTTTGGTGCAAGGTATAAGTATGTGGTTTTAGGGAAGGGTAGCAGGG
This sequence comes from Dryoscopus gambensis, assembly GCA_013389985.1. Classification (NCBI taxonomy): domain Eukaryota; kingdom Metazoa; phylum Chordata; class Aves; order Passeriformes; family Malaconotidae; genus Dryoscopus; species Dryoscopus gambensis. The sequence goes on along the minus strand of WEIT01031797.1, from coordinate 102,384 downwards.
TGATGTGAATGGTGGCTGGACCTTCCCCTCCCCTGCCTTCACCCAAACCTGCATTCTCCAGCTGGAGCCTCTATGAACAGGATCCCTTCTCCCTGGCTTTGCTGCTTGCCTTAGTAACAGGGGCCATAAATACTAAGAGCATTCAGCTCACATAGATAAAACCTAAATTCAAAGAGCACAGTCTGTCAGACCGAATAAAACCGGAGGCTGTCTCAGTGCATAAGTGCAGCTGTACCTTTGCCCAATTTACAGTACATTTTGAAATGTACTTAAATAACAGTCTTTACCACTGCAGTCAGTTATAATGGTCATTAGAGTGCTCTGCATCAGCTTGATGCGCTCATGAGCCTGAATAGTAGCAATTTATTACCCACGGGGCCATGAAGCTTCAATCTCCAGTGGCACAATGAGTTTTCTTTCATTACTATAGAGACATTTCGGTGCGTTCATTCACCTTCCCTGAAGACAGTCAGAGTGCCCCAGTGAGAATTAAGTACACAAATTTTCCACACTGTATGATACACCTACCAATTCTTCCACTGCTATTTTGTACAATTTAGAAACCATTTTCTGAAAGAAAAAAAAATCTGAAACCTGATGGTTTTGGCAAGGGCTGACCCACTCCTTCACTACACCTTCCTGCCCCCAAAAAGCTGGGTAACCCAAAGATCCGGTTCTGTCTTTCGTAGTGGAAGCAAACCCAACAAGGATACTCTGGAAAGCAAATATCTCTTATACTCCCTGAGTGAGGTAAGGGTCACCAATGCAGCAGAGCAGTTTCTTACCCAAGTGATACATGTCTTTTGACATTGTTGATGACTCAGGCCTCCCTAAAAGAAATGCTAAATGGTCCCTGGAGTCTCATAGGCAATACCAGCATACCAAGTGCTGGTATGACATGTTTTTCTGAGTCATCCACTTTTTTTAAAAAAAACTCTGCCTACATTTGAACTATTTATTTAAGACTCATTCTGTCTGTAGACAAAATGTAAACAGATTTATTTTTCTTTAGTCAGCTTATTCCTTAATAAAAATCATATTGCTCCATTTTTAAGCCTTTCAAGCAAAATATAGCGAGTACATGAGGTTTACCAGTAGTATTCCCAAAGATTCACAGATCCCTCCAACAAATCAGTGAATATCTGAGTGACTTAGGACAAGGGAAAATGCAGCTATAAGGCCATTGCAACTCATTGGAGTTTTACTCTTTAGGACTGAGAGTTGACTGAATAATGAGTCAGTCATAAAGTTTGTGGCCTGTGCTAAAATCAGACAGGGATGAGTTGCCTGCTCTAATGTGCTCATTAGGGACAGAGTAAGTACATCCTGGTATGCTTGAATAGAACAATTATTTTCCACTGCAATTGAAATGAATTATCAAATGCCAAGTGAAAAGCTCTGTTCTGAGTCATCATTCATCAGGAAAGATTTGTTCACAGCATTATAAAAGCTTGCAAGATCAAACGTTTATATAGGACTGCATTATTCGTGCCAGCAATCAACACTTGCAGCTCTTTCACACACCTAAATGAAGTTTGCTTTCATCTTTCCTGCCAGCACTTGGATTATGCTTCAAATTATTGCTATCAAGATATAAGTACAGTACTGTTGCATTCACAGGTATTTACTTCATCTTTTTTGAATTTTCCTGAGTGGCAAAGTTATGAAAAAACAGTGTACTTGGCAGCATGTACCCATTGGGAACCTCAGCCAATGCACCCTGAGGATCCCAGACGGGAACCCATGTCCAAGACACCATCCAGAGCCAACTGCAGACCTGTTTGTGGTAGGCTAGGAAATCCCAAGGAACTAAAAACCATCTGCTTCTGTTCAAAGGTTAAAGTGGCCTTGCCCATCCCTTAAGGGTTGCAGGGCAAGCTGTAGTATGTGTGGTGTTGGAAGACAAAATTAAACTAATCCTACTATAGCGCCCTTATTTTCAAAAGACAAAAAGAAACAGCAAAAGCAGGCTAAAAGTGAATCATATCAAATTTACCATAGTTCTACTGGATTTCTTCTTATTTAGCTGAAGACAAAGTTGATATTACTGCTGAACTTATAAGCTTTATTAAGTAAATTACATTGAAAGATAAGAAGCTATGGAAAGTAAAATTAAAAAAAAATTACATTATATTAATAGAATTAAATCCTGGGAATTAACATGCACAGTTAAAAATTTTATCAAGTACAAATAATCAAACTTGTTAATTCATTTCTTCTAGGCACAAAATTGCAATTAAACCAAAATTATCTCATTGGTACGCAGTGGATGCACTACCGGAACTAAAATGGTGGATCACTTTGCACCATTTTTGGCACATAAGGCAGTCACAGGTTTGAACTACCCAGGAAGCAGCTTTGACTGAGACACTCTTCGATGCCTAGTAAATAAACCTTATATTAAAAGCACGTACACATGCTACAGTTTTGCTACTAATGCTTTCAGGTCATGTACCCAATGGTTACCTGCTTCAGGCAAATCCGGGCAGGCACTCAACAGCCTTCTAATCAATCTGGGCCACACCTGAAGTGGCCTCTCACATTTTGGCACCGTGTGGTCATCCTGGGAGCCTCAGCCCTCTCCTGTGAGTCTGCTGGAATGCTTTGCCTCCAGCTCTTGCACTGCCCTGAGGGTCCTCTTGCTGTCTCGGGCTGTTCTTGGATTTTCCACCATAACATGGCCACTTTTTTCATGCTTTGCCTTACACTGCCTTAAATGCTGTTCCACTGGCTGGTTCACACTTGCTTTTGTGGTGCCCTTGTACTTGCTCCAGAATCATTCTTTGAAATTAAAGACTCAGTGTCTGAGCATTGCTTTGTTGGTACAAATCTCCATTTAGAAAACAGTTTTGAGGTAAAACTTGCCTGTTCCCCACAGCTGTGGGTCCCCCACTTAGCGTGCTGGCATGCTCTACCCAAGGAGCTCTCTCAGCTCTGCTCTAACGTGATGAAATGAGGGAGAGCAGAAATGGGTAAGGAAAACAAAAGCATCTGGTTTCCTTCCTTGTTCTGTAATGATTTCCCTAACTTCCTATCACTAAGGACTAGTTCTCAGCAGAAAAGCCTGAATCTTTCAAAATACCCTGGAATTTAAAGATGATAATAAATAAATAAACACATGAAAATAGTTAAGGTGAGAAGGCAGTTTCAGAAATTTTTGAGAGAAAATGAAGGGGAGTAAGGGGGCAAGGAAGCACTTCCCCCCAAACCCCTTTTCCGTCCTGCCTCCTCCTCTGGTTGCTGTTCGTGGGAATGGGAATCACATGGCTTAAAATGGTCGTGATCCTGATATAGTGTCAGATGTTTTGGTTGAAAACTAAAGCTGTATTCCGGGCGGCTGCTATCTCCACAGCTGCTGAAGTGAGGCGTGGCACATTCAGAAGGAAGGCGCTCTCCGCAGCGTGCGGGCGATGCCGATCGGACGCGGGCAGCCGCGCTCGCCGCGCTCCATCNGGACGCTGCCACCTGCCGGGCGCGGCCGGGATCGCAGAGCCCGGCTCGCCCTCGGCTGCTGGGGCTCACATCTGGCCCTGGAGACCAGGAGGCGTTTGCTGGAGGGTTATTCGGCAGCACAGATCTCTGAGACCAAGGTGGGAGTCCCTTCTGGGGACAGTCTTGAGAGGGAAAAGGGCTAAGCCCTCATCCGACACAGCGGGATGCCGCTGTTGAATCGTAGAATGTTCGGCATTGAAAGGGATGTTAAAGATCGTCTAGTTCCAGCCCCCTGCCATGGTCAGGAACACCTGCCACTAGACCAGGTTATTTATAGTCCCCTCCAGCTCAGTCTTGAACACTTCCAAGGATGGCATAGCCACAACTTTTCTGGGCAACATTTTCCAGAGTCTCACCACCCTCAGAATAAAGAATTTCTTCCTAATCTAAACCTACTCTCTTTCCATTTAAAGCCATACCCCTTGTTCTATCACTGCATGCCCTTCTCCAGCTGCCTTGTAGCTTCCATTCCTACCTTCCAGGTCCTGGAAGGCTGCCCAGTTACTCTTTCTCTATGTGCAAAGGAAATTCTGTAACACCACTTTAATGAAAGTCAAACAGAAAGACCAATCTGGTCATCTCCTTAACCATCCCTAAGCCCTTGGCTCCATCTCCAGTCACCTGTACACAAGGACAGGATCATGGACACCTGAGGTCAGCGAGTGCCCGCAGCCAGCCCATCCCAGCCACATGGAATTCCTAGCTCACTCCTAGTGCCTAAAAATTTTATGCTCATCCCTGTAATGTCTAGTGTCCACAGCAGGAGCTGGGTTTTTGCTTGGAATCTTCTACACTCAGGAAAATTTGAGATAAACATTTAACACATTTTATGTTTCCATTCAGAATTAAAAAGTGACAGAGAGTAATGTGTTAGCTGGAACAAATAACAACTTCATAACCCATCCAAGTTGTTGGAGGAGGGAAAGTAATACCATGCTGCTCAACATTTTTACAGCTGGAAGAAAAATTAAAAAGGTGCTTTAAGCTGATAGGCAGAGCACTGTGCACAGCAAGTTGCCACATTTCTGTTGCCTGGCTTATACCCCCGTACACCAAAATTGCTTTGACAAACAATGCTTCTTAGGAACTAACTGCAACACATCTCTCCTCATCAAAGTCACTAGCACTTCTGTTGGTACTTCTCAGAACAAGTATCAAAGCTCAAGGACTGTATATTATGTTAAGTAGTTCAATATTGGATATAAAACAGTGGCATGGGTGCTGGGGAAAAAAATGCAGCTTATTTGAAGAGTTATACCAGCTGAGGGAAGTCATGGGCAATCACGTGGGGGAGAATTTAATATTTAACTTTCCCATCTGCAGTATTTAATCACTTGATATAATACATAAGCTCTTGATCTTTGATATTTGGAGTACCACATAAATTGTCCGTTTTTCTGAAGCATCCTTTTGCATCCAAAGGAATGTTAGGTAGAAAGGATCAGTCAGTAATTCTCTGGCTAAATGAAATGCTGGAGGAAAACTCCAATAAAATAATGTAACTACACTACACAATACAGCTATTGTCTAGTATTTGAACTCCAGGCACTTACATGTGCTTATACAACTACTGATAATCCATTCAAAGTGGATCTGCAGAATGAAGCCACAATACTCAAAATCAGCATCTTCTGTGTATTTGCTATGAATGCTAAAATTGATAGTTATCTTCAGTGCCGCTATCTAACTTAAGCCCTGCAAGATTTGTGTTTTCATCAATTTGTTGGCTTAGCATGAGGTGTGTTTTCCTGGCAGATATAGATTTATTTAGAGGAAACAGACACCTGAACTGTCAAGTTATTTATATACTTTGCTGTTGTCCAAGTGCTATTGGGCTGGCATTTTTTTCCCCAGCACATTTCTTACACTAAACAAGCCTTTTTGTTACTCACTTCTGCCAAGGTCTGAGATACAGACAGATCACATCCTCAGCCTCAGCAGTTACACGCACTGTGAACCAGAGGGAGTTGAAAACTCATGTAGGTATTTGGAAGACTCAAGTCTTGTTCTCCAGGCTGTGCCAGGACATAGATGGAGAGAGGAATGTGTGACACTGGAGAAAAACTGGGGTAGGTGACACGAACCCGGTTGTCATTCCATGATATAACCCAGTCGATGTAATTCCTGTCTGTCCTGAGACAGGGAGCTGTCTGTCCCTGACAGGGAGGAGGTTGTAGATACTCTCTAACCTAAGTACTGGAAAAGGAGATCTATTTCTTATTCAACCTTAAGTCTAAGAGGGTCAGATAAATTGTGTGAAGGAGTCCTTCACAACCCAATGCTTGGTCTGGACCAGCAGAGTTCCGTCCAAGTTCATTAATATTGCTGCTCCTGGGGGCTGGCAGCAGTGTGTTGGGAGGGGAGAGGCTTTCTGGTTGGAGTTATAAGGACAAATGGTCACAGTGTCAATGTATCTCCAGTTTAAAATCTCTGAACGGGGTGAAGGCCAGGGGGCTAAAAACACCCTGAGTATGAGCAGAACAGGCAGAACAAGCAGAGCTCAGCTCAGGCCATCCTGCTACCTTGAAATAAGTGCCTGATTGCAATTGCTTTAGGCATGAAGGAACCCTCCGTCCCCTTAACACTATTCTGGCACTTTCTTTCCTGTGCATTTTTTGGTTCTCTGGTAGTGTTTGACTCAGCAGCTGCTTTAAACTCTTTGTAGGTAGCTTTGCCACAGTCACTCATTCAGACTCCTTGCTCAGCACTGGCACTAGCAGAGGATATATAAAAGCTACTGCATATCTTCTGAACCTTCCCAATAGAGAGCTGACCCTGCCCAAGGGTAGGAAGCTGAGCTGTGTGCACCTTGGCTTGGTGGTACTCTGTGTCCCACATGCCTTTGCAGCACAGTCAGACAACCGCATGTCTTTCAGATGCAGAACGTTAGGCCATTCCCACAGAAACATGTAATACAAAACTTCAGTTCATACGGATGCTGGGTGCCTGCTCAAAGAGTTGCAGAACCAGAAGCTGTCATGTTTCAGATGAAGGAGAAATCTTTAAAACAAATTGAGGAATTGCAAGAAAACCTTCACTCAGTACCACCATGTTTCTCAGCGTTTTCACCTATGGCTTGATTTATTTCAGCTTAGTCAAACATGGGGTACATACATCTGAACACCTTTTCCAGGAGATAGGAAAATGTGCAAACTCGTAACTGAGATAATAAGAATGCCTAGCTCAACTATTATGCAGATAAGAAAGCAGGCATCAGTGAAAATCCATTTCATTCTGATAATTAGATCCTGCTGACATTTTCTGTGGGAGTAGGTTGAGGAGAGCCAGTGATTCTAGCTGTTGTTCAGATACCAAGGAGGAATATGAAGTAATTGCAGCTTGCCATAAAGAAAGCTGGCATGGAGCAATGTCTATTTTAGTCGTGACTTTATTTTCCAAAAGACCATGAAAATTAACTTTATCACTGGGAAAAATCACTCTTCTTTAGATTAACCTGATGGCTTTGGGGGTGCCATGTTGTTGCACTAGCTAATCAAGCTACATGGTACCCCAAGACCAGGTCCTAACAAATTTCAGTAAGCCAGAGGTGAATGGGAAGCTCTGGTGGGCCAATTTAGTGGGTTTGAGAGGTAAGTTAGGGAGGCTGGAAGAGTGGTGGGTATGTTTGCCAGGGGGCCATGTGTTCATGAGACACAGATTTCCCAAACTTTACAGAGACCTGTCTGCAACAGGAGCGTTGCTGCAGCTTTCAGTCAGTGCAGCCTACAGTGATGTCTCTCCAGGGACAGAATGACACTGGGACAATCACTCTCACAGTATTAGTTTTCCGTGTGATCAGGATATTGTCTGGTGGTTGCTGCATACAACTGATTGCCAGGACTCCTGCCGCCAGGCTTGTCCTTCACTCACTAGCTTGGCACACCACTTTATCACCTCTCTGCTTTCTTTCTACAAGGAAAAGTTCTACAAAAAGCTGTGAAACTTGTTATTTGTAAGATACTTGAGATCCATATACAAAGACCCTTCACAAGGGCAAGTTTTTTGTTGTCCAAAACCTTAAAGGTATTNAGCCATCAGAACACACACTGTAAACACTACACTATTCCTTGTAATGCCTTAGTCAGAGAGTGTAAAACTGGGTCCATGTTTAACTTGTTTGCAGTAGAAGCTTTCAGCAGCAGGAATTTTCCGGGAGTCTTGGCAAATCTGTGCAAGGACAATACACAGATAGTGGCTGATAAATTAGGCTGGTAAATTAGGAAGTAGCTATATTTTCTTCATGTATTTGGCAACAAAGGTATGTCTTGTCTGTCCCAGATGCAACAAGATTTGTCTTTGCAACTGTGTTCCAGCAGCAGAATTGTGGCACAAATCTTTTTTTCTTTTCTGTCTACGGATTAGAGAGCTGGCACCAAACAAAGGTGTGGAGGTGGGGATACGTAGTTTCACACAAAGAACTAGCGAACACATCAGGAGAGAGGAAGAAGGCATCATCAAGGATATTCTCAGACTTTCCCATGCTGGAGCATCAGGGATGCAAGTGGCCAACCTCAAGCCAAGCCATGGCTGGACTGGAAGGCCTCTAGAGTTCAGGAACAGACCCTGGATCTCCCAGAAGGATCCTGGACTCTCCCAAAATAACTAAACTCCAGCATGAAGACTGCTTCAAGGTGCTGGGGAAACTGAGGCAGAAATAAAACTTTTTGCTTTATTGTTCATATCATTTCTATATTTTATTAATTGTGCTGCTAAATAAAAAACAACTGTGATTTTTAAAATTCCATCTCTTCCCAATAAGAATTGGGATAGCCAGAAATTATTTAGCATAATTTAAAAACAAGTTTAAAATGTACCAATCTCTTTTTATGTCCCAAGTCCCAGGTACTGAATTTGACACACTTTCCACCTGTCTTAAATGAAGCACAGACAAACAGAGGAATTTCTTGAAAATTTAGCTTAGTATTCCTGCTGTTTAACTCCTTGGAGAGATCACTTCAATATAGTGCTGGTCCTTTTCTATGAGAACAGTGACTGCGCTTGCAGATCTTTAACTGGTTTTATTTACAATGTTAAATCAGTAAAGGGAAAGTTAAATACGGAAAGAAAAAATTGTGTGCGCAGCATTCTAAGGCATGTCTGCAACAGACAACCTCTGCTTTTTCTTCATCTTCCTGTAAATTTTTGAAGGTGGAATATTACTCTGGGGCCTCTGAAAAACTGTGTTTCACAGATGCAAAAAATTGTCTCTAGAAGATTCAGCATCACCTACACATTAACTCTTCACCTTGGATAGTAAACTTCAGAAGCATGTTCTCATCTTTTTCATACTAAGTTTCCTGAATAAAATAACAGTACATCAAATCCCTTTGATTTGTAGCTTGTATATTTTGTAAACAGCTTTGCCACAAAATATCTGACAACATGAAGGCAACAGGACATTCTTTTCAAAGTCCCTAGGCTTACAGTCTTTGCTATTATTTACACATACCAGCTCTGAAATACTGCAATTAGTAGGATGAATTTTGGAGGAATGCATCCAGAGGAACAATCACAGCTGATTGTCTTGAAAGATGCAAAAGCTATTAGTGATCCCATGAAGTATTAGGAATGTTGATCCTGCTTCACTAAACAGCTTGGCATTTCCAGCTCTTGCTTTTTACTGACAAGGCTATCAGAAATGGCACATTTGTCCCATATAATTGAAAAATAGCTATCTGCCTTCTCAGAACTTCCTTTCATTTAGGTTTGGTGTGAGATATGCAAAGCATATTTATGCCTGGTGTATTGGAATGTTAAATTCAATTTTCTAATGTCTGCCACTAGCTTGGGGGAAAATAACACACAGGTTCTTTCAGGTACCCTGGGGACCATCAAGGAAAAACAACAGTCACAGAAATCACTTGTGCTGCTGTGTTTTCAGGGCACTGGGGTTAAGAAGTATCTTAACCAAAAAAAAAAAACAATTACAAACACACTTTGAGACAGTCAGCTCCTGTAAATGCTTCAAAAGACAGTTGCATGAATTTTCAAAGGTAAATTTATGCAGATATTTTGCATGCCTATCCTGTTTTTACCTCAGGTGTGAGTCATGGCCACACTGTTCAGCTTTTTGGCTAAGTTTCTGATGTGCTGCATCAGATCACTACATGCAAATACAGGCATCTGCAAAGGATGTTAAAATTGTGAAGCTCTGACTCCCTTTAACCCACATGGCTGCAAAGCCCCATCTCAAGCTGGCACAAGACACTTGAAGGAACAGTTTTATTTCTCACTCACCACTTTACCACATCAGTGGGACTGGTTGCAAATTCAGGACAGAAAGAAAAGAGGACTGGGGCCCCATGGCAATAACCACATCTGTGATCCAAGTGCCAAGCTGATTCAATAGCTCGAACAGATGCTCAATTTCAGGTTATTTTTTGCAACATGCTCTTGAAGGTAACTGACTTGTTTGTGACAGAGCCTTATGGCACTGAGCCATGGATCCCAGGCAGGATGCTCTTCATCATCCCTTCAGAAGGGCTTTTGCACCTCTCCAGGTGGAGATGAGCTTTCTGTCTCCCAGTACAGCATCTTCCCTAAACAATCAGGCAGAGGAGTCAACATCCGTTGTTGTGTTTGAGAGATGGTGATTCACTGCAAGGGGAAGGCAGGAGATGTTGCCAGTTCAGCACTGCAGGCTTGCGGCAGGATAGGGAGAAAGAGAAAATTGGGATGCAAAAGGGAAAAATAAAACAATTTTCCTGTATGTGGAGAGGAATTCTTCCCCTCTTCCCAAATCTACCATCACAGTGTAAACCCATCTGAGACTCGCTGCCACCCATTCTACCCCACAGCAGTGTGAGTCAGGACACGAAGACCCCGGAGCAGTTTCAGCAATGTCGGTGAGGAGGCAGCTACAATTGTCCCTGTGTTCTGAGAGGCCTTGGGGACACATGGCTGCCCTTGGCTTTGGTCCTCACCTTTTGTCTCTCCCCTCCTGGCCCATGCCTTGGTGGCCTTGGTGGCACTTAACAGCTACAAAAGAGTACTGGAGGGTGATAGAAGTTGGTCACTTTGACAGACCCCTTTAAAATGACGATATTTAGAAGAAGACATTCTGTTTCTTTCTGAAACCTTTTTCCAGCTGCCAGGACATTTTTTTTCATGTACTTGGCAGTGTTTGAGGATGAGAAATTTATGAAATCAGCTGCTTCCTACTGGTATAAATGACAGCAAATCTCTATGAAGGAAAACAGCACATAAGTTAGGCTCACTAGTGGGGCCAACTCATCAAGTATTAGGTTTTTGGGGACATTTTTTCCTCTGAGCTGTTCTGCTTTAATGAATTCCATGACATCACCTCAGAAATCCCTGTCTCCTTTTCTCCTATTTTACCTCATATCTTGCTGTGCACCCTCACTGCTGCATGCATTCAAAGTCATTCATGTACATTGATCCAAAGAGATCCATAGGAGCTGTGCACTCAGCCCATGAGGCACTCAGGTGGCCTGAAAATCCAACCCAGCTGTGCAACAGCCTCTGTGGAGCCTTGAAGGATGTGTCTTCAAGGCCAGACCCATTACCTATAAGCACAGCCACAAGCACAGCCCTGTCATTGGTTCCTATGAGCAAGGCGCCACTGTGCACACACAGGCAGTATGATTCTGGGGCAGAAAGTTGTAGGGCCTCTCAAATGCAGCCTGAACCTAGCCCTTAGCTTTTCCACTGCACCATTTTTTCCCATATTGCGTGGTACATACTGCAGGAGGAACGATCAAGGTATGAAAATGTAGCTAAGTGGAGTGCAGATCTGATGATCTCCATCATCAATGCTGAGATACAATTTTTTTAAAAAATCATGCTTTTAAGGTTCTTTAGAACTCACAGTAGTCTTTTTCTGGTTATTATGCTGATGCAAAAATGATGTGAAATAGGCTGTTGTTTCGCAGTGATGCTAAATAGGATCCTGTCTGTACCCCAGAGAATCCTGAGTGGAGACAGAAAAAAAAGCAGCACAAAGGGAAATGTGACTTTCCAACCTAGCAGTTAGGATTTTCAGATGAGAAGGGAGAGGACTGCCTGCTTGGTTTTGCTCCCAACACCGTGTCTGTAGTTTACACAAGTATTGAATAAATGAAAAAGCTGCTACTGGAGCCTGCATGACACAATTTGTCAAGAGGGTTGGACCCACACTTCCACCACTGTCTTCACAGCTACCATTTGAAAGGGAGTGAGTAAATCCCACGTCATCCCAGCTGCCTTTGACTTGACATTCCCAAACTCACATACTGACCTTTTATTTAACTGCCTGATCTTTCAAGGAAGAGGTTCCAGGGGAGGATCTGGTCTACCAAGCTTGGTTAACCCTGCAGTCACACCACCCAAACAAGGCAGAACCCAAACTGGGTTGCCCCAGGCAACAGTGATAAAAGGGAATTTAGTATAAAAGGAGTGATGGTGGTCAAGAGTGGTACCTAGCACTCTTGGGTACTCTAGGGTAAAATCAACCTAAGGATACATTAAAATATAGCCAAAAAGAATATAGGTTTCTCATTTCTCTTCTCCTTGAATGCTTTTAGGTGGTTAAAGTAATGTGTTTGAGGGAGCTAGAGACTGTGTTATAGGTTAGTGTTTAGGGAATATAACTTGAGAACAGAAGTAGTGAAGTGGGGAAAAGGGTCCTTAAACAGAAAAGAGGTTTGAGATTATTAGCAAACAGCATAGCAACACACAGGACTAGCTGGGGGTGGGAAGGAGCTATCTGATTGCAGTCACTATTCTGCACTTGAGGTCCTATCTGTTGCTTCAAAAATGGCCCACACAGCAGCATTACCACTTGGTTCCCAAGTCTAGAGATTTTTTCTCTTCCTTTAATTTAAACAGCCACTCTACCTGTCAAACTGAAATCTCCAGCTCATACAGTTCATTGTGCACCATCTTCTTTATGTGAAATACAAAACTGCTTACAGATGGTGATTTTCACTTAAAAAGCAATTAAGACTCTCTTTTTTCACCTTACTTATTGCTAACTACTGAACTAGCCTAATTCAACAATAATGTAACCCCTAATGATCTTCTACGTCATTAAAAATATATGCTTGGTCCCTTCTGAATGTGCACCATGCCATCTCAAAGAATGAAAGATCTTGATTATTTTTCCCCTGTGGTGTCAAGTCCTGTTTATAGGTTTATCTTCTATATTCCTGCATGTTCCTCTTCAAAACCAGCAATGAAGAAGAACAGCACAGGCTTCCCTTATTTCAGCACCCAAATCTGCTCGCCAGGCCTAATGCTACACAAGAGATGGGAGATGTATCTCCCTCAAGACATCCAGCCTCCCATTTACTGAAGGAGAGCTCTCCCTTTTGCAGGGAAGGAGGGGGAAAGTATCATTTAACAACATGGGAGGAAAATATAGCCTCAGCAGCCCACAGTAACCTTCAGTACTTGTATCAGCCACCTGACACTGACTTCTCACACTACTACAGGAAAACTGTGGCAGGATATAAGGAAAATTGCTTGCCTATACCAATGGCTTTTGCTATACCAAGATAATCCACTGGGCCTCTGCAAACCTTGATGCCATTACAAAAGTCTCCTATGTGTGCAGAACTGACTTAATGGCTTCAGCTGGTTTAACGATCCCTCAGAAAAGGAAGGTTTTTAGCTAATAAGGGTGGTGGGGGGAAAGGACTTTGAAGGTGTTGAAGAGGAGGAAAGTAGAGGGCGTTGCTCTTTACTGGTCCTATCTCCAGTGAGAGAAATATGCTCTTTATCAAAAATACTCAGTAAAGGATTTCTTCCAGAAATTATGAGAGCACATAAGTTGATACTTGACATTTTACACCTAGAAATGTAAGTATTTGCATGAAAGCAGATGTGTCATATGAGCTATCCCAATAAAGGAAAGGTATTGCTCAGCTTAATGAAAAGCAAGCATAAAAGATAACATAAAAGAACAAACCACTGCTCACTTACAGTTCCCTGCCCTGGAGAGGCCATGGCTGCAGACTCTTTCCCTGCTGTCTATTGCATATTTTAGAAGGGGCAATTTGCAACCTAGAAACAGATGTTCTGAGCAAAGAGACAAGACACTGAAAAGCTAAGGCTGGAGGATTTTTTCTTTGGTCGTGAGGCTTATGAAAGGGACTGTGCTTTGCAGAATTTTGCCCATTTTTCAGATGAAAAGTTGAAGAGATTTTGTGCCAGTCTATGAAACAGTAAAAGGTTTCCTACCAAAAAGCAAGGAAGAATATAAGGTAACTTGTAAGAACCATACAAATGAAGTATGTTGCAGATTTAGCAGTACCACTGTCAAACCAGGGCCGCAGAGACAACACAGGTCACAGCGATTTACCTATGCCACAGGACCTGCCCCTAAATGTTTATAAAAACTGTTTTTACTCTCCTTCACAGAAGTTGCCAGGTTAAGTTCTAATTAGGCTTCCACCTTTCTAATTTTCTTTCTGCATGACCTAATGACATCCTTAAACACTTCCTGAATTGCTTCCCCTATTTTCCAAGGTGATACATCCTCTTTTTTACCCTAAGTTCCTACAAAAGCTCCCTGGTCTCTACTAAAACCCAGCAGCCTGGTCATCTTCCCTGCAGGCTCATCTTTCAGCACATAAGGATTGTCTCTTCCTGTGTCTTCAAGATTTCTTTCTTGGAGCACGCCCATTCTTCTTGGACTTCTTTGTTTTTAAGGGCTGTTTCCCAAGGTATTCTCTGAATAAGTCTCTTGAATTGGCCAAAGCCTGCCCTCCGGAAATCCATTGTGGAATTTTTGTTGATGCCTCTCCTTGTTTCACCAAATATTGAGAACTCTATAATTTCATGGTCCCTATGCCCCAGACGGCCTCCAACCACCACGCCTCCCACCAGCTCTTCTCTGTTTGCAAACAGCAGGTCTAGTGTAGTCCCTCCCCTGGTGGGCTCACTCACCAGCTGTGACAAGAAGTTGTCTTCCACACACCCGAAGAACCTCCTAGATTGCCTCTGTGTTGAGTTCCAAGCAGATATCTGGCAGATTAAAGTCACCTACAAGAACAAGGGCTGGGGATCTTTAAACATCCTCCAGGTGCTTGTAGAATAAAAAATCCACCTCTTCATCCTGGCTGGGTGGTCTATGACAGAATCCCACCAGGATTTCAGCCTTGCTGGCCTTCCCCTGGGTACTTACCCACAGGCACTCGATCTTATCATCACTGACATTAAGTTTTATAGTGTCAAGAGACTCTCTGATATACAGAGCCACCCCTCCACCTTTTCTCCCTCTCCTGTCCTTCTGAAGAGCTTGTAGCCATCCTTTGCAGCACTCCAGTCATGCACGTCATCCCACCACATTTCTGTGATGGTGACTGTGCCATGGCTTTCCTTCTGTACAATGCCTTCCAGCTCCTCCTGTTCGTTACCCATGCTGTGTGCATCAGTGTACATGCACTTCAGCTGGGCTGCTGATTTCACCCCTGACTTACTACCCTTGGGCTCATCTCTGGAGGGTCTGGTTTCATCCCTTTCCCCCTTCAAACCTAGTTTAAAGCCCTCTCAATCAGTCCTGCCAACTCAGGGGTGAGAATCCTTTTGCCCCTAGAGAGATGAAGCCCATCCGACTCTAGCAGGTCTGGTGCCACAAAAATTGCCCCATGTTCAAAAAAAACCAGAATTGTGCTGATGGCACCAATCCTTAAGGCACTTATTGATTACATGGGTTTTCCTGTTTCTTTCATCATTCATCCCTGCTACTGAAGGAAGTGAGCAGAACACCACCTGTTTAGGGGACCGGGAAGTTGGAAGATAAACTGTTTTTTCATATGACAGATTTTACATACAGCCCATCAATCTTCTAAAAAAGCTTTTTTATTTTGGACTGAGGTTTGCCTTGTCACTTATTTCAGTCTGTCTTCGCTAACAGTAGTTTGATGTAATCAGTCTCTGTCATGTTTCTGGACAGGCTGACTCAGCTTCCTCAGAGGAAATACGCAATTTAAAGAAGGAGGGAAGGAAGACCATCCTCTCTGTCTCCATCGCGCATTTGAAGATCCAGAGCAGACTCTGCCATTACCCGCTGATGTCAGTTTCTGATGCTGCAGTGCATTTTTCCAACAAGCTGATTATAAACTCTGTAGTGAGGTTCCCTTTCTTAGAACTAGAAGTCATATTTTATTTCTCGGAACTAGAAGTCATACCCTCTCACCAGAAGAGGATTTGACTCTCAGGCTTTACTCTCACTTTTAGCTTTTGACCACCATCAAAAACAGGATGCAAGATGAAAAGTATTGTCATTTAAATCAAAAGACTGTTTGTTACAATGAAGCAGGAAAAATAAAGAACAACTAATGCCTGTGCCTCAACAGCATTGTTTTCCATGCAGAGTTTTTATTTATTCAGCAATGCTTGCAATTACCAAAGAGAGATTTGCAATTCACTTTATAACCGTGCTGTTAGCTCCTAATCCTATGCAGCTGTTACTCTCCATACCCGTGGTTTCCAATGCACGCTGACTGCTGAGCTTGTGAGGAGGCTGAGATGGTGTGTCTTGCTCTGCTTTCTTCCCAGGTTTGGTGATCGTGCTTTTGAGATGAACGCATCTGATGTATCTGAGATGCAGCCTTTGCTCATCCATTAGTCTTTGGCAGCTGCAGTACCATTTGGGTTCTTGGGTCCAGGTTTCCAATTTATTTTAGTTTCCAGAGCAAACAAGTCTCAATCTTAGTGCTCCTTGTCAGATGATTTGGTAATGCCTCTGCTCTCTGCATATTCTGTGCCTGGGTTCTTTTTGTTTTTCCTTCTCTTTTTTAATAGATATTACCTTTTGGGTTTTCTTCATTCAGTGTTAGCCACAGTTAATGGTGTGTTCAATGGCTAGAGCCTCATTTTACCCATTAGATCTCCCCTTTGATAGGGCCCCTCTGATCTTATTTCACTCTCCACTGGAATAACCTCTTTACTGTTATTTGGGGATCATATTAATAAAAAGAGACCATTATCAGATGTGGCACTGTACACATCTTTTCATTTCTGGACACCAGCATTTCTGTTGCTGCCATTTTCCTTTCTTGTATATGTAAAAACCTCATAGGATTTTTTTCAAGTGTTAATTTTATGGCTCTCCTGTCCTCCCATGCATCTCCCAATCACACTGGGTAGGTAACTGCTCCCCTGCTCCATGTACACACTTATCCCTTCCTTTGACTGTCTCTGCACTAGTTTCTTTGTGCATTTTGCACTAAAGTCAAAGCTATCAGACACCCAAAGCTATCCATAGATCATGAGGATTCCAAGAGTGATATGGTGTGTATTCAGGCCACATGGTATGCAATGCATCCACCATTAGGGACTCAGCTTCAGGGGAACACAAGGTCAGCTTGCTCAGAGGTCATTCAGCACACTTTTGTTCTCACCCTCTTCATGCTTGTACACTCATTTTCTGGAATCTCAGACCAAGGACTCTAAACCAGATTTGAACTCCAAACTGTTTTTAATGCTTAACATGTTCCTCTTTCAGTGTCCATACAGATCAATTGTAAAATGGCCAAAGAGTCTGTAAAACATCTGCAGTTTCAGAAAATAAGCATAAAGCCAGAGTGCTTCAGAACAATTTTCTTCAGCCTTACAGCAAAGCTGCAGTAAAGTCTGTCAACAACCAAAAAAGTGTTCATTTTATTTGTTTTTACACTAAATTCATTCTTTGTAAACAGCTAAAGTTCTTAGCAGTGTTTCACTGGAGTCTAAAGCTCTCCCCTCTCCTCTCCTCCCCATGTCCTTTAAAAAATACCTGCGCCTTTAAAAATCCGATGGCAAATGTAGAGACACCAGGGAGAGCACTGGCCCACTTTGCTGCTGGCCCCCTTTCAGCTCCCACTGAGGCAGGTAGCCCTCCTCATATTTCTCTATGGTTATTTTCTCCCACATTTGCTCTATTCCAGGCAACAGATGTCTGCATATCTTCTCTTTCATTTTTTTTTCAATGTAGTCATTCCATACAATATCACCCTTATTTTATATGCAGGGGAAAATTAACACAGGGTAATTAGATGAGTTGCACAGGGACATGTGGTTTAGCTGGCAAAGCACTGTCACCCCCAATGTTGGGACTGCTGCCACACGAGCATCTCACACTACATACCATCCTGATCATGGATGAATCATCTCATTGCTGTTCTACACCTTAAGCCCATCAGGTAACAGCTTTCCATTTCCTTTCTGGATCACTCCATTCTTCCTGGCTTTGACATTTATTTATTTTTCAACAGATCCAACTCCCCCCACCTCCCCAAATTGTTCCAGGCACCCACTGTGACCCTGACCAGAAAAACCTCTTTCTGCATGCTGGGGGGCGTTGTGGGTTTAGTTCATTTGGGGTCAGAGGTCCCAGAAGGCAGGAGGGGTGGCAGGTTCAGCCTTTGGCTAGGAATGCTGCACCCCATGGCCATTCCTCCTCCTCATTCCCAGGGGTCTCTCAGGAAGCTCCTTCCCTGGAAAGAGCTGGTTTGATGTCAGGTGAGTAGCGGGTAAATTCTGTTTTGCTTTGGGAGGGAAGCGATGAATTCCCTGTGGATTAATGGCACGTGTTTCAGCCCAGGCCACTGAGGGGATGTTTGTAGCAAGGGAGCAAACATGAACCAAGGGATATCCCTTTAGCAAGGTGAGGCTGTACAAAGCACTAAGGGTTTTTGCAAAAGAGGAAAAGTCTGCAAGGAAGGGCTGATTTAATAGAGCAGCCCAAACCATCTGAGAAGTAGGATGAAACACCTTTAAAATTCAGGATGAGTAATTAGTTAACAACTTGATGATGGCTAGAAAGATGAGCAGAAAAGAGACAAGGAGCTTAAATCTCTTAAAGATCAAATTATTTTTTTTCTAGAAGTGTGGTGGAAAACTTTTCCTGTCAAGGTCATGCAAAAATACAAGGCTTGAAAGAGTGGTGAGCAATCTGGTGAGCAATCTGGAGAAAGTAAAGTTTTGCTTCTGGAGAACTTCATAAGGAAAAACATGTCAACCAGGCACATCATTTTTTTAAAAAATCAAATTCAGCTGGAAAAGCAAAGCTGTCTCACAGTTTGTCCCCTGCTAGATTCCAATAAACTCCCTGGCACAACTGGGGCTTGATGTTGTGTCTTGCAACAGCAACAGTACTGGTCGCAGTGTGAGCTTGCTGTGCCACCTAAGGGGGCTGGCAGAACGTGGGCAAACATAGTCAAAGCCAGTTGTATTAGCAAAGGCAAAGGTGAATAAAGAAGTGAATTAAGTTCTGAACACCTGTTATACAATGTATGTTTCCGTGTATAATAAGAATGAAATTAAGATGTCAGCAGATTTTTACTTTACATTTCCTGGCTGCTGCGCTTTTTTTTTTTTTTTTTGGACACGAGAGGAGCATAACTATCCCCTTTACAAGGTGTTCGCAAAAGTTACACAACTTCCTCCTAATGCTAAATCATAATACTGATGCCGCCTATTCCCAACAAGCTATTCCATCTGGAAAACTTTTCCTTTAAGTGTGATAGATTTCTGCTATAGAAACACCGGCTGGCTAAGGACATCACATTATGCTTTGTAGCGGGCTGGATGCATCACCCCTAGAGGGAAGCAGCACCCCGTACCCATTTTTGCTGCGCTCGATGTCGGCTAATCCCATTCTCGGAGGTTTCGGCCCGGCTGCCCTGGCTGGGGACACCCAGCCCCGGCTGTGTCGCTGCTGCTTGGNGCCGACAGCGTTCCAGAAATGCTCGCTGGTGGCCGAGGAGGGATGGGCGGGGCCAGCGGAGCCTCCCCCGCGGCTGCCGAGCCCCGACTCCGGAGGGAGGCGAGGGGAGCCCGAGCCTGCCGGGGACGGGAGGCTGGTGGAACAGCGGCAGGGAGGATGCAGATGTCCCCTTCTTATTTTGTACCTACTTCTCGGCAGGCAGCTCGCCTCTCAGCCTCCTCGCTCTCTCTGTTACTGTGCTGTCATTCAGGCTCTCTGAAGCTGTTCTTGACAAAGGAAGACGCTGTTGGAAGTGTTTGCTATTCCAGGTGTCTTGAGCTGTTGCGTCCCCACCACCTATGGGAAAGCCCCTCTGCACGTGCATAATTTTAAGACTGTAGATAATCCCACTCCCTTCCGAAGGCAGAAAAATCAACCCTTAACTGAAGTATCCATCCTCAGGTTGTTTCCTTGTAGAATCAGCTGGGCAATAGAGATCACATTAATAAGTCTTCCCGTGTTCGTTACAGAGCATATTTTAAAATCCAGTTACTGCAATACAGCTTCCAAAAGAGCATAGCCCATCTCTCTGTTAGTGAGACTTTTATTCTCATTCTGTAAATTGCTAGAATGTTGCCTTTGCTTTTTCCTAGCTACCTGTTTGTGGTTCAGTTTGAACTGCCTCTAAGATCTTTTTACAGCCAGACTTTTCAGCAGCAAATTCTCTTTCAATTTTTTTATTATCATTGAAATACCTTTTAAGTGGAGGAAATCTGGGAAGGGAAACAGAACAAAAAATTTTTGTTTGCCTGAGGCAAGGCAGAATCCTGCTCTTTTTGGGGGGTTGTAAACTGGAATTTTCACAGACGTGTCCCATTTTCTCATGCATCTTCCTTTGGGAAATTATTATGCAAAGACTTTTAGGAAAAGTTTAAGGAAATAAGATCAAAAGGGAAGACACTACCCTGGCCCTTTCCAGGCTTCAGTATTGATGGGGAGAATAATTCCCCATTAATTAGATGTTTACAAGTTGTTTAGTTCAAGGACATGGAAATTATCATATACATCGCAGGTTATTGTACTTACTTCCTGACTGGATAACTGAAAAAGGAAATTCAGCTGTGCTGAATGGCATGTGTTACTGATAACACAGAAAAAGAACAAACTTCACAGAAAGACCCTAAACCATTATATGCCTATGTTGCGCAAAGGTAACCAGTTATTGCTGGCAGACATGTTGTGTTAGCAGTGATAAAAGTCTGAGGATACAAAAAAGGCAAGTTTGGTAAGTAGAGGTAATACGCTCTGTAAGATTAACTCATAAAACAGGACAGCTTTTGGAGCTCACTGGTACTTTGACCCCACAAAGAGAGTCTATAAGCATATCTTTGCTTTTACTGTGGGAGCTGTCACATATGGACCACATGCTTTTGAAAGGAGTTTGCTTTCCTTGCCATTAATGCTGCAATGTCACAGCTGCTGGTGGTGTAACTTGTGTGGAGTTCCACTGCAGTGGGAAGAGGGAGCTCCTGGGTTGCTGCAGCTTGCTGGACATGTTTCTGCAGCTGGGTATAGCCAGCTGCATGCTTTGCCCACCTTGGCCTGGACACACACATCTAATCCTGACAACCAGGCTCTTCCCCTTCAGCCAGCACTGCTCTTAGCAAGGCCTGAAGGCAATTCACAATCCAACGCCTGCATCCAGCTCAGCTTCCCCAGTGAAAGACTGAGAGTAGAAATTATGCCTTCGTGTTATGGCACTTTTATAAATATTCTCTGTTAAATTTTTACAGCCACAACTTTGTCATCCATTTGGATTTGGATTTATGTTACTGGGAAGCTGGTTTTGCCTTTTACACACCAATGCACAAACCTATTGTTGGCAGATTCATTAAAATGACTGAGGAGAGAAAAAGGAGGAAAAACACCTAGATACCATCCAGTACTCAAAGAGGACAACTGAATATTTTTGTTTGAAGGATTTGTATAATCCTACCCTTATGGTCCCTGTTCAATGCTCTTCAGAGTCAGCAGTGTTCTTTGGATCAAACTCCATGGCTGCATAGGCTTTTAAAAACCAGCTCCACACATTACTGTAGTTTGAGATAGTGACTCCTCTTTTCCAGGCCAACTTGCTGAATGCATCTCCTCTTTGCATTAATAAAGACATATGGGAAGACAGGAAAGCAACCTCCCTGTTTCATGCTAGAAGTTGTGACATTTGCAGGCTGCACATGCTAAGAGCTAGCTCCTCTAGGAAGCCTGCAGCTGCTTTTCCTAGATGTGGGAAAAAATTGGAGGCCATAAGTTGATTCTATTTTTGTTCAAACAGCCTGTGGAAAGCAAAATAGAGTTTCCTGTGAAAGCACGGTGCTTCCAAAGCCTTCCGAGCCTGCCAGTGACTATGGTGCAGTGTCACACAGCCAGCCTCCCTCACTTTTTCCTGTGAGAATTTACATAGGTGAACAGCAATGCTGCTCCTTAGGGGCCCGTTTCTCACACAGACTAGTAAGGACGACTCCACAGAAGTGACATTTATAGCTCAGTGTTTCAGCAGTGGGGGAGAAGGTTGTGGTCATGATGCTCATGCTTATTGTTGCATGCTTTCTGCTGGCCAGTCATCAAGTGTTCCCTGAACAAAATTGTTCAGACCTGTCTTATTAAAATACTTTCCTCTAAAACAGACAGGGGCTGTCGCCAGGTTTTTGTAGCCTCATTATGATCCTGGAATCCCCCATAGACTGCAGACACTTTCAGACCAAGAAACAACAGCTGAAACAACACCTCATTTTCAGTCAATGTTGTAGACCAGAAGCAATTTTATTCATGTTTCCCAGGCTTAAATTAATGGGCTGCCCTCTACCTGTCAAAGTGAGATTTTGAGCTACTGCTTGTCCTTGCTCAAAACACACATTGGAGCAAGACCCAACACGTGCAGTCAGACAGAGATATTTGTCCGACTATCCTGAGAGGTTATGCAAACCAAAATGCTGACCATACTTTAGGGGTGTCATTGCTAAATACCTTATTTTGCTTTCTTTAATCACTCTTGTTCCTCTAAGTGTAGATTCCCAGGAACAGCAGATAATAATTTTGCTTCTGTCCTGGCACTAAGGTAAGGTAAGACCTCAACAGCACATGATCAAAATAAGAATGATTTCACAAGTCAAATACATGCAGTGCAGTGCTTCAAACTAGCACTTCTCTCTGTTTCTTACCAGCTTGCTTCTCTGTGTTACAAGACCTTGGCATACCCCAGAAAGTCACAGGTTTCTTGTAGGAACACACAAGTATGCATTATTTTTTCAGTCATCACCTTTTTCAAATGTGGGTGTTGTAGTATTTTGACACACCAGATAGAATTAGTAGAAAAGGAGAGAGTAGTCCCTTGCAGTTATGGGCAAAAATCCTGTAATGCCCTTCGCAGAGTATCAGGTTATATCTTCACAGTAACTAGCAGCAGAGGGCAAAGATAGTTAGATATCTTCCAGTTCCAGTCCAGGCACAGCTATGGATCACAGGTAGCTATTTGTCCTCATCTCTGCAGTTTAAACGGCTCTTTCCCTTTTTCCTTTCTCTACAGCAGTCAAGCTCTTCTCCTTCACTTTGCTAAAGTGGCCAAATCATTCCATCCCTCTTCATACCTGCAGGAGAAACATCATTTCTCTTCTTTGAGGCAGTGGCTGCAAATGATATTTTGGATCTATCTTTCCTAAGATTCGGGGTTTCAGATCCATAAAGTCTTACCAAAGGTACACTGGCAGCTGACTCGAGGACAGTGCTTCCTGACCAGAGAGGGTTAATCATCAACAGTATCCAGATGGTTTGTGACTGGGCCTGGTGATGATGCATATACTTGGGGAATTTCCAGGTTTTGTTCATGATTCATTCAGCTTTGACTTCCCTGGCTGAAAAGGGAAGATCTCACAAAACACAGTAATAGTTGACACTATAGAGCTTTCACACACAGCTTTGCATGAACTGAACTGGAGATTTTGAGATGACTCTTTCATGGCAAGGTTGTGGTATTACATCATGAGGCTGGATCTGTACAGTTTTCCTCTTCTGTTGTGTACAAGCACAGTCTCCCAGGGACATATTTTAAAGGGGTTTTTTATCTGTCTCCAATGCCATTTATTGCTGCAGTGGGAGAGGCCTTAACTACCCTTCCAGTCTGCTGTTCTGCTTGTATCCCGGCTTTAATAATGATGGTAATGCAAACTGTCAGTCTCCTTTTATTCCAAAGGCAGCTGACTTTTTAAAACATGACACTGGGCTGGCATCTTAGAATATAACTACAGTCATTCAAGTAAGTGATAAGAAATACAGGAGAGCATCCTTTTAGCACCAGGAATGTAGGCATTTACTGTTGGCACTTCAATGATAATCAGATGCACCTTGTCAGTGTGTTATGTGAGCATCTGCATCATCCTTAAGACACTGATTCCACTTCATCCAACTTCAGGTCCCACTGCAGCTAACTGCCAGGAGTATGCTTTAGTTAGAGGAAGTGGAAGCAGTTTCAAGGTCAAATTGTGCATATTGCTCACAATCTCTGTGCCTGATTTATTCTGAAGAGATTTATGTAATAGGTTGGGTGTTGTTCTCCTCCTCATGGAGCAGAAACTCACAGAACCTTACAAGATGTTGCTTATCATGAATGTGCTCAGCAATGTGAGCATTGCAGCACTGCTGGCAGCCATGCGTATTTAGCTCACGCTGGTACCCACCCATGCTTTTTTCTCCTCTGCCCTCACTACACTCACACTCCCTGCCTTTCACCGTGGGCTGATGGCTGCTTTAAACTCCCATAAGCTCCTGCCCCTCCAGACATCCCCTGCTTTCACCTCTGGGATGCTGGGCACAGGGAACATGGTCGCTAGTGGTCCCAGTGTGGTATGTCCCCCCCAGCAGCTGCCAACATCTTGGCTGCAGACTTCATTCCCAGACTGCATCCCTTGCTCTCTGCCTGTGCCTGCAGGAATGTTCAGCTTGTAGGGGGCAGCACGAAAGCCTCCTGAGAGCTGTAGCACAGCTACAGCTACTACAGTGATAGTACCCTGTTGCATGTCCTTTCTGTGGAAAGCCCCTTAAGCAGCGAATGATCTTCCCCATAATTTAGCTTAGCCTGCAATACTCTGCTGGAAAGGCAGATCCATTTCTCCACTGTGCCGTTCCCTCCTTTTGCCAGTGACTCATCCTTGCTGTGATTCCTTTGAGAAGCAAGCTAATACTATCAATTAAAAAGAAAAGAAAATAAAAGAAACAAAAAAGAAAACAAAACACTCAGTCCTTCCAGCTTCTCAGCTACTTCCTTTGTATTTCAACCTGCAGGCTCTCTGAGACATCTCATTTTCTGTGCTGAACTGCATCAAGCACTGGTGCCTTTTTCCCAATGACCTACGGAGAAATTAATTTGGATCAGTGTGGTATTCTGTGGATGGTTACAACTTATATTTCAAAGAAATGTATGGCAGTAAGGATAGAGTTGTTTTGTGCACTCTAGAAATGCAGATTTATTTCTTTACAGCATTCTGAGTATCTCAGGGTGTGCTGCTGAGTGGTGCAGCTTTCTGGCTTCTAAGATAAAGATGCCCTTTCATAGATATGATGTTTGAATATTGTGGTGATTTAACATTTTGGGAGTTTGGAAAATGTGTCCCTTGGATTTAATTCTGTATTGCTATCAAACCACAGACCTAGATAAGAAAGAGATCTGAAGTAAGAAAAATAAGGTAGAGCATATCAGAAGTTGAGGCCAATTCACACAAACCTTATAAGACTTAGAGGGAGAAAGCAAAAATACCAATCCCATATTTCCTAGAATTTTGTGATGAATCTGTAAAGATTTTTAAGCCATAAAGGACTTGCTGTCAAACTTCTGACACTTTGAAGATTTCTCTTCATGAAATGGCAAACTTTTTGTACAGTCTGCTTACAGTGTCACAGTGAGGACACATTCAAGTAAAGGGAAATAGAAAAGTTGGTACTTCAACTTTGGAGTCTTTCTAAGTTTCTGGGGATTCAAAGCAGACAATCAAGTAGTTCCCTCTGCTGGAGTAGCCTTGGCCACCTGGAATTTATCCTGCAACAGTGTGACATTGCTCTGAATTACCTTGGTAATCCAATAAATGTGAATTCAACCCTGGGGAAATAGAGCAGTGCAAAAATGTAATTATAGGCTTATAAAAATCATACTTTTCTAATATTGCATTGCTTTCCCAAGAGAAATATATTACCCTGGGGATTGAAATGGGCGTGTATTTGCTACATCCATCGTTACAATACATGTAATCTACTGCCACTTCTCCCTATAAGTACAAGATGCGAGACTCTGAGGTCCTCTTACTGTAAAAACTCCAATGAAATTAGAGTAGTTATGTAAAAAAAAAAATCTGCATGGCTTTAGATGAGTATCCGAGCCATTAAAGCAATTTTATTTTAGTAGTATTTCCACTCTTTACTTTACACATGCTTCATCTTTCCATAGAGATGTGTTGGCTGCAGTGGACCTATACCAATGTACACTAGCTAAGGGTCAGAATATGCATGTTTAAAACTGTCAAAAAGCCCTTGAGAGGACTATGTCATCAGGAATATGCTTTCAAGAGGTAAGGCCTGTTCGTCACCATTCCAATAAAGGAAGGCAAATCAAAATCCTTCAATCACCCCGGAAAACCTTAACAAAAGTACTGCCATCATCCCTACTGCTTGTAGGCAGACCTTGAGATTGAAGAGGCACTCTTGTTTCATGATGGCATTCACTTGCCCTATCCTTCAGCAGGGACGTAGATCAGCAGCCTTCTCCTATGGGAACTGCTATGGTGATTCCTCTAGAAACATGCTTGGTTGGAAAACGGATCAGGATTTTTCAACAAAGATGTTTTCCTTTAAAAATGTTGATAGATTAGCAGTGGTGACCTGTGATCAAGAGAGGAAAATCCTGTCTCCACCAGCTTTTTCCACACCAACAGCCTGAGCTTAGGTAGCTTGCAGGTTAAGGTATTTGAAAATTTAGACACTCACGTGAGCATCTCTGCCCTGTGACAGCAGCCAACCTGTTCTTGGCTGTTAGAGCATGAGGGAGTCTCACTTTCTGCTGTCCTGTGTACCAAAACGTTAAAGTCTGCTTCATTCACTCATAGAATGGAAAATGGTTGAACTCTTCTCTCTTGGGTGTGCTTTGCAAGCTGTTGGCAGCTTGAGGGCAGCCCCTGTGAGGAGCAGCAAGGTCTGACTGCTGTACCACCGTGGGGCCCCAGTGGTGGCTCCTCTGAACTGACCGAGGGCACTTCTGTGAAAACATATTTAATGAGGGGTGGTAAAAGCTGAGAAAGAGGGTAGAACAAGGCAGAAGAGTATCAGGCACTGCATGACAGAGCTGGTAACACCCCCCAAAAGTGACTGTGGCCCATGGATAATCCATGCCAGAGTAGGTACTGTAGCCCATGAAACACTTTGTTGGAGGATTTAAAATGCAAAAAAGGAAGGAGCAGCAGAATAAAGAGTGAGAAACAATGAATGGCAGAAAGAAACTATTGTGCCCAGACCCCAAGCTCCTGTACTGCCTCATGAAAGGGAGTGAGTACAACCTGCAGCAATAACAAAGGGGTTGGAGACGAGAGAGGAAAGAGAAGAGATGTCTGAAGTGAAGGTGAGACTGGGAAAGAACAGGAAAAGCCTTTCCCCTAAGTATTGAAATGTTTGTCTGCTTTGTTTCACTGTACTTGGATAAGCAATTAAATGTTTGTGTTAATTGGCAATAAATTAATTTCACAAGTCCTTCTTCTTTTGCCTGTAAAAGTAATTACAGGCAAATATGAGTGATCTACCTGTCTTTACCTCAACCCACACATTTTATCACTCTCATTCTTCCTGTTCACTCTCCGCTGGGGAGGGTGAGCAAGTGACTGCTGATTTGTTTGGCTGAGGTCAACCCACTACATCTCCCAAATATTTGTGGCGTGAGAAAAACATTTCCTGTCCTCTTTGACTGGTGGAGTAACTGTTGGGGATTATGGAAGATGTCAAGAGGCTGCCTGAAACAGCTTTGAAGTCTCAAAATCAGGTTTTTACAGATCTGTAGGTGAATTATCTGCTAGGAATGACATTCTAACCTGGGTGAGTAGGGAATAGATGAGGTGATCCTATTTCCTATGATCATATGACCTATGATGCTTTAGTGCTCCGGCTACCACAGATCTGATCACTGAAAAATGGCATATGAAAGTCATCTACCTTCATGTTTACAAACAAACACAAATGGATGATTTTGCTTTTATCATGAACAATCTCCTTCAAAAATCAGTTTATTTAATTATGCCTCATATAAGAAGAATTCAAGGGTGATTAACTAGCAGTGGAGCAAAATTATTTCTAATCTCTTGGGAATATTGGTGCATATCTTATCTCACCACCCCATCAGCAGCAATTCAGACACACCACGTGGGCAAGTGCTTCCTGGAGGACCAGCAGGAGCTATCCAGACTGGGAGGATTCAGGCAGAAGTCCAAGGATGGGACTGAGGAAAGGGAATTGCAACTTCTTTGTTTGTTTGTTTTGGTTTGTTTTGTTTGTTTGTTTTGTTTTGTTTGTTCAGTTGTTTGTTTGTGTCATTCCTAAAGGTAGTAAATTGACCATTCAAGAGAAGAGGATTATTATTTTTCTTCCCATGTTGTCCAGATAGAATATTACTTACTTTTACTCCAAGTTAGTGTGGATGAGGAAATTCAGTTTGTAAAAAACTCATGCCACAAATGGCCTCCCAGCAAAGTCTGTTGCTCTTTATAGCCTGGACCACATCACTGGATTGAGGTTACCCCAGGTCTAATGTGCTGTGGTCCTGATGTACAAGTGTAGTGGTGTGGTGCTAAAACCCACTAATAATGATCTTTAAAGAAAAAAACTGGTTGTCTTTTTCCAAATAAGCAGTGCAAAGAAAATTAGTACAAAATGAAAAGAATTTTCTTTGTATTTTTTGTGCAATCAGCAAGAAAGTCTCAAAAATGTCTGCTGGAGGAGGTAGGAGGATAGGAAGTGTTCAGTAATTTATTTGGTCTGCAGTGTTTTGTATCACAATACTTCATTCTCATCCTTGCATACAGACCATCAGCCACCCACTGGTAACTCATGCTGCTTCTCAGAGTCCTATACACATGTGTTTGCAGCTGAGGAAAGGAGAAATAGCTCTGTCACAGATCAACCTCTCTGTGAGCTTATTATTTAGAGCATTTCTCCATACTGTGCAAGGTCTTAGGCCACAAAAAGATCTTCTTGCTTGGGTTTTTCACCCCACAGAAATCATTATCTTAAAATGTTCCCACCTCATTTAACAGCAATTACTGCTAATATACTTCCATGGCAAAATATTTAATGTAAATTCTGCTTGATTACTTCTTGTGCGGGGGATTTGCAAGTGTTATTGAAAGTGTTGTTGTAGGAATCCACATCGAGCTGTGAAAGTAAGATCCTATAGTTTATCTATAATAAAGCAAAAGGGCTCCTGAGACCTTCCACCTTATCCTCCATCCATGCTCAGCCTTGTAAAGCCTGGGTAAACCACAGCATGCAACTCAATCAGTCAAAAATGGGATTTGTGCTGGAAAGCGGTGGCAAGACCACTGGAGGGAGCACCTGCACTTGTGTCAAAAAGATTCCATGTGTAAAGCAGAGAGGAAGCCCTGGAGGCTGGCAAGTGCCATGCTGAGCTCCTGTTGCTTTAAATTATTTGCAGACTAGCAAAGCCCAGCACAGCTCTGAACAAAAATGTATCTTTGGTGCTATTATAGCTCACAACTCAACATTTTCCTTTCCCATCCTCAGGGATTATCTGTGTCCTGTCCTGGGACTGCAGGAGCCTCAAGGGGTTTGGGACGTGAACAAGCACACTCCGGCCAGGTCTGTGACACCGCAGGGCCACGTGTGACTCCTGTAGGTGTGGGCTGGTGACAAGCACAAGCACAAGGCATGTCCAAGCCCCATTGCCCAGCAGAGGTCCCAGGCTGGCACCATGTGCCCCTGTCCTATACTGGAATGGGGCCAGCCAAGCCCCACGTGCTCCAAGCAGAGTGGTACCCTGACTTTGCCTTTGGCTTCAAACACACCCTCAAGGAGGAAAATGCCCTTCGTATTTTTTTTCAAAGGAGATTTGCTACAAAAAGCATCACATGAGAGATGAAGGCAGAAGGGAGAGGGGAGAGCGTTGTATCACTATTTTCACTCATGAGATCAGGGAATTGTTGTTTTGCCTTTTTCTCCCTGAGGAACATTTCTCCATTGCCCAGGCTCACTTTGAAGCAAAGGGCCAAAGCAGCAGCAGCAGGACAAGGTATCCGCTCCAAACACAGTGCAAACTATGGTGAACCCTGTTTAAGTCAAGGGAAGCCTCTTGCCATGTCACTGAGATCTATAATGCCCAGACATTAGGTCACCCTGGCCTTTCCTAAGAAAAAGCATGTGTTCAAAGAAAGCAGATTGTCTTGGCTGCTGGTTCCTGAATTAGTCCCTATTAAGTATTTCCTATCTGAATTTGGCTATCCCAGCCAAACCCCGCTTGGATGACTGACATTTTTATAAGAGACTAGCAAATAGCAGATGACAAATTACTTACATCTCCTGTAGATTTATGAAGCTTTGGATTTATAAACATTTTCACAACTATGCCACAGCTATTTAAATGGTTTCAAACAAAGAGAAACAGAAGCTCCCAAGCAGAAAAGACCTAAGTATTAGTTCATTATTCCAGAAATTGGAGTTTTGTTATGGAACCAGCCCAACACTTGATCTGTCTTTTACCCTTTGCTCCATCCTGTCATTCTTTTGCTTTCATTGCCCATTTATCATTGTTTATCTTCTTCCTTGCCCATGTGTTTTCACCTTTATGATTTTTAATCAGTTAATGCAGAGATTTTTCATGTTATGTTGATTTCTCAGATATTCAGAAAGCTTAAGGATAATGTTTTTTAAACACTTTGAATATGAAAGCAACCAATGCATTTAGAGGCTGTGACTAGCAATGAAATGCAAGTATTTCACTTTGCATGGGAGAGCTTGCATTCCCTCCTCCCCGAGCTTTACTGATAACCATGTGCTCATACAGAAAAAAAAATGAAATTAATCTATTTACTCAGACAGTGAGCTGCAACCAGCATGAAGTATTGCTCAGTATCCACAGTCCAAAAAATACCTTCCCACTGCCACTTCTTCTTGAACACTGTTAGACTTTCCAAAGTCACCACTTCCACCCAAGCCTTCTCTTTCACACAGCTCAGTATTTCCCCTTGCCAGCTCCATTGCATGTCCACTATAAAGCACCCTTGGCTGGCCAGTTTTAAGTTTTGGACAAATGAGTAGGCTCAGTGTGCTGGTACAAAAGGTGCCAGCTGAGGTTGGCTCTCCTGAATGTAAAACTTAAAGTGTGGCGCTGCAGCAGCAGTCATGGCGTATCTCCACTCAAACACAAGCCTCCCATAACCTTCCTTTTTTTAAGTTCCTTGTTCACTTAATTACAGTTGTAAGCCTCTCTTTACCTTCTCCCTGTGCTAATCTAATTCACTTCAACCTCTTCGAAATGAGGTGGTTGGCTTCATCATCGAAATTCATGAGTGAACTTTTAATCTTGTTTAGTTGTCAAAATAGGAGGGCAGAGGCACCAGCATGGAAATTCTCAAGTCCTGGTAAAATGTTATTGCAGCTCATTGCTCAGTTGTAGAGAGCATCAGAGTATTTTACGAGGTGCCCCTAAGATATACCAGCCTTTTCTGCCCCAGGACTCTGCCCTCACAAAGCAGACAGACTGTGCTCCGAGTACAGACTGGGTCTTTTCATGGGCTTTATTGGATCCCCTACTGGTTATAGTCACTCATACCTAAGTAACATCTCAGATTAACATCTGGCAGGAACATCTTTACCCACATGATTTCTTGGGAATACATTTCAACCCAAAGCAAACATGTTTCCCCCTTCAGACAGCTGCCAGTCTCTGTTTAAATGCCCTGAGGGATGAAGAAGGGGTTGAAATCTTTGGGCAGAGGTTTATTCTGAGTGTGCAGTTCTGTAGTGCTTTCTCTCACACAGTGCTGGCTGCTGCTGGGAACCACCTTCTCACTCAGACATGTGAGACAGAGCCTGAAGGGGCTTGCTGCAGAAAGGTAAAGCATTCGTTCCTCTGCAAGTGGAAGAAATCACCACGGACCTTGCTTCTGGAGCCTGATCTGCCCACTGCTGTATTTTAGAGTTGCCCTGTTCAGCTGCGAACAAGCACCGTGATGCTGAAGAATCTACATCCTGACAACTCAGTGAGTGCTGCATTAGCAGCACTTTCCACTCAGAGCTCCCCATTACCTCCACAATTACAAAACTGAGATCAGTACCACCTAAAATAAGTTTTTCAGAAGGCCTTTCTGAGGAGAAGAATGCCTGTCTTTTGGAACATACATATATACATACATACATTTCATACATACGTGCTAGGAGCAAGAAGTGCCTGCATGTTTGTGCACATACACGTAGGCATTGTAAAAAGATTTTTGTTTTGAAACTGCAGTAAGGCACAATTGCCAACACATACATTAAAGGCAAGGAGCTATATTAGGCAGGAGAGCCAGAACATGTACCTGAAGGGAAACATCGCTTTCTCATTTGAGTAACAAAGAGAGTCTGCCGATTCCTGAAAGCAGCTTTCTCTCTCCTCTAACACAAAATTTTCTGTCTTTAAAGGCAATCCACAAGGATTTGCTGAAAGGAAAAAAATGTGAGGGATGCATTCCTCCTGCAGCAATGCTGCTGGAGCCTAATAACCTTAACCGACCTTAGGTGTCTCCATGCTCCAGCTCTGTATCTGCTCTTAGCTCATTCTGCAAGAGCTGCTTAACCTAATTACAGAGAAGACACCTCAAGACTGGCGCGCGAGGAAGTGGGGGAGGGTGGACAGCGTATGGTTTTGCCATGTGCCCTCAGGCATGATTTGTACAGGACGAAAAACATTCCTCCTTGCTTTAAAAAAGGAGAAGTTCCACCTAGGCGAGCACCGGAGAGACAAGCCGGGAAAGCCGCGTCCCGCCGAGCAGCTGGGCTGCGCTTCCCGGCAGGCTGCGCTCCGCAGCGCCCAGGGCTCTGGCACTGCCGTGTCCTCACTGGGGACAAATTCTGTGCCACATGTAGGTCTGCCTCTGCGAGCGCTGCACCGGCCCCTGCTCCTCCTGCGGGCGAAGTCTGAAGGCAAACGGTGAGAATGAGTAGAGGATCGCTGTGAATTTCCTACACGGAGATCTTGGCAGTAGGAGCGAGGGGCTGGAGGCAGTATGACAGCTGTGGAAAACAGTAAATGATCAAGAGAAGAGTGAGCAGTTTTGTCTTTAATTCTTGCAACAGAAAAATGGGAGAGCATCTGTGAAATGACCCTGGCAAAGCTTTCTTTCCTGTTTTTTCTTGATTTGCCTATGGGACACTGTGAGAGCTGGAGATAGGATGAAATAAAGTAGTTCAGTAGTGCTTCAGGAAACTTTTGCTACATAAGAAAAGAAAAAAGAAAAAATATACATAAAAAGAGGCAAATCCCTTCTGAAGTCATATACATTCCTGTAACTTTCAGTCACTGTAATGAAAGTTCTTCAAATGGCAACTTAAGCAAAATGAGTAATTCTCCACAACAGATTTTTTTTACACCTTTTTCTGAAATGTTTATTTTAGTCATTCAGGGAAAAATATAATAAATAGAGGAGCAATAAGAGTCCACATGATAATAGCACTATCTGAAAGCAGATCATTGGTAAACGGTACAAAAATGATCACTAAGGCCTAAACCAGGCTGACGGGCTGTTTTCTGACCAGATGTGTACATGTAATTTGCATTCCTCTCTTTTGCAGGATAGTGGTGAACTACTTCAGCCACTGCTGCTTGCATTTTTGAGCAGTACAGGAAGGCAGAAGAACACTTTTTCTACTGGAAGATGAACGGAGTGTAAGGAGAGTGGCAAATAGTTTTTCATGGTGACACAGAGCAAATCATTGGCAGATATCCTGCCACTTTGCCAGGCAAGAGAGGAGCTGTGCAGTGTTCAGTGGGAATAGCAGTGCTGCTCTCCCACCCTTCTGTCGTGCCGCCTCAGGTCCCCAGCACGGCAGAGAAGGCAGGCTTGCCCTTTTCTCTGCACAGTGCCTGGTGCCACACGCTCCAGAGAGCCATGGGGACAGAGTAAGGACATGACAACTCTCCAGATTTGTGCACACTCTCACTTGTAGCCAAACCAACTCTCCCAAGCATTCCTTTCTGAAATAGACGTTTTTCAGTAGGTTGTTTTCAGAGCATCCCTGCTTTTCAGCTGAAGTGCTGGATACCATCTCTCATGCATCATCCTCCTGCCCCAGGCAGTCCTGCCCGGGAAGTCCCACGTGTGATACATCCCTTCCTGCTGAAACCTGGAGGACATTGCAGCAAGCTGCACTGACAAAAAACTTTGGCTTCAATAAACCTGCGAACTGTGACACATTTGCATTTCAGTAAAAAAGTCCTAGATAGCTGTAACCCCAAACAGAGGTGTGACTTTCAGGCCCAGTATAGTACAAATAATAAAAATAACAGCTTGTCTGATTGTTCTATAGCAGAGTGGAAAGGACAGCAAGAGTGTACTTGTTGATATTGTGAGTCCTGACCACACCACAAAGTGCTGAACAATGAGACTTGACTGCATTCCCAAAAAATTGCAAAGCAATGCCTATATGAAGCTTTATAGTAATTCCCCTGGGATAGCATCTCTTCCACAACATCTGCCTTTCAGATCTGGCTCATCACCAACCTCTGGATGATGTGTGTAAATCACCAAATATGCAGAATGGGATTCTTGAAGCAAGCAGTAAGCAACGGGTTTGTGTAGGGGTGAATTTCATTCTAACTTAACTCTTCCAAGTTGATTTGATCTGCAAAACCCTACAGGTCGGGGAAAACCCCCAGGTCTTGGCACAGCACTTTTGTCACTGCTGTCAGCAGCCCCAAGGATTCAAGGACATCTCTGCAGGGTGGGCAGCCAAGAAGAGATGTGGACTCTGAAATTACATATAACTAGAAGAAAGAATCAAATAAAGGGAAAAATACATCTCCTCTTTAGCTTGGCAGTTTAAATGGTACACAATCACTCCAGCCACAAAAGGGAAATAGCACCAATCATGTCAGATTTGCTAGTGGTAAGTGTATTCCACCATCTGCAATCCTTGTCCTTCAGAGAGACAGCAATCGTGGAGATCCATTCGCACATCCACATTTCGAGCCCTGACTTCTGCAGGTGCGGCGGTTCCCCACACGTAACCCCCTCAGTCCCAGCTGCGCTTTTTGTCTTAGGGTTTTACTGAAGTTCCGCCGGCCACGGGCTGTTGTGCAGGCACGGCGGTGCCC
>WEIT01031797.1:26313-67817 GCA_013389985.1 Dryoscopus gambensis | reverse complement strand
CCGCCCGGAGCGCGCACGGGGGAGCGCAGGGGACAAACTTCTGACCGGGAGTGAGGGCACAGCTGCCTGAATAACCACCGTGTGGGTCTGGGTTTTTTAGTGCAAAGCAAAATAAACAACAGAAACAAAAAAAAAAAAAAAAAAAAAACAAAAAAACCAAAAAAACCAAACAACTAAACAGGATTTTTTTTCTGTGAACTCAAAAGTAAAGCCTTTTGCCCTCGAAACAAATTGAGATAACGTAAATTTACATTTAAAAAAAGAAAACAACCAACCAAAACATAATTTCACTTTTTAAAAGCCTTTTTTAGTTTTTGGTTGGCGGTTTTCTATGGGAGGTTTGTTTGTTTGTTTGTTTTTATGTGGAATAACTTGAAAGTGTAATTTGAGCTTTTTCTAGTTTGGTTGAGGAAGTGTTGTTCCATCTTGCCTGGAAATGCCCCAAATGGTTCTCTTACATACACTTACAAAAATTCACATTTTTCCAAAAACTTTCACAGAAACACAGAATTTTTAGTATTGGAAGGATCCTCTGGAAATCAGCAAGTCCACTCCCCTAGAGCAGGTTACACAGGAACTTGTCTAGGTGAGTTTTGAACATCTCCAGAGAGGGAGACTCCATGACCTCCCTGGGCAGCCTGTTCCAGTGCTCTGCCACTCTCAAAGTAAAGAAGTTCCTCCTCATGTTGAGGTGAAACTTCTTGTGTTTTAGTTTATGGTGGTCCTTGTGCTGCCACTAGGCACCACTCAAAAGAGTCTGGCACAATCCTCCTGACATCCACCTTTGAGATATTTACAGGTGTTATTGAGATCCCCTCTCAGCCTTCTCTTCTCTGGATTGAACAGTCCCAGCTCCTGCAGTCTGTTCTCATAAGAGATGCTCTGGACCCCAGATCATCTTTGTGGCCTCTGGTGGACTCTCTCCAGTAGCTCCTTGTCTCTCTAGTTCTGAGGAGCTCAGAACTGGGCACAGCACTCCAGCTGTGGCCTCACTAGGGCTGAGTAGAGGGGCAGGATCCCCTCCCTTGACCTGCTGGCTTTCACCAACTTTCAGAACTCAGCAAATAAACAAAGTGTTGGTTGGGCAAGCAGAGTTTCATTGGGAGGTTTCTTAAGGTTGTTCTATAGAAAAAGTGTCCCTAGAGGAAGTAAGCTCTGCCTGGCCATCATGGTGCCTCTTTGATTGCACTCAGTATTATATTTGGGGTGAAATTACCAAGCATAGGAGACTAGAGATTAACAACTCAAAAATAATAATAATAAAAAATTTAAAAATATTTTAAATAGAAAAAAGAGAGGTATAAGACCTAAGGATAAGGGGATCATGCTTGCAATTTCCCAAGAAACTTTGCTCCTTCAGGAACATGGCACAGGAAAGAGAGAGGACCTCTGTGGGGCGAAGTGTACTTGTTCCTCCTAAAGGAAAAGAGCTTTTTTCCATGATCCAGAGAAACATATAGTAAATGCTGTTAAAATATCCTGAACTCTGCACTCAACAGTAGCCACATGCCAAGCTGGTTGTTGATGTTAATATGTATTATTCCATCCAACTGACAGAGTTGTCTCTTAATTTCATGGAGCAGACCAAATCTGTTGCACTGAAACACACACGCATAGCACACTAGTTAGATACAACTGAAATTTCAGTAATGTGTCTAATGGACCTCAGTGTAGGTTTCTGTGAGAGTTTCCAGAGAACTTCAAGCAATTTAATTGATGACACTTTCTTACTATTATTAGCTAACATTTTCTGCTTATAAAACTGCCAGGTTAAATGTCTGAGACACTACCTCAATTTTGGAATCAAGCTAGAAGAATTTTTGTGGCACTGTTACAAAATACTAGAAAAGGTAAAGTGCAGTAACTTCTTTTTCTGCAAATATAAAAGTGGGGCCATTTTTCACTGGGAAGTATCAATTGCTTCTAAATAAATAGATGTAAGTAACAACAATGGACACCAAGGACCCACCGAAGTCTCTCTGTTACCGCCCTCTGCAACTGGACAGGGGAGAGACAATATAATAAAGGGTTCAGGGGTTGAGATAAGGGCAGAGAGAGATCACTCACCAAATCAATCTGGGCAAAACAAACTCAGCTTGGGGATATGAATTGAATTTATTACTTACAAAATCAGAGCAGGATAATGAGAAGTGAAATAAACCTTAAAAACACTTTCCCCCCACTCTTCACTCCTTCCCAACTCTAGACCTCCCCCACCAGTGGCACAGGGAGACACAGGGAGGTGCAGGAATGGGGGTTATCGTCAGTTCATCACATGTTTCTGCTGCTGCTCAGGGAGTGGAGTCCTTCCCCTGCTCCAGGGGGTCTCTCTCACAGGCCAACAGTTCTCCATGAACTGCTGCAGTGTGGGTCACTCTTCCCAGGGGCACAATCCTTCAGGCACAGCCTGCTCCAGCTTGAGTCCCCCACAGGGTCACAAGTCCTACCAGGAAAACTGATCCAGCGTGGACTCCTCTCTCCACAGGCCTGCAGGTCCCTGCCAGGACCCTGTTCCAGCCTGGGCCTCCCATGGGGTCACAGCCCTCCCTCAGGCATGCACCTACTCTGGCCTGCGTCTCCTCCACAGGCTGCAGGTGGATCTCTGCATCCCATGGGCTGCAGGGGCACAGCTACCTCACCACAGTCTGCACCACAACCTGCAGGGGAATCCCAGCTCCGGTGCCTGGAGCACGTCCTGTCCCTCCTTCTGCACTGATCTTGGGGTCTGCAGAGTTGTTCCTCTCACATATTCTCATTTTGCTCTTCCCTGGTCACAATTACTTTTGTGCAATAACTTTTTTTTCTCCCTCTCAAATCTGTTATCACAGAGGTGTTACCACCATTTCTAATTGGCCCAGGCTTGGCCAGCGGCATGTCTGTCTCAGAGCCAGCAGGAACTGGCTCTGCTGGACATGGAGGAAGCTTCTGGCAGCTTCTCACAGAAGCCACCCCTGTAGCCCCCCAAAACCCAGGCCATGCAAACCCAATGCAAACATAGATGCAGAAATGACTGGGCTGCTTTGGACCAAAGCTCTTGCTTACTTGCGGAATCGTCCTCTGACTTTTCTGAACTGCTTGAAATTCTGGCAGGTCTGTTCCAGGCCAAATGACCATAGAATCTTTTAATAAATAAACAAACGCCCCCGCATTTTGTCAGATTCAGGGCTGCAGGAATACAGCCTTGGCTTTCTAGAAGCCTGTTGGATCACGCTTGGCTGTGAAAAGGAAACTGAACAAAAAGTGTGTCTATTATATGCAGTTTCCTTTGATTCGTTGTGCTCCAATAAAGGAATTATTATTTTTCTTCCGAAGGAGGAACAAAAACTGGGTAAGAGGCAAGTGGAGGTGCTTCCTGGATAATCAAGCCCTCCTTTTGTCCTTTCCAGCAGCATTTTATTTGCAAATGCCCATTCTGCACAAGCTGTAAAAGGCCTAGCATTCTAACAATGCCATGTCCTCACTGAGGCTGACCTGGAGCGGACCTCTATTTACCAAACATAAAGATGCTAATTATTTTGTGTATAGGCCTTAACATGATTACAGAGAGCATGGACGCTGGTTGTTGTTATAGCAATCTGAATTAAATCATGCTCTTGCCAGCATAATTAGGATTCCCTCCATCACTTTGGGGTTTGTGATTGGTCTGTTTTTTAACGGGGCATGGTAAAAACAATGACATGGTAAAAACAATGACAATTTCACTTTTACACCAACTAAAGCATGCAGGCAGAGAGACTGAGAAAAGCAATGAGGTATCTTCATCGAACCCTGACAAGGGAAGTGGTCAGGGTTTTATGCAAAGCCCAGAGATGGCTTTCCTGCCCCTCTGAGCATTTCAATAAAAACTCATTTGAAAAGAAAATGGAACTGGAGTTATAAAAACTTAGGCCAAGCCTTTCCCATTAAATTCCTTGTTTTCCACCCTGCCTTTGCGTGATGGGAACAATTGCAGCATTCAAGCCCTGCAGCACAGTGAGGTAATGGAGTTACAAAGCTGGGCCACGGGTGCGTGTCGGGGGGCGCGGGCTGCCCAGGCTCCATCGGGCCCCGAGGTGGGCGCAGCCGAGGTGGTTGGTGGGCAGTGGGTGGCATGGCCTTCTGGGAAGCAGGCGGAGAGATGAATGCAGCAGGAGGCCAGGCTGGTGCCTGGACCAGCTCTGGTCACCGCTATGGCCAGAGGACCTCAGGGCCTTCACCTGAGGCAGGACATTTGAGGAAGCACAGCAAGGCTCCAAGCCCCTGCCCTCAGCAGCACCTGTTCTGCAGCTGCCACCAGGACAGGTCTCGTCTGCTGCTGTCACCATCTCTGGGGCCACGACTCCCTCTGCCCCCATTCTGGGAAATCATGCTGCCCTGGCTGCAGCTGTATCACACAGCTTTGGAAACAGCTGAAGGTGAAAGTGCATCTCCTGCCTCCTTTCTGCTGTTCCAGAAGGCACCTTGTCGAAGTGTCCTGAGGCCACTGATGCCAATGCAGTCAGGAGGGAAAAGGTGTTAGTTTCTCACAGGAGCTACAACTCCAGCATGAGTAACTCAGACATGTGGTTTGGCTTCTAAAAGAGATGTTAGTCCATCATAGTGTGAGTCTCGTGGTGGCAGCAGAGATGTAAGTGATGCGTTTAAAGGCTGTGTGGTCATTTCTACAGCAGAAAATCACTGCGTCAAATACTTGATAGAATGCTCTGTTTCCAGAAATGCAAATGTACCAGAGTCTAGGCAAATGTATCGTAGCCTATGGAATGGCACACACATCTTTTATATTACACAAGTTCTTAAGGAACTTATGAATTTATGAAACCAGGGATTGCAGTTTGCTTTCATTTCCAGCACTTTGCATAATTTGATTTCCTGAATGTATTGTGAAGGTAGAAACAACCAATTAGGTCAAGCTAATATACAGAAAAGTGTAACACATCCACTAGATACTTTCTAGGAATCCACTTGGAAAGTTTCTGAGTATATGACCCTGTTAGACCGGGCTTATTTTCGCTAGGATCATAGTGAGCCCCAAGTGTGAGAGAGGCCGTGAGGGAACCAGTTCACAGGGGAATTCCCATGCAGCAGAGCTCACTGATCTAAATGGTCTGACACTGTCTCCAAAACTGTGAAAGACTGTGATAACAGCAGAGCATCAAATACCAGCTTCCCTGGTTCTCACTACATTCCGTCTCCCCTCATGAATGGTAAAATGAATAAGGAAATATTACCTTAAAGGCTGGTATTTTGAAGCATATATTTACATCATACAGTTGCCATATAATCACCAGCATTAATTGCCATGAGAATTAAGTACTGTGGGAGAAAAACTTTGCAATCAATAAGTAATTCCCTTTGGGGGAATTTGGTAGGCTTAATCAAGTCTTATCATAACTGCCCACCTGATGGCCCATGTTAGATTTTGCTCCTGCTTCACAGCACTGCTGGGACAATGCCAGTGGGGAAATGCTCAAGGGTCTCATTCAAATCCTGTATGGCTTCAGTGTTTAGTTGAAAGCAAGAGCTGGGGAAGACCTTTTTGTAGAAGTGGGATCACCACTCAATACATTCATGTTGTCAGTAAACATCCTCACCTGTCCAGCTCTATTATTTTCTCCGAGGTGACCTGTCTTGCTGCAGATTGCATCTATTGCAGGCTGGAGTGTCAGACCTGCTCACAGGAGGCTGCCCCGTTGTGTGGGAAGCCCACATACCCTATGAGAGTCTCAGCAGCACCACCAAAAATTATTTTACCCTTCCCAGGATAATGCTAGCTCTGGTATTTCCCACCACCTTGTGTGAGTAGCTTTATTCTCCTAGCAGTCCAAGGAAAGTTTTTCCACGACACAAGCAGCCCCAAGATCCAGACTGCCAGGGCTTTGCCTGCTCTGGATGATAAGTCCTCTCCAGCTCCAGGCAACAGGATCTTTTGGCCCCTAGCTCCTGTACTTGAAGAAGCCAGCCCAGAGGCGCTTCCCAGTCTCTCACTTAGGAGCAAGGAGGAAGAAGGGTTATGGGGGTGGAGGAATGCACATTGTGCATTAGCTCTACACTGGCAGCAAAGCTACAGTTGGCCCTTTCTAAGGCAACATCCTCAGACTGTGGCCAATGTCAGCCCTATATTCCAGCAGCAGGACCCAGTCGTGAAAGCTGATGATGCAGCTTAATGATCATAGCAACTGGAGGGGAGACAATAACTATTTGTGTAAATAAATTTTGGTAGATTTTTTTTTTCTATGTGGTACCTGCAACAGAAGTACCTTCCTTCCCTCCCTCCTAGCAGCACTATTTCTTCCATGCACCTGTATTCCAGGCAAAGCATCTGGGATATGGATTCACCTGCAATGGGTGTCTCAGCACAGCAAGGCAGGGGAGATCTTCTTGCTGTCAGCAGTCACAGTGACTGCATTTTATCTAGATTCAATCTATGCATCTTAATATAGATCTTTGTTACATGAGACTGAGTACTGTTCCTATGAAAGCACTGCCTTTTGGAACAAGTTTCAATGAGTTTATTATAGGAGCACTCATCAAATGGTAGAGGGTGCTGGGTGGGGACAAGCTATTTTAGAAATTGAAAATGAACTCATATTTAGCATAAAGCAGCCTTATAATCACCTTCAGACTTAAAAACAAAAAGAAATAAAAGTAAAGACTCAGGCTTTGATAAAAAACAAATGCATATCTTTATGTGATGTATGTCAGTTCCCTGTGCCTCTTAAAGACTACTCAGCATAAACCCACCGTGTGAACTCACGGAACAGCTTTTATAAACCAAACTGACACTAAAGGTCCTGGACTAAATGCAAGTAGTTTACTGAAGTGATGTGACACAGAAATATTGAAGGGGCACACATAATAGTCTGGCTTCATTTTCACATCAGCAGGGCACTTCACCTGAAGGAAAGGAACAAAACCAGGTCGTGATTTCTGCAAAGGGCTCCTGATACTAGAGCACTCTGAATGCCATTAGTGTGAGCATCCCTGGTTATTTTGCACTGACTTGACTTTTACTGTTTCTTCCTGAAATAAAGGAGAATTATTTACATGTAAATCTTGTGCGGGCAGGCAGAGGCTGTACCAGGGAGGCAGCGAGACCGGGAACTGAAATGGGAGATACTCTCGGCTGTGAATTTCTCTCCCCACTAGATGGCCCATATCCCTACCCATGAGCCAGGAAAAGGAGGATTTGTTCCCCGCATGTAATGCTAGCTACAGAGCGATCCCACGCCAGCAGACAGGCTCTGCAAGCTGACAAACCTACTGCCCTACTCCGGCATCGCTGAGGGCTCCGTTTTGGAAATCCCATTCTCTGTATCTAGGCGGAGAGGGATGGCTCCCGAGCCCTACTGTACATTCCATTTCACGTACAACTCTCCACTGGAGAGCCAGTGCCAAATCCGATGGTGTTTTTCCAGTAAACTGTATTTGGAAACTCGGATCCTGAATTTAAAGGCGACTCCCCTGTTTTTACTGCACACGGATATTTCACCCACACGTTGATATTTCTCTAGCCATTACACAGAGACATTTACCCAGTGTTAAGAAGGTCTGACACTGGCAACAGAAAGTAGGGTATATCCCCTTTTATATCTATGTACACACGCTCTTTGATACCTAACTCCCTCCATGCACTGAGGAGGAAAAAACTACTGCCTCCCAAAAAATCTCCAGCTACATTTTTCTGTGAAGATAAAAATAATACAAGTAAGTTCCTCTTTGTGTCCCAATCAGGCCAGGAATAAAAACAGCCCATTGTAAACGTATTTGCTTACAGTTACAGAGCAGGAAGGACTGGCGTATTTCAGTATGTATAATCTGTTCAGCAGTGAGGACTTTTGATATAAAAAATGGGAACAAACTAGCATGGCAGCAAAATCAGTATTTGTTTAAGCTCAAGGAATTCGGATCCAGGTAAATACAAACATCCCCACCCCAAATCCAGATACTTCGTGCTAAGAAAGGAATCAGATGCACAGTGAGGGAAAAACTCTTCTGTTACAGATTTTATGACATGACCATCTCATTGCATTACATTTGCACCACTTTTAGCTGTATGTCAAAATCATATAGCCTAAGGAACCCGTGTCCTTATGGTGAAGGCATAAAATATACATACATATTATTAAAGTTGCATTAGCTTTGTTCATTCTGCAACACAAGGCCTTGGAGGCATTGTTGCCTTGAAGAGCAAAACACCAGTTTTGGTAGTCAGGAGCATAAATACTAATCCCTTCTCTGATATTCACCTACCTTGAAACTTCAGCTATGCCACTTGTGCTGCAATTTCCTTCCTTGTGAAGTATGGAGGAAATAGTGTTGTGTTTGCCTTGCAGGGCTGTCTTGGAATGGTTAAAAGTTGAACTCTGTTTTAAATGCGTAGGGTACTGCTACTTAATAGCTCAGCATTTTTAAAACACACTTCTTTTTCAAGAACTCAGAGGTCTCTTTAGTGATTCATCTAGTTTTCCCTTGGTCACACTTGTGACAGGCTGTGAAGATGTTCCCGGAGGACAGAAGGAAGGGACACTGAATGGCAGAGTGCGTAGCAAGCTGCCTTTCAGAGAGACACCACAGCTGCCCATGTAGAACAGCCCGGTGATGCATCCAGCCCAGCACATATCTCCCATGGTGGCCCCTGCCCTGTGCTCTGGCGGAAACAGTAGACTTTCACCCACAGTTCAACGCGTCAGGTGGTCAATACTATTCTACAGAACAAACTCTGCATTGCTGACTGCCTCTGTTGCTCATGCCAAGGAAGAGAATTAGTGAGCCCTGTATGGACCAGAACATAAATGGTACTAGAAAATATCAGTCTTTCTCCTTTCTGTGCTATCCAGGTTTGTACATTAGCACAGACCAAGCCTGCTTCTGCAACTTCCCAGAAGACATAACCAAAAGTACCAAAATCCTTATGCAAACATTGCACTATCAATGTAAAGTGCTCCTATCTCCCTCCCCTTGGTGCTCTGGAAAGCTGTTTGCCTCTCTTGTTGGGGTGGTTAATATGCTATTGTCTTGTCTCCCTCAACCACTCTGTCAGAGCCAGCATTACTGTACTCATGACCCCCAAGGAAGAAGTACAGCCAGAGCTTTTTAACCTGACCTTTATTACAGAACCTCTTATCTCAAGATACTGAAGACATGAACATCTCAGGTCCATTCAATACAGGCAGCCCTAGAGTGGATGTGTCCAACCATGGCTAGTCCATGGAACACCTTGAAA
Organism: Dryoscopus gambensis; assembly: GCA_013389985.1. Classification (NCBI taxonomy): domain Eukaryota; kingdom Metazoa; phylum Chordata; class Aves; order Passeriformes; family Malaconotidae; genus Dryoscopus; species Dryoscopus gambensis. The sequence goes on along the minus strand of WEIT01031797.1, from coordinate 58,615 downwards.
TTCTTTAGTCTTAGGAATAAAGGGTTGCACTAATCTGATAGACAACAAAAATACAGTACAACATGTAAGCAGCCTGCTGCTGACCAGAGCACAAGGAGCCTGAACAACAGGTAAAACCTCATCAGAGCTGATGCAGGGCTGCAGCCCTTCCCCCTTTCCAATATATGTGAGAGAGATCTCTTTTTTTTTTTTTTCAGTAATCAGAAGTGATGCCTTAAAATATAAAGCATTCTGTGCAATACAGCTGCAGTACTGATGTCAGATGTGCTTAACCCAGAGCATGGAGAAAAAAACAAAAGCACATTGCAGATGAATAATAGCCGGTCTCTGTAAAATCATATGACCATTCAGTTGGTGTATTAACAATTTTAGCAGCTGTTCCCATCAAACTGACTCTCCTGAGGGAAAGCACAAAAGGAAAGTTTCCCTCCCCAGCCTCCCGAGACAGAGACCCTCTGCAACACAGTCCTTAGTATCAAATAATGCATTGAACTAGAACTGCAATGTTGAATTTTTTGATGTCTCCCACACAGCAAGCAATCCTCTGAGCCACCAAAGTTTGGTCACTGAAGAAGTCCAGTGTAAGATGATACAGATGTATTCATCAGGATGAATGACTGACACAACTGAATTCCACTTTCCCATCATGCTAGGCTGTTGAAATTTGATAGAATCATACATTAGGAATGGAATTGCATATAAACACTTTGAGGAGAAGTAAGTTTCATTTTTTATTTTTCTTTCTAAAATAACCAGAAGATTTAAATCTGGTTTCAAACACTGATCTTCCCATTAAGCTGAGATTTTGAAATTCATTCTGGTCCTCTGATTACGGAAAAACACAAACTTCAAATTTTAGTATTTCTGTCACGGAAAGGTCATCACTCTAATGTTTTATCGTTCTATTTCATTTTCCAGCCATGGGACATGTAGGACATGAAACTTCTGACTTGGAGAAAGTAGGGTCAGTTGAGGTCACTTGTTCAGTTTTTTAAGCTTTAGGCAAGACACCTCTCAAAGGGGAACAAGTGCATTGTAGACGTTGATGCTGATTGTCTCTGTGAGCTAACAGGTCAGCTGTGGTCCATCAATAAAGCCTTGAGGTGTGTACAAAGAGGATCCAGATTTTGGATGAACCTGAGCACACAGATACAGGAACTTCCAAAGTAAATAAGCATTTGACAGGTATGTTAATGTTTCATATTTTGTTTCTTCTCAGTAAAACTACTTAACGTGCTAGGATCCAGAGCCTGAAATTAATTTACCTGTCTAATGAAGAGTAAAATCATTGGGGAAAAAGTGTCTTAAAGCACCATGGAATGTGCTTTAGGTGTCACATTTCCACAGACATTTCAACTTGCCAAATATCAGATTACTGACACTTCTTTCTCTCTGGAAAGCACACTATGACCTTTCCCAATCCTTCTTAGAAGGAGAGTTTCCATGTTCAAAAGCAAGAATCTCAGAGACTTTGCGAGAAAGTTTGCTGTTGCTGATAATTTCCCAGGATAGATGCTCAGAGCAATGGCGGGCAATTATGGGTCTGCACTTGGGCATAAGTGCTTAAGTCTCTCCTGTAGTTAAGTCTCTTCCTAAGCAAACCTGTGATATGCCAGTCAGAGGACAAGTCAGAGCTCCTGAAATGTCTCTGCAATGCTGAGGAACAGCATAGTGATTGTGAAGGCAGTTTAGGTCAATGATCATGAAATTCTGCACCCAAAAGGACATACAGATTATCTATATAAATCTTTAAAGCCCTCATAAGGATTAAATTTAAAATTATCAACTATGAGATTAATGCTTTGCTCTCAAAGAAGAGAACACACTGCTTCTGAGCTTTTTCCAATGAGTCACAACAAAGTGGGTAATTAATCAAAGTTTTGCTTCCCCTTCTTCAAGTGTCCACCTAACAAAACTCTGTTTCCAGGACAGAGAAGCTGAAAGACCAGAAGAATACAAGCATCCAACATCACCCATGTTCTACATGTTCTTGGACAGGATAAAAAAAAACAGAGATGTGTCTAAATGCCTTTAAGGAACCGGTACTTCATTTAAAAGTTTGATACACTTTGAAATATAACTGAGGTGAACTTCTTCAGCACACCTTGACAGAAAGTTGCTGCTTCTCTCCTATCTACCACATTGATTCTGAGCAGGAGCTATATTGGCATAGGTTGGAAAAACAACACGTGTTGAAGAAAAAGCTGGGAGGATGAACATCGTCTTCAGCAGAAACTGTGAAGCACTTTTCTAATCCTGGTGGACATTCTCCGTAGGCTCCCTAAAATATCCCCTCTGAAAAGATCAAAATATTATTTGCTCTTGCAAAAGCTCCTCCACAAAGTGTAACATAATGCCTGGCTTTCTTCTAAATTCTATGTGTCTGTCCTTTGACTGAGTGCTTCTCTGATCAGAGCATGCTTGGCACAGTTCTAACATGTACTTGTGATTAATTAATTGTAATCAAAGAGAGACCTGTAGACACAGACAGATTGCTTTCGTCCTTGGAGGAAACATTGCCTTTCTCATGTCCCATATCTGCAAAGGAAACAAGAGCCCCAAACACCACCCATTGTCATCAGTCTGTTGGAAAATTTACATTCAGGGGCTAAATGATGAGAAAGACAGCAACATGTCCTACCCAAGAGCTCCAGGTAAATTTTCATCCCCATGAGTACATAAGGCCATTCAACGTCAAGAAAACATTCATGTCTCAGCAACTGGATATAACTCCTGGTGAGTTGACTGCTGCCCATGGACAGCACAAACCTAGTGCTCCCACGGAGTAACCAAGAGCCCTACAACAGCAATTTCTGCCTCCCGAGCACCCCTCTGGAATCAAAGCACTCTCTTCCCTAAAAACCTCTCAACATGAAAAGCAAAAGCCAAACTCCAGAGGTAAGGAACAAAAGGAAGGATGCTAAGGGGTGAGCCTAGAGGAGATTCCTGCATCTATCCATTTCCACACCTATGTTAGCACAGCCTGCATCACACGAGAAGCTTAGTCTGGGTATGAAACTGACCAAATACTGCTTCGTTTGGAAGGTTTCTGGTGCAACAGTACACTCTGACCAAATCACAGAGTCACAGAATTACAGAACAGCCCAGGTTGTAAAGGACTTTGAAAGGTCATCTGGTCCAATCTTTTAAGGGAAAGGGAGCATAAATAGGATTATCTAGCACCCTGAGCTCTCACATCTTGAAAAACTCCAGTGATGGGGTCTCTACCACATTCTTGAATAGACTATTCTTCTTACATGTTTATGTTCCTTAGAAGCTGCCTTGTTCTGAAGCAAATCAACACAAAAAAGAGCCATCCTGCCCGTTGCGGCAAAGATTTTGACAAGACATCAGGTATAAGTAGCTACTCATGGGAAAATAATAACAACTGATCTATGACCAAAACCAGCCTGCATGACTTGGACATGCAGGACAGTGAAGCATGTTAATATGACACACTCAGACGTGTGCCTTTTCTGCCCTTAGTGAGTGCTGAGTGTAACAGAGGCTATTTTCAACCCCTCAAAAATCTGGTTTCTTCCAGAAGAAACAGTATTAACATGCTGAAAGGGTGATGACTAATGCTGGACAAATTAATTTTGTTGCAACATTTGTTTTATGAAAAGCCTTAAATGAACCTGTTTATTTTATTTACAGAAGGCGTTGCTCTTTACTGATGACTGACTTTTACTGATGGCATCCTTAGAAACCCACAGATGATTGGTTTGGGGGTTGTCAATGTGGCTATTTGCAGGTGATGAAGAAAGGAAGTAAATAAAAATATGATTTGACATTTCATTAGTAATGCTAGAGATGGCTGTGCATGGAACAGAGGCAATGAATATTGCACCTGCTGGAGTGCAAGCAATAAAGGCAAATGCATAGCCTGCTCTGACCTCTAGCCTTCATTACCCAGAACAATATGCCATTCCCTGTATCTAAAATCATACTATGCTTGTGATAGCAGCAACCAGTGGCTGGATTTACATCTACCCAGCCAGAACTAAATTGCTATGATTCAGCTACCTCCTTCCTTTCTCTCTTGAACATAACCTGTCTTCTAGCTAGACTGCTGCCTTTCCAGTTGGGAATAAGCCACTGTTTAAAAGAAAAAGAACTGTGTGGGTGGAATGGAATGCTTGCAGGATGCAGTGCTCTGCCATTTAGATTTTTTTTTTTCCCTAATAAAGAGAGGGTGAAAAAAGGTGCCGGAATCCAAAGCATGAACCCAAGTGTGCAACTGCATCTTTGAGCTTTCTTTATCATTTAGCTAACCAGATTAAAAAAAGATTGAAATTTCCAGACTAACTACAAGAATCTATGGTGACTAGTCCAAATATTTTAATGATAACAAAGATTAACAGTAAAGTGATATTCCTCTATAAAGATTGTGGCAATTCATGCAGTTTACAGTGGTATAAAGAAGATGAGACTTTGACCCTGTATGAACACATAATCAATCAGTGAGCTACCCCATGAGCAAAAGGCCATTTCCTTGTACTTGATACTTGAAGGGATTATGAGAAAATGATATGTTTTGTATAAAACAGAGTGCAAAGGCTTGTGCCTGGAAGGAAAGGTTACATCCACAACTCATTATTAAGAAGAACCTTATTTTTCTGCTGGTCATCTAGTTCTTAACTTCAAAATAAGGGCATCTCTTAAACATTGTTAGTTTTCTGTCTGATGGAGGTGATAAAAATTCTTTCCCAGCTCCATTCTTGCACAAGGCATCCACATTTGGCTCTAATAGGACCAGTGGTCAATCTCAGTGAGAAGTGCACTAGGACAAGCTGGCATGTGGAGTTCATCAATAGTGAACGTTCCTCGTTTCTTCTGGCAGAGAAAGGTGAGCTCAGCCAAGTAACACAATCTCCCTGCCCCACAAACCATAACAGCTGGGTACATCATCATGGAAACTATACAGGTGTTCATGAAATAGCTGAAGCTTTGTAATAGATCCAAGCTTATACTGACTAAGGAAATAAGCTTTATGTTTGTGCAAATCTAGAGAGAGAGATACATGGTGAATACACTTATACACTTATCTATGTATATATAAGGATAGATATAAAGATATAAAATACATAAACATGATATATCCTTCTTTACCAGTGGGCTACAAACTATATATTTTGTGTCCAGCAACTCCCATCTCCCTTTGGAGAGCTGTCGAGTCTCTGACAACATCAGCTTTCTGGGTTAGTACTCTCTCTTCCTCTTTTGGCCACCTCCCTCCAAAGAACAAATTACTTATGCTGGTTTATGCCTGGATTAATTATTGTCTCATTCCAGTGTGGAGGGAAGTCAGTTCTCCCATTGACTTGGTTGTTCACACACACACAAACACCTTCATAGGACACAATTCAATGGTATCTGAGAAACTTGTTTTAAGGCATGCCCCGGTGGTGATGGTGAGAAAACTAAACAGTCCTTCACTGGAAGCTAGCGAGGAGTAAATATGCTGGTGGAAACACTACCTAGGTGCTGCACGAATGTCACAGTCCTTCCTAGAGGCTCAGGTGATGCTCAAAGCATTCGGCACAAGCTTTACTACCTGGCCATGAATTCAGATCCAAAGTTATTCTATTGATATCTAGCTTTCAGCCTAACCTTCCTCTCAGCTTAACCTTGCTCTCTAATTCAAAGGATTATTTCAGAGAGTGAGGAACAGAGCTACCAGCAGTGATCAGTAAGGCTGCACTTAGGGTACCTGGTACTACAGCATTTATGGCACTCATCCGATGGGTGACAGACACAAGCAAATTCATTCATGTAGAAAGCAGAGTTGAACCACTGTCCCTGTAGGTAGGTACAAACTGTGACCACAGATCTGTAAAATGTACCAACAATCGTTTCACCTCCCTTCCAGACTCTGCTGCATGACAAATGATCAGTGAGACATGTTCAGTTGATATAAACGATGGGTTTAACTGTAAATAAAACATACCTGTGGAAAAATACTGCTCAGCTGTACTCCAGTGTCATTTAGCTGTTTATGAAAATATTGGCCCAACCCAAAAGAAGCCCTTATCAGGTTTCAGTATAAAACAGAAACAGAAAAATAAAGAAAATGGAACCTTTCTGAAATGATTTACCATTATTAAAGCATTAAGAGGGCAAGGGGCAGGTGGGGCATCTGAAAAGAAAGGAAGAAGTGTCACTATCACCTAGAAAAGTGAACTAAACAGTCCATCTTACTATCAGATCTGTGCAGAAATCAATCTGAGAAGGATGGTTTCTGATCCCTTCTGAATCATACCTTCACTCTACCAGGCAGTAATAGAGACAGTACCTAGTCTTACATATCACGAAAATCTGGAGCAGCTGAAGTACAGGACTCATCCTTTGAATAACTTGCTCAAATATGGAATCAGGAGTTCGCAATTTTTTCTCAAAAGAGGGAAAGGGAAGCAGCAACCATGTTCTAGTTTTGTCCAGTTAAAATCGAAACTTTCTATGGCACTGAGTAAGCCGAGAATCACAGGTTTAGGCTGCAATGCCAATCAAAAACATGGTCAAGATGGCAAGCACAGAGTCTGGGGACTGCACATAAGCAAGTGTTTAAAACCAAAAATGCACCTTTGCTGCTGCATTCACCCAGGCTAATGTCCTTTGAGGTGCTTCTCTGAACCATAGTCACTGGATGTGGGCCCAGAGAGAAACAAATTCCTGGCTCCAGTGAGCTTTGCAACCTGCTTACAGGTGTATAAATCTCAAGGCACCTCATCTAATTACAGTTTCAAGCAAAATATCAGAGGAAGTAGTTTTTTTGAAAAATGTTGTCATCACTCCTGCCACATAGATATTTGTGATCTCATCTCTGTCTGCAGGGTCAACACTTCCACCTAGAGGTGGTTTTCCGTAAGAATGTCAAATTTATGTTGACTCTTCCGTAGAACCATTCTGCAGAAATGAATGAGCTGGAGACTGGGGAAAGCTCATGCCTGCAGCCAATTATTCCTGTTTGGCAGGACTCCTTCCTTCTGTTTTTAAGTTGTGGCCTATCATTTCCCTGTGATTCACTCACACTTCAGTGCTAACCCAATGTACAGACCCAGTGCAAAGCTCAGAATACTCCAGTGGGTGAAGCCAGCTGGCAGTTCAGAGGAGCCAAAACCTGACCTGTTCACTCCTAAACGGTTTCTTCCCTGGGTTGCTGGAGGGCTAGATACAAGGTTAAGCGAGCTTTCTCACTGTTTTATTGATGATCACACCTAAAGTCTCTTCCTGGAGAGGATGAAATCTTCCTTCCTGCTCAGGTGGAGACATCTGCAAGACTTCATCCTTAAAACACGCTTCAGAAGTGTTGCATGGGGCCCTCTCCACACAGGTGAACTTTACAGAGCAGTGGCACATTGATTCCTTTAGCACATGCATATTGTCTCTGAAAATCCAGCAATATGTTCTTACTGCAGAAGTGATCAGTTAGCATAACATTTTTGCATTCTGTATTTTCATGAGTATATTTTGTATCTTGGTGTAATTTTAAGTATATTCAGATACAGTTTTTCTAATTGTTGACAGCAGAAGAATGGTTCACATTTATTTCATCTCTGTGACTTAATACAAAGGCAAGGGGTCAGAGTATTTGTTTTAAAAATAGCAAATTATTTTCAGCTGTAAGCTTTTTTTAAACAATTGGCATTATATTATTCTGAATTGTGAAAACCTCAACAACAACACTGTTCTTGGAATACCAGGAAATCTATGTCTGTCAAAACCAGTGCTGTCCAGACCTTGAGTCCAAATCCCCGTCTCACTGAAATCAGTTGTACAATTTAACTTCAGAGAAGTTGGAAACTTATTACCAACCATAATTACTCAGAAACTGGAAGAAGACCCACCTTCACAGGGGCTTTCTACAGAAAGGGTTTTGTAGAATTTAACAGAATGTAAGCTTTCTGAACAGCCTTGATAGGAAACAGCCTGCTTTGACATCTCCATGTTTACACTGCCATTCTTTTTTATCTGAATGTCTTTTACAAAACAAGTTGGGTACCTAAAATTCATACATTTTAGAAATTTATAAATAAACAGCTTGTTGGGGCTTTAGGTGTGGTTTGTTTTGTGGCTTTTTTTCAGAAATGCTGTTCAGCCAGAAGCTATGTGCTGAGGGGTTAGAGAGCTGCAGCATGCCAAACAATGCCCACCAGGCTCCCTGCTTGTGCTGGGCACAGCACAGGTGCCTTTCTCCCACCAGGACCTGGAGCCATGGCACCAGCCAGGTCACACTCAACAGAGATGCTCCTCCCAGCCAGCATCCTGCTGCCGACCATGGAGCACTGCCCCCGGGGCTCACAGAAGGTCCCCTCAGTCTTCCCATGCCATGTTTCAAAGATGGTCCTGCTTTTTCTTCTGGTTTTCTGAAGGAAGAGGCACAAAGAACACAGCCACTCAGCATCCTGACATCCGAGCTGTAAAATTGGCATAACTGTTGCTTTTACCTTTCAGAAACCCCATGAAGATGCACCAGTTAAGGTCCAGCTGAGGTCTGAAACTTGCTGACATGCAACATCCAGAAACCACAATACAGAAACAAACAAGATCTGTATCACAGAAATTAAGCTTTTGTTTTGCTGTCTGAGTCCATGAGGCCTGTACTCTGACAGCTGTGCAGAGATGGAACTACCACCCAGGACCTAGGCTTCTACAGGAGTGGAGAGGGGAACCTTCTTACTCTAGCTGGGTAACCCATCTCAGGAAGAAAAGCATGATCACATGGGGAAAAAAGTTGCTACTATGTTTGGGTTTTTCTAATATTCTGTTATGCACAAAGTTAATAGTTACCACCTAAGTCCACATGGTATGTTTGATAGTAGGGGGAGTGTGAATGAGGAAGATTAAGGGTTGTAGAAACACAGTTGTGCAACTATTCAGCTGATTTATATGAATGTCCTGGTGGTTTTACCCATGCTTCTTCCTTTTTGTCTTTTTTTTGAGAAAATATGTTGGATGCAATCCTGGTCTTTCTGAGATGAATGGAAAAGAACATTGACTCACTTTGTGTGGGCACTCTGGAAGAAAGTGGTGGGATTTTTTTCAGGGAGAACTTAAATAACAGGCTGGATGGACCAGCGTAGTGAAAGACGACCGAGACTGCTGTGCTAAAGTGGTTGGCGGTGTTGTGATTTTTTTTTAAAGAAACTAGGGCAGAAAAAATATCGTAGGTGGCTTGTTACTTCATTGGGGGCTGGGGATGGCGGGGTGAGCACAGCCATTTTGGAAAGCTGAGCAAATAGGACAGTGTCGTTGAGTAATGTGCTGAGCTAGGAATACGAGGAACTACATTTTATTCCCATGTTTAGTACAAAGGCGGGCTGATAGCAGGCAAAACAATTTACCTGTGTTGCCTTCTCCAAGTCCCTTTTCCATGGCTGTCCCTCAGGACTGCCCTGCAGAGCAAAGCAACATTTCTGACTGTATTTCTCAAAGTACGGTTTAGTGAGAAAACCCTAAATTGTTTTAGACTCCCTCTTCCTCCACCTTTCCGGCAGCCACCCTGATGCTGGCACTTTCACCTCCCTGCTCAATGATGTGGCTCTATCCATGGCAGCACTGTGCACTCAGGGATCCTGACTTTGCTCCTGGCAGCGTTAACTTGGAGAAGCCCTCAACAATCGCCTAGAGCAAAGCTTTTTATGCGCACTTCTGGCAAATCCATCTGATGTATTAGCTGTCCAGTTCTCAGACTCTCCTGTTGTAATATAAACAGTAAATAATGAATACAAATGGCAGACATTCACTACAGCTAAATGCTATCCAGACCATAAAACTCAAGCAGAAACAACAAAGAAATGTTCCACTTCATAATTACAACTGGAAATATTTCAGGCATTAGAAGTGTGAAGTAATATCAATAAAAAGAGAAAGTGCACTCAGGAGCGTAAAAATAAATAAGTATTTATTTGAAAAGTGATAATTTCATAAATTATGTTCACAGGCTCTTCAAAAGAGGCTGAAGATTTACTGGTTAAGCCAGAGACCTGTGACTTGGCCATGGGCAAAACTGCTGAGAAGGTGATGTGCTGCAGGCAATTTATACGTTTACTCTTAGTCACAGTTTTAGGACACAGTGATGCCTGCAAGCCATTGCCTGAGAACAACTTCTTTGCACCAACATTATTCAGCCCTTTGACCTCAACAGACCACACCTCCCTCTTCCATCAAATAAGCAGAAATTTCTGTCCAGTGTTCCTGATCCCGTGCTTCCCCAACACTTGAGGAGCATGCCATACAGCCCCAACAAACAACTTGGCATACCTCTACAGTCAACCACATGAATAAGGGAAAACCTCTGTTTTGGTCACTTAACATATCTGTGTCTTGTTAATACAATTTGAGGTCCCTGAGAAAGAGGGTAGGAGGAAGAAAGCTGAGAGATACCAAACCTCTGAGCTGGGAACACGGTTCCCTCTCCATGTGTGACAGGCTTCAGGAAAAATCAGGAGTAAACAGTGGACTGGGTTAAATCTTGTGACAGGGCTGAACTCTGCCTACTGGAAATTATTACATTTTTTTACATACATATTGTGGCAATTTACTGGTACCCCATACTTGATCTATGCATTTTTCATGGCCACAATAACAGTAACAAATTTGTAATTATTTTTTTTGGTCAGAGCATAGTATTGGGTTTGCGGGGCAATGTTCTGGTAGAGGGGGAGTTACAGGGTGACTTGTGTGAGAAGATGCCTTAAGCTTCCCCCAGGCCCGACAGTGCCAATGCAAAAGGCTACAGGAGAAGTCCACCACTGGCCAAGGCCGACCCCATCAGCCATGTGGTAGAGCCTCTGGGATAATGCATTTAAGAAAGGAGAGACAAAAACCTGGCCAACAGCAGCCAAAGAGTGAGAATGTGTGATAAAAACAGCTCTGCAGACACCAAGGTCAGTGCAGAAGGAGGGGCAGGAGGTGCTCCAGGTGTCAGAGCAGAGATTCCCGTGCAGCCCATGGTACAGACCATGGTGGGGCAGGATGCCCCCCTGCAGCCCATGGAGGATCCCATGCCCAAAGAAGGCTGTGACAGTGCTGAAGCAGGCTCTGGGCAGGACCAGTGAACCTGTGTTGAGAGGAGCTGTGACCATGCTGGAGCAGGTTTGTGGGCAGGACTTGTGGACCCTGTGGCAGACTCACTCTGGAGCAGCCTGTTCCTGAAGGACAGTAACCTCTGGAATGGACGCGTGCTGAAGCAGTTCCTGAAGAACTGCAGTCCACAGGGAGGACTTATGTTGGAGAAGTTTGTGGAGGACTGTCCCTTGTTGGGCAGATCCCACAGTAGAGTAGTGGAAGAGTGTGAGGAGTTCTCCACCTGAGGAGGAAGAAGCAGCAGAGAAAACATGTGATGAACTGACCACAGCCCCCAACTTCCCTTCAATTCTGAGAGAGGGAAGGTATAGAAATCAAGAGTGAAGTTGAGGCTGGGAAGAAGGGAGGGGTAGGGGGAAGGTATCTTAAGGTTTGGTTTTATTTTCCCCAAGTCAAGTCTGTTTTGCCCATGATGGTAAGAGGTGAGTGATCTCTCCCCATCCTTATCTTGACCCATGAGCCTTACCTTTTATTTTCTCTCCCCTGTCCAGGAGGGAAGTGATAGTGCTTTGGTGGGCATCTGGCATGCAGCCAGGGTCAATCCCACACACACATAATAAAACCAACACTATCTACCCGTGAGTGACACCAGCAGAGTCTTGCTATCTTAACTGCAACCATAACAGAAATCTCTTTTGCTGGTTAGGTCAGCAGCCACATCTCTTCAATTCCTACCACAGAGTAGGGTATGATCAATTTATTCAGGTTCCAGCAAGTCATCTTCCTAGGAATAGTAGATTTTTATCATCAGAAGAGAAGAAATGTAATTCCTTTATCACAGAAGATAGGCAGGCCTGTGTCTTAGAGATTAGTGCTATGATGAACTCTACACTTTAATATGAACTAAGTCCATCCTGAAAATATATAAATAAGATGTAGGGAAAGATTCTTAGCAGCTTAGAGCATTGTAGCTGTGTTGATTTCTGTGAGCTACATTAATTTGCATGAAATGTACGTCCAGGCTTGCATTCCCAGTGCATCCGTCTCAGATGGAGAACAGAAAAAAAATAAAGAAAACACAAGAGGAAACATGGTAGATCTAGTCCCTCTCTGTACTCAAGATTACAGAGACATAGAACAGAGAGCAAAATATGGATCTTATTTCTCATTGTGTATATTATTTTCTTAGGATTATTTTTTATTTTCTCCATTTGGGTTAGGCACAGATGCATAGGATGTAGATCATATCTTAAAGGCTTCCTCTGATTCTGCATCTAATAATGCTTAGCAGTTGCTGATTTAAAAGGGGAAAAAGTCATCAAGTAATTGATGCCTTATCTGAAAGAAACAATTCTCTTTATGGTAAGTATCTGAGCAACACAAAACCAATTATTATTTTCAGTAACTTTTAACTAAAGAAAAATGCAATCTAATTTCTAGTGATAAAACCTCAAAACTCAACTGTTTTCTTCTGTTTTAATAATTTACAGCCTTTGCCCAGTAGAAAGCTATGCGTGGTGATCAGAGTGGTCGTTAAATGAGATGAGGTGAACTTTCTGACACTCTTAATTAATTGTCCCATGTGCATTGGTCTGTGCCTAATAAGAGTTTGTGGTGGCCTCATGAACAAGGATGCTGAAAAATAGAAGAAAAAAATCACTGATTCTAATAAACCTAGTCTTTTTTCTGAAGCTGTTCTTCTTCCTTCCCTGAAGAGCCAGATCCAATTTTCTGGATTCCAGCTAGAGATTTGAGTCTGAGAAACAGAGAACAGGGAACCATTGTGGACACCAAATCCCATCCACAGAAATCACAAGCAGCCATTCTTCTTCTTGTCACTGGCTGCTTATCCCACATCCTCAGTGTGCCTTGCTTTTCCATCTACCCACTGGAAATCCTTGATTTACAAATGCTCTAGAAGATGCCCAGATCTTGACACTGTTCTGCTATAGTCCAGTGGTGAATCATGGAAAAGGCTGGTAAGAAATAATTTTTGATTAAAGGTTACATCATCATTTTTCTGTAAGAAGCTTTGGGACGATAACGTGGAGGGTGGTTGCCCTTGCCCATCTTCCCTGAGTCCTCAGTAGTGACAGCTGTAAGTCAGAAAGAGTAATTCCAGTGAGGTGATGCTACCATTTCTCCTCTTTTTCTCCTTGAAGGCAACAAATGACGGATCTGAATTGCCTTTTCCTAGAGAGGTGAATGGGGTCATTTCTTGTGTAAATGAGGAAACCTTGGCAGTCTAAAGGACAGTTATAGCAGCTAATGTTTGAAAAAAGTCAAACAAATGGAGTAGTCTCACTGTCAGTAAAAATAAATGATCTAAAACTGTAGCCAAATCATGAAGAAAAGTCAGAACTCTGGGAAAGTGGGTGTCAATAAAAAAAGCCATTCTGTAATTATGAAATTTTTGAGAAGTTTTATAGAAAAGAACCTACAATAAACAGCCATCAGTTCAAACTGAAACACAAATTAACACTGAGTTAATTATTTTCTGGAAGAAAATCTACTGTGAGTACTTTTACTTTTTGGGGAAAAACAAGTTAAATCTCTTAAGATAAATTCAAGCTTCACTGTATTTCCCTGTATGTTACATGACATCTGTGCAGATGGTCTGAAGGCATTTAAAGACAATCCAGTAGTTTGCATTAATAGTTTCAGAATCCTGCTAAGGTTGTTATCTATGAGATAGTAAATTGCACGACAGTACCCTAATTAATAACCCATTTCTTTTTTCAGACTCTGGGCCAAATTCAGTGGTGAACTCTATGACCATGTGGCACGTACATCAACAGCTGCTCGCTGGTCTCCCTTCCAAAGGGACCTCTTTGGTGCCACCACCCCAAGAGAAGCAGAACCACTTTTGGAGAATAAATGAGAAAAGAATGGATGCCAAGGCAAAAACTGACCATGGGGGATTTACACAGATCAAAAACTGTATCTCCAGTGACATCAGAACATTTTAAATCCATCTAGATATGAGGTGGTTTAACTTGCATTGGATCAGCTGAAGACAGTCTGCTGATTCAGTGGAGACGCAAAATTCGGTCAAAAAGATCAAATTCAGACTTTAGTTAATTCTTGCCAAAAACACTAATAACAAGGTAAAAGTATGGCTGAGGGTATGAAGGAATGCATGGACATGGACTAAATTAGGGAGATGCTTGTTTTGTAGTCTTTTATTAATACTGTTTTTCTGTCTCTTTAGTATGTCCATCATACTCATTTTGTATGGTCAGATGGTCCAAGCTGCAATGCCTTAAAAATGCCTTAAAAACTTATGTGTTTTTTCTGACTAATCTATGATCAACCTGATAATGTCTTTGGTTACCTGTCCCAACATTTCTTGCCTATATTTGACTGCTTAGCTTGCCCCTAGATTTTCTCTCTGAATCTCCTTGTACTTAAACACTCTGTGAGTCTGATCTGACACTCACTCCGTGCATCTTCAAAGGCCTACAAGGTGTGGATACCTACATCTAGACTAGTTTTTCTTTGCAGTCAGTGGAAGGAATCAGGCACTTACAGGACGTGGTTTATATCACCTATTTTAGACCTACAGTAGATACAATGAATCACGGCCTCAATGTGCCTATTTTGCCTTCTGTGGACTCAGAGGAAGCCTGGAATGACTTGTAAAGCTGCGGATATCTGCATTTGAGATACCTACACCACAGATATCTATATAATATTAGACAGGTCCCACCTTGGATTGATAGCCTTGTCATAACAGCAGTATAGCTTTCCAGAAACTTTTTTTAATTCATCCTCAAATATTCTTCACTGTTAAGAGGAATATGTATCTTTTGATGGTTTGAGGTATTTCTGAAATTGCTTCTTACATGTGCTTTTCCTTTTTCCCTTTTTTCCTTTTTCAGTCTTCCTCTTAGTAATGCTGCTAAACAATAAATTGAAAAGAAAGAGCAAAAGCAAATCTCCATCTTCTACCAAGGATCTGATGATGGCTTTGTCAAACAAACGCTGGCTTGGATTTGTATACTAGATACAAGGAATTTATGCTGGAAAGTTTTCCATTCTAAAATACAATTGTTCTTTAATAATTCCTAGCCTTTTTAGAACAAGGAGGTGGGACTATCTATGTTTTCCTGTGATTCACCGTTTTGTGAATCGTGAATTTCTCTTTAGGCACATCACAATCCAGCAAAATTTTCTGTTCATCTGTAGCTTCATAACAATTTGCTGGGGCACAGCTCATATAGTCATGGACACACTCTATATTTCAATGCTTGTGTTTTACAGGATCCAAACTGAATTGGTGATGGAGTCCAAGGAGTCTACAAAGAAGATGGGAGGAGAGCTCAGCAACACCATGAGGTGAATAGCCAGTTGTTTCAAGGAGCAGATTGGAGACTCCTCCCCTTGCCACCCAGATGTGCTATTAGAAGGCAGAAGGAATACAAGAAGTAAATCAAATCATCCGCATTGCAATGTCAAGGAAATGTCCAATGGAATAAGAAATAAGGGAGATATATTCACCTGCTTACACTGGATTTGGTCAGGAAAAAGTATACAGATCTCTAATGCAAAACTGCAGATACTCAGTGCAAAAGCTACCTCTATCTCAGCACATTTCTAGTGAGAGCTAGAAATCCATCAAAGGCATAGACAGAAAACAAATAACTTCAAAAGCAAATTTCTCAAAGAAAATACTGTGTATTAGATACACTGATTTTGTAACAAATGCCATAGCAGAGAGCTTCACAGGCTCTTAGGTCATCCAGAGAAAAAGGAGAGAGAAATAACTGGAGAGTATACTCAGAATGAATCTGGAGCATTCTCAAGGCAGCAGGATCTCCAAGTTAGCTTCAGAAAGCCTCCACTGAGCAGTATATAAAGGGAGCTGTGGCATTTAACTACTATGAGGACACACAGAAGGCAATCCAGGGGAGACAGGGATCCATGCTTGTGTCGGGGTGGTGGAGGAAGGACATTGATTCAGCCTGGAAAAATGATAATCAGGGCGACAATCATGGTAATCCTAACCTCCAGCAACATCTCCCTTTTGCCATCTCCAATGGAGGTCTAAGCAGTCCATGCACAGCACAACAGAGCCAAGAACCACTACATAGTTTATATCCTACTTAAGCCATCTAAATAGTATTTAGCTAGAGATAAGGGGAGCAGAAGGAAGTTGGTTTTTTGCCCTGTGTTCATTAGACTAATGCATTATATAACTTCTCTTGTTCAGTATAGCAAACCTAGGCTTGTGGGGGGCATACACTCAGAGATATATTAAACTTGAGAGTGTGTTTAACCCAAAGGGCAATGCTGGCATGGAAACAGATGGTCCAAAACTAGCTGTGAGTAAGCTGGCAACAGACAGTTTCTACCTCCTGCATCAGAGAGGTTCTGGAGCAACCTTCCAGGAGGAAGATGAGGGAAGGAAAACTATCCGGTAAAGTGCTACATTAGTAACAGAGATGGTATGACCTGTTTGCCCATTATAGAAGAGAGCTGAACACAGGGATTTTTATGCAAAGCAAGGTGACGAATACATCAGTTAAACCCAAATGATGGCTTTTGTTTATTACAGCCTTCAGAGTACTTTCCCATTATCAATCACTGCTTCCAGCAAATCCTTGTAAAAAAAATTATCACAGACATAGTAAATGTGGGAGGAGAGGAAAAAAGACAGCATGGGACAGGGTGGGGAGGATATGCATGCACTCTGACTGAATGCTGCACTCCTAGCTCCAAACTATCTGAAGCAAAAAAAAAATATATATATATCAACTTGTGAGAGCAGCAGGACAGCAGCACCCATGGGATCAAGTGCTGGCCTTGCTCCAAGGAGAGCAGGGTGCAGTTCAGGTATGGGTGTGCTGGATGACCTTCACTGAATCCCTTTATCTTCTGAGGTTCCCCATCAGCAGTGATCATCAGTGTTGACGATTACAGCCACTTTCCTCAAGGGCTTCGAAATCTACAAATTTAGATTACTCCATGAAATAGATCTTGTCACTTTGCCACAGATTTAGTGACAGGAGATTTCATTGTAAACTTTATCCAATACAATACTGTAAACTCTTATTTCTACATGAAAAACAGGACCTTGGATATGTTTTTAAAACTGTTTAAGAAGCAGACACTTTAAATGCCTTTTTCAATTATCAGCCCTGGCTATTAAAAAAAACAAAGCAAAATGTAAATCTAAATTAGGAGGAAAATTGCTCAGGAATTCTGAAGTGTAAGTATAAATAGATGTTCACAGAAAAATGGCAAAATAATTTGCCTTAGATTTTTATGTCTCTACAAATATGTTACCAATATTTTTGAGAATGTACTGACTAGCACTGGGGTTAAGACTCTCACAATGTCCTTTTAATAAAGGAAGTTTTCGTTTCAGCTGACTCTGGTCTGATTTAGCACTCAAGAGAAAACTAATGATGGTCGTTCACCTTACTTCATTCTTCTTTAATGGGCCACCAAGAGCCCATACACAAAGCCAAATGTTAAGATTCCTAGACTGACATTAACTGTCACACTACATAGACAAGGTACTGCAATTTCTGTCTCTGGGCATTTCCTTTGTATATTTTCTCTCTTCATCTTGTCCAAATACCCTCGCCCCCAACAGAGAGCAAGATGCAGCTACCTGCAACCATCAGAAGATTCTCACACAAGGAACAACTGGGCTACTCACGTGTCCCAGGGAAAGTGCACCCATTAGAACTGCATAATTTTCCAAAGGCTGAGCCAGTGGTTGGGATTATAGCTCTGTAGGTGGCTTCCCTCTCCATTTACCTTACCTTTTGTCCCATGTGTTTAGGGCTGAGCTTGCACTCACTGTAATGGGCTTTGTTTTGTAGGAACTTAAGGGCTATGTTACTTACTAAAAATAAAGCTGACCTGGCACTACTGGTGAGCATATTAATCACCTAAATTTGTTTTGGCACATACATTGTTTTTGGGATGAGGAAAACATGGTGTGAATTTGACTTTGTTTCACTGCATTACTGAATAACTGCATTTCTTCTTGGCAGGTTTTATGCCAACTGAATTCTTTTCTCTAACTGCTTTTGTTATAAAACTGCTTTCTTCTTGTTGAAGAAACAATAAAATGATTAAAAGATGCTAACCCAGAATAAAATGTTTTCAGTGAGGTCATATGAATTATATTTTTAATATAGCTCTCTTTGAGATCTTTTTCTTTCTTTCTTTCTTTCTTTCTTTTTTTTTTTTTTTGAATGACAAATTAATGCAGCATCAGTCAATTGTAATACTTAGCTCCCACTCCCTGCATGGGACTGCAGACCAATGCAATCCAATCTGTGGCATTTTATACCCGCTTCTGTTTGAACAAATACAATTAGAGGGCAGAGTAAGATACAAGGCAATGCCCTATCAGGCCTTTTGTCTTTATGGGAGATATCTGTGCACTGACTATACAATTTGGGCAGGAGTCCAGCAGCCAGAGTTGACACAGCTGGCCTCTAGAGGTAGTCTTGCTTTTCCATAGTGTAAACTACGATAAGGTCTATATTGTAAACCTATGTGGAGACTGAAACAGATTATCACAGTGTTTTTGGGAATTATAACTGACACCAGTGTAATTCCCGCTATTTGCTGCACTGAGTAGATTTAGATACAGCTGAGAACATGGCCTGGCATTATTTCCTGCCTGGGAATTTCCTATTTGTTTATCTCTTTATGCTTTCAGAGAGAACCTAGAGCATATTAAGAGGTTTGATAGATACCAGCAATAACAGGTTTCACTTATAATAGTTTACAGTTCTAAACAAGCTTCTGCCAATAAATTCCATCAATTGATCCTAACCTTCTAAACCAAAATTCACTGCCTAAACCAAAATGTTTAATTTTTTTCTTGAACTCTTAGTTGACTTTTTTCCAAATTCTGGCCCTCGCTTTTAAAAAACAAGAACATGTGTATGGTGGAAAATGCACCAGATGACTTTGGTTGACATGAAAGAGGTGCATCATCTTGAGCTGCAGACACACAACTTCATTCGTAAAATGCACAAGTAATTATGTGGCATAATTACACGGTCTATCCAGGTAATTGCAGGTGAAATTAAGCATGGTGTCATGTGCTAATGAGGATTATAGCTACACTGAAATTTTTGTGTGTATGATTGCATTGATTAAGATATGTTAAATCTGCTTTTAATAGTAAGGATTATTCAATTGTCTGGTCTAAACTACTCCCAGCAGGGTGGAAGTCTACCATCACAGAAGTTTAGCACAAGGCCTTTTCATCACTGATACTTTTCAAGCATAAATTAAATGCAGGGTCTTTCTCCTTCCACTATTGGTCCAGTTACTCTGTAAAAAGCTGCCTAACAATGACCCATTTCTCTTGTGCCAGTGGAAGTCAGGGATAAACAGGAGAAATCAGGAAAATCGCTGAGGTCCTGCTGCCACTGTCATGTGTCAGCAGTGTACAGAGTGGTAGATAAAGCGTGTCATGTACAAACTGGGTGTTTAGTGCTGACATATCAGAGTGGCATACAGATGGTTATCCTATTGCCTCAGGGAGGGAGCAGGAGGAAGGCCTGGTAGACCTGCCCCGTATGGTTTTGCTCCTTGGGGTGATGGATGGTATGTTCAACACGTCTCAGAAAGATGTTGCCCGTGTTATTTCAGTCAATTGTGGAGCCCCAAGGGTTGGTTTGAGGCTAGGTACTCTGCATAAATCCAGCAGAGGCCACTGTCTCCAAAGAACCTGCAGCATGCCATGCTTACCACCGGCTGGGGTCTCTTGCACCACATCTTGGGCGCCTTCCCCCCTCCATCAGTCCCCAGGCAGGAGCTGCATCACCACCCATGCACGACAGCAGCTCTCCACGCTCGCCCACCCACCTGTCTTCCCTGCACTCTGTCACCAAGCACTGGAAAGCAGGGGAGGGTCCACGGCAAGAGCAAGGAACAGTCAAGTGACCCTTCTTGCATCTGGTATCACCCATCCTTATCTGTCTGCTATCCCTGTCTGTGGATATGTCGAGGCTAGATAAGCCAGAGAGTGGGTGTAGGGAGGTGAGATCATACCAGAAGACTGCACCTGGCCTTTCTTGCGAGTTTATAATATTAACACCTGCTAACATTAAAAAAATACACCATTAGGAAAATTATTTCACCCACATTGTCTCACAGTAGTCTTTCCTTTCACTGAAAAGGATACATTAGCACCAAAATCTGCTGCTGCTGTTTTCCCACTGGCTACAGCAATACTGGAATCAAGCCTAAACGTGAATATAATTGAGAACTCTTTTAAATAAAATTATCTCATTCAGACATACTGGTTCTAGGAAGTCAGGCTAATGTAATCATTACAGTGGGAGTCTAGAGGTCCAGGGCTGCTTGCCTCTCTTCCTGATTTGCCTACTGACTTGTTTTATGACTTTAGAAGCAACTTAACTTTTCTGTGATTCATCTCCTTCAGCTGGAAGATAGAAATGATAATGTTTGTTTATTTCAATTAAGTCTTGAGTGGTTTAAAAGGGATTAATTAACCTCCATCAGACAACTTTGAAAGGTACTAATTCATAGTGTTAATAATACCATAATAACCCTAAAAATGAGGAAGGGAAGGACATTTTAGAAGTTGCAGAGCTTTAAGCTCAGAGGTGCTATGAATAGGAAGGACAGACAGTATTTTGGTGAGTGGGAATAGAGAAACTACTGCCATCTAGTTCACTCTTGAGCAAGACAGGTTAGATTTTGTGTATTTATTTATTAATGAACCACATGTCTTCTGATTACCCCTTGGCTGCTAATTCATTCTATTTAGTTGGGGAATCTTTACACCTGTTCTCGTAAACTCCCATTCATACCTTTCACTATTTCAAATGAATTATCCTGGCTCAAACTTGGGTAAACCATCTAGAGTCAATCCTTTCAAGAGCATCTTACACTGTTAATACATCCAATGCACAGTGCTTGGGATAACGCCACTTTGAAATAGCATTCGATTTGCAGCCTACACCCAGCCAGCGTGGTTTTTTCCCAGCACAAATTTGCATTTTGGGGGCTGAAAGTCTGAGCTGATAGTCTAAGTGACCTGAAGCAAATCACTACAATTTCTCTGGAGACAATTGAGATACATCCTTTCAGAGTAGCCAAGGCTCTAGTCATGCCATACTAATTAAGAGCTATTTCCGTGTCAAAAAATGTACAATCTGAGTCTGTACTTATTTGTGTATTTTTAACCAAATAATTTAGTGCTAAACCCAGTCCTTACATACAACTGTGAATAAGCACCTGAGGGCAGAGTTGATTCTTGTCACCATAAATGTCATTGGTCTTTCTCTGTAGCTTCCAGTGGAAAGCATAAATCTGTGGAGGCTCAGGCTACAAGATCCATCTCTTTCCATGGGTAGGTGGGGAGCAAATGGTAGAGCTCCAAATGTAGAGTTTGTGAGTACTGGTGTGTGTCACCAAGTTACCATGTAAGTTCGCCAGTAGTTTCTGACGATGTTTAGGCAAGCAAGTCATTGCATTTACAGGCTCTATCCATAATGACTAGTGCCTTGATTCAGTCCTGTTTGGAATAGAAGCAAATTCACAGCTACACTAAAAATGATCACTGTTGTCCATGCAGCTGACCACTTTCACCCCATGCCATTGATAAGTTGAACTGAGAGGCAGCTCACTTGGACAGATTGTTTGTCTTTGCCATAGTGTTGAACACCTTCTATATAATAGCTCCTTCCTCTGTGGAGGAGCTATTCCTCTCCAAATATTAATTTATTAAAATCAGACTCTCTCGGTCCCCAAATACACCACTTGGTCTCATATGTATGCAGCTTCCACACTTCTCCTTGGTGGATTTATTACGAATGCAGTATTGGTGGTATTTTCGTCTTCACAGCAAGTAGCTGTTTCTAAGTACTGCTCCTAGGAAACTTGTGGTAATGTTTTCAGTATCACCTAAGAGGCCAAGTTCCACTTTTAACGGTGAGCAAGGTGACCATGTCTCTGGCCGAAGCAGCACACTGACAGCCAGATGGCTGTTTCAGCCCAGCATTATGGAAGTGCAGCAATCTCCCATCTTTTGGTCACACTGGGCTGCCTGAAGAGAAACTCATGTTCACAGAGCCTTCTGGATGTCTCCTACCTCATCTGCATTCATTCAGTATCCCTATGGCAACTACAGCAGCAATTGCTCACTTGGAATAGTGATCTTAGGACAGTGTTATATCATTCCTTCTTTTAACTGATTTAGCAACTGAAAATAAAAGAAAACAGTCAAAGTGCATCCATTACCCAGTAGGTCTATAGAGACAACATATAGCTACTTAACAGGACCAGGAGATGTCCAAGCTGTTTAGAACAACTGGACTCAGCAAAAAGCTATAGCCTCCCTCTTGGGCAGCACAGCACTTTTCCTTGGCACTAATTAGAATGATGATGGGGGAAATAGCCCTTAAATAAGGAAAAAACCTCAAAAGTTACATTTAGGGGTGGAGTAGCTTTTTTTAAGGTCAGTGCTTCTGAGGTGTCTAATTTGTAGCATCACTCCATTGAAAGGTTTTTGCATCTGTGAACTGAAATTCTTTATCATGAACTCTAAATGGTAACAAAAATTATACATTGAAGGCCTCAGTCAGCATTGGAATATATTTCTCTGCTCCATCTTATTATTGATTAGAATCCATATCAGTGTGGTGGGTCTGGTTCATTCCAGCTACTGCAGCAGCATTAAACTGTCTGTGCACCAGTACCTACAGGATATTTTTCTTGTCTCCGTCTGCAGACATTTCACGGAAAATGTCTGCTAAAATTTTCAGGTTTGCATGCTTCGCAGAGGTTTATGGCACTTCATTTTGAAAATCCATAGCTCAGTGTCAACGTCAGCAAAGGTGAAGTCAATCAGACTGTTTCAAGGCCTTTACACTTTAAATCCAATTTAATAATGTAAAGATATTTTAGTGATGTACAATAGTTGTGCTGGGCCTTCTTTTGTTCTGTAAGAGCAGATATAAAAACATGCCTACATTTTTGAGGTCACTCCCAAACTGGGTTATTCAACGATTTTGATTTTTTTCTAGGTACAGTTTTCCAAATTGGTCTCATTTGGATTGTACTCACCTCCAGTCTGCCCAGCTTTCAAATCGAGTACTACAACATGTGAACATGCAGCAGGTCACAAAATTGTAAGCTTGGCTTAAAGGCTAGAAGATTTTAAAACAGCAATATATCTATTTTAGAGAAATTGTGGCTTTATGCAACAATGACCTTTGTAACACTTAATAGTAAATTTGGCCGTAAGTTTCTAAAATACTGACTGATGTAGGACTAAGAAATGAATTAAAGTTTCTATGTTTAGCTCCTATCAAAGCATCATGGGAAAATATAACATCACACAAGTGAGACAGTGGTCCTGACAACAGATTCAGAGATAAGCTGGGGAAAGTCTTTTTTTTAATGAAAAAGGTTTTGTTTGGTTGGGGTTTTTTTAACCTGACTTGAGTCAGTGAGTGTGAACAAAAAAAAGGTGAAAATCTCATTGCAAGTTATATCTGTATTTGGAAATACAAAAACAACCAAAGAACACCATCTTCATGCACTCTTACTCTCAGTGTACCGTGTGTTCTTCCATATTAAACTTGAGGGAGAGGAACCTCATGTGTGTGTGTTTGTATACATCTAATCACACAAATACTTTAAAACGTTACCAAAATAAAACATTTGAGATGAAATGTGTCCCCACTGAAGCCATAGGCTTAATGCCAACCTCAACATATCCATCCTTACCTGCAATTATGTCTTGAGGCTGAAACCTCTAACGTCAGGCAACTAACTGGAAAAGCTTAATTTGCTGTCAGTGGAACCAGTCTCCCCCCTCCTAGTTTATTATGGATGGTTCTTCCCATGAAGAGCAAGAGAAATTGTAAAAGGCAGGAATAGAAATCAAATTTCCCATTGGTACATGGCAAATCTAGCTGGCAAAAACATTCAGGTATCCCAAGACGAAAATCTTAAGATTAAACTTGGACTGAGATTATTGGAAATATAAAGTTTGACTGATTCAGAAGTGAGAAATATTGACAATTATAACTATTTCACACATTAACTTTCATTATTTCTTTAGTTATAAGTAAACAGTAAAGTTACAATACAGAAATACATGCTTTTACAAGTTTATTCATCAAAATATAGTATTTCCAATGAATTTCTTTTTCCATATTATGTTAAACATTGTATTTCCATAGGAGGCACAAAAAAGAGAAAGTAAACATATGTACATACCTCTAAAATAAAGGTATGTTTAATTAAATTGTTATTTTGCAGTGAGGTCAGTTTTCTGCTTCAGAAGCTTTCCTGATAAATATATTTGTGTGGATGAATCATTTTAAGATTCAACAGTCAGTGACAGTTGACAGAGTCTTTTCATATGAAATATTACACAACCTTATGAACATCAAAATTATATGGCAGGAACTGTTCTGTTGAGCACTACATTCACTTTCCCAGGATCAGATCAATACATTTTCTGTCAAAGAAAAAAATCTGCTAAAACAACAGGAAATTTTTTGCAAGAAAAGGTTATTTTTTATACAGCTAACAGTATAATTCTACAGCAATACAGATAGACTTTTTAACACAGTTTCTGACTGAAGTAAAATGAGGAGGTACTAAACAGATTTCCTGCACATATTCACAGACCCTTCTTGCAAAAGCTTGTGGACATGCTTAACTTTTCACAGAGGTGTGTTTATTTCAATATTAGGTCTCTGCCTGCAAAGTGTGTATATATGTTAAATCTTTTTAAAAATCAGTGACACGGGGTCTTTGGTTCTGATCATACAGGCAACTGCATAAGGCCATCCCTGTACGTGGCTAAATCCCATTTACAGCACGTGAAAAGGTTGTCTTCGCAAACAGCTCTCAGGGCCTGGCCAAACTCTGGAAACATTCTGCCTATCCATAGCTTTTCAGAGGGGGTATAATTAAAGACTGCCTTATTCAATCCCAGTGGATCTAGCCACAGTTGCAGAATTGTTTTTAAAGACTTTTTATGTGTCAGCTGCAGCTCTTTATACATAACTCATGTGGAAGCTTCTGAGTAGCTTTCAAAGAATGTCAAGACCTCCTTCTGTATGATATGATGCAAAAAGATAAAAGAAAGGGTTGATATTTCTTTGCTTTTTCAGAAATTAGAATTATCATCTGAAGGACCAGTTGCTATTTGCTCGTTTGGTGTGATAGACCTTTATTCCCATTCTCTGGCAATCAATATCCCACTGTATTAGTAAAAATAATTGGTGTCCTGTGTTAGATTAAGCATAATTGCATTGTATTGATGGTTGCAATGATTGTAACAGGGTGAGGAAATAAAATAGTTGTTGAATTGGGTCTTGGGTTGAAGAATGTGTTTGAACTGTACAACCTAGATTATTTGAGGCAGTCATCCCTGTATGCCTAATTTAAATCCAGTAGATAGGAAATTTAAATACGGTAGGCTGGAAATTAGCATTTTTTAGGTTCTCTGTTCTTCTAAATCTTCATCCAGGAAAGTTAAATGGAACTGTGACACCACTCACTTCAGGCACATACATAACTCTGAAAAAAGACACTCTCATCAGATTCTGTATGTAGACAGTAAGGGGAGCTGAGCAACCAGCAAAAGAAATCCAGAGTGCATCCAGGTCCACAGGGAGCCTGTAGGTCTCTTCACTACTTACAGAAGGGGCTGAAGAACATCCAGCCTAAACTGAATCACCACCTAATTTTACTGGTTATAGGCCTTATAATCTATTTTTTACATATTCAAAGGACTTAGCACTTAACAAAGAGAGCTACAATGCAACTTAATCACCCCATTCACAAACCCTTTGTTTATGAGTCTGTACACAGGCCCAGTTAGTCATTCATAGAATCTCCTTGAAAAACTGTGCCAAAAGTTCTATATTTTTAATCCGAATTAGAGCACATAACTGGATAACAATGCCTTTGCTTGTCCTTCACTTCTTGCAAGAAGCTTAAGATGCCTCATGGCTGCCTCTTTTAACAGGTACTCAGGGAAAGCCATGGAGTGAGGACTGAGGGAACTTTGTGAAGCAACCCCAGAAGATGGCAATAGCTGCAGTGCCAGGTGTCTCAAGGGGGAGTCACACATGAAGCCAAGGTCTGAGCTTCCAATGCGCACCTCCACTCTGCTGGTGCTTACAAGGACATTGAGGCTCTGGGAGGGTGCCTACCCTGCTTCCTGATGAGCCGTCATCAACTGTATCGCTTTCCACAAGATAGCCCCAATACGAGTATCTGCTGCTGTCCATGTCTGAATACCAGCTTACTCCACTGCCTAGCAGCAAATTTCTCTGACAGGAAGGACCAGTTGCTGGGACTGAAGGCTGGTTTTTTGAACTTCTGCCAACGCCAGAATTTTCCTCAATTTCTTAGCTACCACGCAGACGCCCTGGAGGTTGGGGAAAGGTACATTCCCTTTTCTTCTCAGAAAAGGGGTCATAGGGGTCCATACCTTCAGTAATGTCACAGTCATCTACAAAACCATTCTAGTGTCTGCGGGATGCAGGCCATGGTGTGAGAGTCTCCATCCTGCCCTGGCTCACACTCTTCCTGGGTTATTGCAAGAAAGAGAGAAGCAAAGAAACCAATCCCTGGGCTTTGCCCCCTGTGGGGACATCAGGAAAGCCATAGTTCACCTCGGGCATCCTTGGGCAAGTTGCACCCATCAGTCTGCAGTACTCTTTCATATCAACCCACATACAGATGAGGACTGGCACTGGTAGAGACACCGACCCGCACCTTGAGGATTTCGGTGGTCCTGTGTTTGTTCCCAGAGTGCCAGCAACAGTGAACGTTTTTGTTCAATTTCAATTCAGTTTCTTTTCAACGATTTCTTTTTGCAGAACTGTGAGGCTTCAAATTTCCATTGTCTCCAGCCAAGAGAGAATGTAAAATGGCCTCAACAGGTGCAACAAAGAAACACTTCAGAACCCACTCATAACTCAACAGACACAAAGTAAATGTATTCAATAAATATTTTATTTTGACACATAGTACATATTTGCACCTTAAGAAAATACTATCGCCAAAGGGATGCTTACAAAGACATTGGGAAAAAAAAAAGGCATGAAATGATAATTTTCCTGAACAGAAATATTTTTGTACTTAGAAGAATTTTCATAATATTCATTGAGTACCATTTATGTGCTCTGTATTGCTGAGAATGTAAAGCCAGCCCTGGGATAAATATTTTCAGAGTTATCCAAGTGATTTGGAGACTAAGACCTACTGACTGTCAGTAGTTATTAGGTCCTTTTGATGGTGTTACCTGTCTTGTGCAGTCCACAGGGCTCCCTATCTAAACCCTTGAGGTCACTGAGAGACTTTCTGTTTACTTCAAAGGCTCTGTGTCAGGTCTGTAAGGTGCTGTAAACTCTCTTCAAGGAGATGGGAACCTTTCTGGAACAACAGATTGCTTTGGACAACAAGAGGCCATTTACTGAGAATAATATCAAGTAGGTGACACACTGCTAAAACTCAAACAGCTGAGGGAGTGGTAACACTAGCATAGTGCTACTTTCCAGTAGCACTGGAAACCTACAAAACCAGCACATAACTTTGCTTCACACCACTTCAAACTGCTGCAGTCTTCACTCACACCTTATCCATGGAAACCTTAATCTTAGGCAAACCTTCAGCATCCCATCAAGATCAGCAAGGAAAAAGAATTACTCACCTTGCTCTCTTCTGTCTATTCAAATTTAAAAGAATAAGGGACACCCTTTGTTATGAAACCCAGCCTTGTGGGGATTCCAAGCTGGAGAGCACAAGTGCCTGACAATATCAGAAAACTGTGGCTTAGCAAGAGAATTAGGGAGTAAGCAAAGGAGCCATTCTGTTGATTTTGGAAGGAGTTGCGAAAGTTCCCCGGACTTCAGCTGGGCATCAGTCAGGCCCACTGGGCATAAAACTTCTATCTCCCACACACAATACTGACAGGGGTCCTACAGACAAAATTTAATTGATTGTGGCACTCAGACACCACTAAAAATGGTTTCTTTGTGGTAGAGTTTACCCATGTGTAAAAAGTCAGCACAAACAGGACTACAAGAGACTTGGATGGTACATAAACCTTGTTTTGTCCCTCTGCATAACTGAATTCCACCCTTGGAGAATAAGCTAGGAAGTCTGCTTCTTGATGGTTAGTTTTCTGCTACAACACATGATGGATGATTGTTTTAAAAATATTTGCAAAGACATGTATGTATTATACTAAAGAAAGGTGTTAGTTTGATAGCATTGGGGAATGAAACTTTAGATGTAGCCAGAGATGAGAAATAATCCTTTAATACTTCCATAAAATCCCTGGTTGAAACAAAGACACAGCAGCATCCTATGCCTTCATCAGTCCCCAGCACTATAACTGTTTCCTAACAGCTTTTTACAGAGCCCAATACAGAGGACAAAGATCAACAGGATGCTATTATCAAGCACCATGTGTTGTGAAAGGCTAAATGCTGAAACAGTCTGTGCTAGCATCCTTGTTGTATTATCTCTGAATCCATGGATAGTGAGAAAATGAGAGTTTCTAAAAGAACACCTAAAGAAATTGACCTTCATCTTATTATTATGCTAAAATACTACATCGTACATAAAGGAGTCCAAAAGTGGTCTAGGACAGTTGCCATACTGAAACTTTTGAATATTGTAGGATATTATTCCCCTCTTTTTTTTCACACATACACACATGCCTGTTCAGCGTAAAATTGATTAGCAAGCAATATACAAAATTTCTCAAAGCACATATAAATTTTGCAAAAGAAAGAAATTAGTTCCATCGTCAACATATGTATTTGGTTACTGCCACAAAAAACCAGGCTACCCCTACAAATCTCTGTGCAGGGATGACAATCTGACAAAATCACACTCTGGACTTTCTTCAGTGTCATTGTAAAAGCTCTGAATAAAGCTGGAGAACAAGAGGTCAAAGCAGTATTTTAAATGAGAGGTTGTATTCTAACAAAAACAGCAACAAGATTTCACCAGCTAGACCTTTCCTGGGGAAGGTGATGAACAGTAACAGGGAAGGTAGCAACCATGTAATTTTCTAGCCAAAATCTAATACTACCCTTACAGAAAGTGCATCATTATTCATGGTAACAGGAAAATGCCTAAAAAGTTTTTGGGCCTTTTCATTAAACCATCGCAGTTGATTATATAAAAATGACTTTTGAGGAAGGATTCTCTATTTATTACTGGCCCTAAATCATAAAGGAGTATAAATGTGAACAAACTCATTTTTTTCTTGATTAAAAGTGCTGCAGAGGCTGTCTCCAGCATAAAGAGAGATTCTGAAATAAGAAAAGCAGTAAAATAAACCAGTGGGAACAACAATGGGCAATCTCCACCCAAGTGTGAGCAGGGTAAAAAACCAGTGGAGAGAAAAGATAGAAAGGGAAGTGAAGGTGGCGAAAATACATGAAATAGAGTGTGCCCCATACTCCTACTTGAATGTGTCTTGGAGGACAAGGGGAGTTCCAGCCTTTCCTACCGTGACAGAAGGACTCAGCAGAAAACACAACATATCAACAGTCAGCAAGACTTTTTCCCTCAGGGGGCAATGCTTATGATCAGAAATCAAACCAAGTTAATACAGAGGCAACACTTGCAAAAGAACTACAAAAATTCCCTAGCATAGACCTACCTACTTCAAAAACAGAGTTTTAACATATGGTGGCCCTTGCAGTCTCATTTTCCTAAAAGATACTTTCTTATAGGACTACAGACTCTGCCTAACCTAGATCTCCTAGATGTTGAAGGAGAGGTCTTATTCTCTAGCCATTCTGCTAGCAAGGGCTGTGCAAGCCCACAGGCTCCCAGGCATATGCTGTATCCCGATGCTGAACCATTTAGAGGCACTGACGTTCAAAGCAGCTCAGTTCAAAGAGGCACCTGCAGAGCGAGGCTCTTCCATCTAGCACTGTTTTCAGGCCATTGCTGCCAGTTCACTTGGATTGGCAATACATCGTTCAAGAATTCATTATTTTAAAACGTCTCAAATTATTAAACTAGCAGATAGCTGAAGTGATTCTTGACCTAGCTCCCAGTAAGTCTTTTTCAATCACAAATGATGTCCCAAAGTTTCAGTCCATGTGTTTGTTTGTGTACACCATATCTTAATGGTGTCTTTGTTTTCCCTGTTCCATTTCAGAAACATGATAAAACATTCTGGAAATGGGTTTGCCAATTAAATGTTTGAATCCTTAGGGATATATTTTGTTTTAATTATGCGCTTCCCTATGTTGAAAGGCACAAAATTAGGAAAAGCCATTGTATTTTGGTCATGTTCATCCTTGTGCGCATAGGATGAATCCCACAAACATGCTGGATGAATGTACATTTTGTGTAACTGAACTTACTCCAGCAATAACCTGTATTCAGGCTTGCATGCTTATCCCATTTCTATGTACTTAGGTCTTTCTGCTTGTAAACTTATGTGTACAATGGAGTCCAGTCCAGTATTCACTCTGTAAGTATACCAACAAGCAGGTGGAACTGTGAGGACCTTTTTTGTGTTGGTGGCCATTTACTTAGGTCATTGTACCTGCTGAGAAAGTGCTTGCCAACATGTATTACAGCTCCACAATCCAGCCTCACATAATCAGGTTCTGTCTGTATGAGGTTAGAGGCCTCCACAATGAAGCATTTCCATTCCCTGAAAAACAGCTGCATGTGGAATCAAGCAAGCAGATATTTTTACCCGTACAATTTTCCTCTTGCCAGACAGCTGCTTGGTTTTTATTTGCTTTTGGTTTGTTTGCATGTTTGTTTGTTTGTTTTTATGAGAATGTCCATAGCGAAATGTCATTTACACTTAATGTTTTTATTTACTTATTTTGATAGCAAATTCAAACAATTCAACGAAGATAAACATTCTGCTTGATACATGTTGCATAAGAAACATGAAAAATTACTAATGAAATGTATTCATTTGAAATTGGAAGGTGAAGGGGTTCCTGCCAAGTATGATGTAAAATACTAGGAGGACTTGTCCTTAAGGAAATAACACTTCCCACAGCAGTTAACACTCTATGTGGTAAGGACAGGAAACAGAAGAGGGTGCACGGTCACAGCTTCTGCTCCACTCATCCACACAGGCCTGTTACACCTGCATGTGTGGATACAAAGATGCTGAGCTCTAAATTATGCCAATGCCAGCAGAATGGCAGAGTTTGAGGCCCGCCCTGCATTGATTGACATGAATGTGATCCTTTCCAATAATTTTGTCAGGGTTTAGTACTGCACCCTTCCTAGAATGGGTTCACACACCACTGCTACTTTGTGTTTCAGTTTGCGGGGACAGCCTGGGAGAGGCTTCACCTTTTTCGACAATTAATTCAGCATCTTATTTCAGGCTTATTTGTGAAATAGTGAAAGCACAGAGAGCATTGCATACACACATTGCATCCACACTCAGAAGCACAATGAGAAAAATACAAATATAAATGTTCATAAACTTAAAGCTATATAAGCAAATGTTACACAAACTAAATCCCTCAATTCTTTCCATTAACAAAAATTTGGTATGTAGCACTGGCTGAATGAGAAATCTCAGACCAGGTCTTCTGTCTAGCTGTTGCCATCTGTATTGCAAAATAAGAGATCCTGGCAAATATTTATAAACTCATGATAGCAGGAGAATATTCTGTGGTAGTGACGAGCTCTATCACTGCTTTTCACACTGTCAGGATTTTGCTCACTGACTGTAAAGTTTTGAAGCAAGAAATGTGACACAACACGAAGCACTAGCTTCACAAGAAAGACAAAGAAGTGACAGACCTTTGAAGCCAAACTCACTTGTTTCTGGGCAGGTCTTTTTGAAAGAACCAAGATCATGCATAGGCTTAAGCTTACGTGCGTGAACAGTTCCCTCAAACTCAACAGAAGATATATAAACCTCCCTTTACCTGGAACCTAGGTTTGGATGTAAGGAGCTCTAGTACTTTTCAAAATAAGGCTTTAATATGTGCAGGAAAAGTGGAGTGGAAGCAACAGTCATCTGGAAATTTAGGAATGAAGGGGAAATAATTATTAATCTGAGCACTGCTGAGTATGCATGAATTGAGTTCTTCTCAGTAGGACTTAAAAAGAGTCACAGATTTAAGGTTTCTTTATGAACACCCAGTTCATCACAGACCATAAATCTCACCATAGATCTCTGCATGCCTTCTACAAGGCAAATTTTCAATTTGAACAAAATGCAGACATGGCTATGCAAACCACTGATTTTTCAAATTGCTGGAAGTTAAAAAAAAAAAAA